>CM037851.1:218639592-218670770 GCA_021234595.1 Delia radicum
TTTATACGGGGATTTCATGCAAAATAATGACATATCATTACTAAACACATTACGAAAAAATCAAAAAAATGTGGTTAACTATATGCTTACTGGTATAAACAAAAATAATGAAACTAAAAAAAAATTTTCAAAAAAAAAAACTAAATTAATAAAAAAAAGATTTTGGTTAAAGTTTTCTTTTAATAAAATGTGGCGCACACGGAATTCGAACCTGGGACCTCAGTTTGTCATTCAACAGCTCTACCTTCTGAGCTCTCTCGACATGATATACTTCATAGACAAAAGCATAAATGACTTGCTTGTACAAATATATGTACTTACTACAGTTAAAAAAAAAGGGTTTAAAAATCTGTTTTCAAAAATTTTGAGATCATAACTTTATATTGAAATAATGATAAAAATAAGTACTTTAAGCAACGCATTATTTTTTGTATTAAAATATTGGAAAAATTAACTAGTTATTAGTAAGTTCTCAATATTTGTATTAATGTAATGCAAAGAGTGCTGTTAGTCCGAAAAATAATGACATGTTATTTTGTTTCTACACTGAGTGATAGATAAAAACATGAATGACTTGCTTGGATAAATTTCATTACTTTCTGCTGACAAAAATATGTGCACTTACTACAGTTAAGAAGATAATGAGTATAAACATTTTTTTTTTTAAGTTTGAGACCATTACTTTATATATAAAATAATGATAGAAATAATTCTTATGGATATAACGCATTATTTTTGTATTAAAATAAGGGAAAAAATTACTAGTTATTAGTAAGTCCTTATTATTTGTGTTAAAGTAATGCAGAGAGTAAGCTGGAGTAATGCAGAGAGTAAGCTGGTAGTCGGAAAAGTAATGACATGCCATTACCGTTTCTACACTGGGTAAAAAACTAAAAGGGTGGTCTATTGATTGCAATGAAATATTAGACACAAAAACCATTGAATCATTCAAGTGCAAAAATTAAGCCTTAAACAATTTTTTATTGATGTCACTTGTTGTTGCATGCAAATTTCAATTATTTTTAGAAATTATATATAGAAAATTTAAATTCCCAAGTAAAAAAAGTTTTTTATATATTTGGATATAATTTATACAATAAATGTTTGAATGTATAAATTATGTAAATTTATGTTAAAGCATAAATATTTGTATCTAATTGTATATAGCTTTGTGTTGCCCTAATATATTTATATAAGCGTATATATAACAATATATTATTTTATATGGTTTATATACAATTATACTTAATATACCTAATTATATATTACTATATACAATATACAATATAAAGTTATATACAATTCAACATAAATGTACATATATTATATAAAACTTTACATTAAAAATAATTTTTTTTTATAAAGACATATATTGTTCCGTACAAATATTATGGAAACATATGAGATGAAATGCTTTGAATATTTTTATTGAATTCAGATATATTATATATGGTCCATTACAAAGCCACATTTAATTATATGTGGTGTCATAATAATAATATTTCCTAAGTGATTGAGATTGCTGAGTGATTGAGATAGGTAAATTTTTATTTTTGTTTACAAGCACGACACTAGCTCCCGCGGCGCTTTGTACTTTTAATGAATTAAGAAAAGTTGATCCTCTCTCGCAACATACCTTTTTTGATTCACGTTAGTTAGCATAATAGTTTAACATATGCTTCGAGTTCATACACACGAAAAAAGATTTATTAACTTTTATCTAACAGTATCGAATTATATCTAATTCGATACCAGTTATATATAATACACCCAATTTGTATGTGGACAAATTCTGATGAATTTGGTAATATAATATATATCAAATTGTACAAAATTGTATTTAATTGCATCGAATTATATCTAATTCGATACTATTGTAATCGAATTCTATACAATTTTGATCTCATCGCATATCTAATTTTATATATAATTTAATATAATTCGATGATCAATCAATTTTTTACTTGGCTACACAGTTTCTTTTAATTATTTACCTTAGAACAATACAATTAATTAATTCAGGATTTTTTTTGTCTGTTTTTTGAAATGCATAAAATTATATTTAAATTATGAAGACATGAACAAGTTAATAAAAAATACTATAATTAGTTAGTTCCTCCAAAAAAAGTTAATTAGTTGTAATTAGTAAACAAAAGACTCCCCAGTGTAGAAATGCATTACCATATAAGGTGTTTAAAAGGGTTTTTTGTTGTAGAGGTGTAGCCTTTGAAATGGAATAAAACAAAGATGAATTTTAAAATTGACATGAAATTTCTTTATTCCAAAGATATTCTGCTGGCATTATAATTTAAATATGACTTCTGCATCATATGACCGCTCGGACGTAGTCTATTCTGGAGGTCCAATTTTCGATGACTTTTTCCAACATTTGTGGCCATATATTGGCAATAACGCGCCAAATGTTTCCTCCAAGTGGTCAATCGTTTCGGGCTTATCGGCGTAGACTAGCGACTTCACATATCCCCACAGAAAAAATCCAGCTCTATAATCATGGCTCTATATCGGTCACCATTGACTGTAATGTTCTGTACAGCATATTAAGAAGTACGGACCAATGATTCCTCCAGCCCATAAAGCACAAAATAAATTTACACAATTTGAAGCGTTTTTCAGGCGTCAGTCTATTCATGTTGAAATGCCAAACCAAACTAAACATAAATCACTTGACAGCTGACAAATGGCCGCCATTTAAAAAAGTGATGCCAACTTAAAAATCTACACCTGTATAAAAACACCCTTTATATGCACGTACATATTTGGTAAAGGCAAGGACTTACAATGTCATTACCAAATTTCATTATTTTTATGTGGAGATATCGCTCAAAATAATGAATATCATTACTAAACACTAGGGTTGTCACTCGAATACAAATTGTTTCGATTAATTGAACGAATAATTTCAAAAACAATGATTTTCGATTAACGAATAATTCAAATAAATATTGACGATTAATCAAGTAAACGAATTATTAAAAAAATACCAGTTTTAATAAACTTTTTTCCAAAATTGACCAGTTTTGGGAAAATTTGTATAAAAAATGGTAAAGGACAAAATTAAATCAAAACTCTATTGCAGACAAAATTTAAATTTTAATTTTTGTATAGTCGTTTTCCAAGTTATGAACTCTTTAATAATGGTTAAAGATATATGATGTTGACTTTGAAGCAAGCAATATAAAAGAATTCACAGATAAAGTGCTATCGTTTTAAATATAGCATGACTTTTGATGTTTAAAACTTACAACGTTAGTACGTTAGCATTTAAACGGTAATTCGATTTATGCAATTTTTTACGCTAACTGAATAAAACAGCTCGATATACTAAAACTATCGCCGGTATATAAACTTTTAAACGATTTTAAAACTGTATTTTTTTTCATCCCAAAGTATCAATACCAAAGGTCGCCTGATTGATAAATCTTTTGGCGTTACTATAGTCTAAAATGTTAGCATTTGAGAATTGGTAGTGTTGTAGTATGTCAAAGTAATGCCAAAATTCATAAAATTTTAGATACTAGGGTAAAATACATTAATTATTAATGTATTTTAAAATTAATTAATTTAAAATTATCGTTCGAAGAAAATCAAAATACGAATAAACGACCAACTACACCCTACTAACACCTTACGAAAAGAAAAAAATTAAGCGGCTACCTATAGCTTACCATTATGGACAAAATAACGCGCCGAAAGCCATAGTAGCTAGTGCTCGGTTAGGGTATAGTATATAATTTGTAATTATATGATTGTTAATTAATAAAAAAAAAAAAAAAATTTAGAAAAACTGATTTATTGAAAAAATTATTTTTTAATAAATTGTGCACTTACAGTATTCGAGCCTGAGACGACATTTTGTTAGTCAACCAACTCTAAAATCTGAGCTATCTCGAAATGTTATCTATCTATATATACATAATTTCCCAATGTTTTTGTGTGTGTTTGTCTTTCCAGAACTTTCTGTAGCCACCAGTCGGCCTAGAAAGCTGAAAATTGGCATAATTACACACACTAAAACACCACGTAAGTTTACTGCTACTGAGTGTGTAAAGTTTTATGTAAAAGATTCACAATGCTTGTTATTAAGCATTTTATGTTTAAAATTTTATTTACACACTTTTTGTTTATAATTACGCACATAATGTATCAAATTGTACATATGTCTTTAAACATGTTTCCAATTTATAAACACATTAAGAAAATTAATCATTAATGTAGTAAATTTTATTTGTACACATTTATGTTCGGTTTTAAATTTAATGCGCAACTAAGAAATGTCAATTTTCTTTTCTAATTTTTGTAAAAAACTAAAAACGGCAGACGCACATATTTGCCAATAAACCATTAAAAACATAAAATAATAATTAAATTCAGAGGAGAAAAGGATCTATTTCCATTGTAATTTATAAAACCGTAATTAATGTTAAGGTGGTAAGTAACTTTTCAGTATTTGCTAAGAAATACATATTCCACCAACTATTTTTTTCCCTTTAGTTTAATATTTTGAAATGACTGTTCTTATGTCAATAGGATATACAGTGTTTCCAAAGAGTATATACAAATAGAGAGATTACAAAGTACCGAACTCGGGTATTCAAATGAAAACTTTTTTTGCAGTTTTATTAGTTTTTGTTTTTATATACATCGATATTATTATTATAACGAGTTTTCACCTCCGTATATTTACAAAAATAATGCAAATCAAACATATTAGCTATGTTGATATTAGTATTTCGATCTAGCTAAAGATCTCATTATAACCCGAAGTTTTAAGAAAAGCTAGACCCCTCCATAATAGGCACAGCTTTAAAAAAACCTATTAATCATACGTTTTTGCTCCATTCTTGTCTTTTTAGTAATCAAACACGTGGCTAGGGTCTTTTTTCTAACAAGCATCATGGACGTTACTAAAACTTTGAAGACCAAAAATTTAGTTTTTACTTTGGCTCAAGTAATATTTTTTACAGTTTTATTAGTTTTTTACAGTTTTATTAGTTTTTTGTTTTTTATAGACATACATCGAGATTATTTGATGTTATTTTTTATTTATAACAAGCTTCCAACCTCCGTATTTTTACAAAATAAAGCAACGGCATGTTTATACCATTTAGGATAGACAAATCTAATTTGATATATCGCTCATTTACTTCAAGACTGGCATAAGTCAAAAAATGCGATTTTTGAGTTAAAGATGCAGATTTACTAGTTATATTATGCTTTATATTGTGTAAAAATTTCATATTAATATCATGTATACTTTTCGAGATAGAGGATAATATATATTATTTTATCTTTGAAGTGGGTGCAAAAAGTATATACTTCATAGAGAAACTGAGCTGCTCATGGTCTCCTCGATAATTAGTGATTTCGCACACAACTATCACTAAGAGAAAAATACATTAAACACACATATTTATAAAAAAAGTGACCAAAATAAATAGAGAAAGGCTCAATCGAGGCAAATATGGATTGAAAACTTTAAACTCGTTATTTGCAAAATCGTGTGTTTTTAAGTTAAGTCACTCTTGCAGTAAATGAGCCATATGTGTATGGGCTAATGTTAATATAAGAATCATATTAAATTTCATATGATTATATAAAGTATCATATTAATTTTTTAATCGAGTTATTAGAAGTCGAAATTTTCTGTGTGCACTAGGGTTATAACTTTTACTTATTTCTGTAATTATCAAATTTTAGCTTACCCTACGGCTAGGGTCCATTAAAATATAAAGTAACGCAATTTATTTTATCGCGGTTTTCATAAATCTTTCCGCACTATCCTGTTTTAGTTTAATTAAACTAAAAATTAACATTTAGCTGAAATTTTAATGTAATTAGACAATAACGATGCATATTCAACTTAAGGACACAAACGTTCTCAAATTAGCCGCATTTCGCTGATTTTGATAAAACAGATTAGATTAAGGCGTTGATTCGTAATATAGACATCAAAATTCGCAAAATAACGAACACAATAAGTAAAAAGTTATTTAAAAATATGTTGTACAGTATTATTGGTCAACTAGTACAACTTTAATATAAAAAACCTGAAAAAATGCATTTTAAGAAAATACACTTTACGCGGGAGGTTTTTGTTTCAAAATGACCTGAAAAAAATTTAGCAAACAAAAAATTTGTAAACCTAGTGTGCACATACTTTTAATGTTTTCCCGACTTACAAAAAAAAAAAAATACATAATCAACAAAAAAATCGAAAAAGGGCCGGCGGAACTTCCCCTACGGATGCCTTGGGGGTTATGCTGGGGATCCCGCCATTGCATATTTCTGTAATGGAGGTTGCCAGTATGGGTTCCTCTAGACTAAATGAATTCGGGGGCATGGGGGGGGGGCGACCTAAGGGGTCACATGAGGATCGCGCGAATCCTAATAGATGACCCGATTTCTAAGGTTGCGGACAGAGTGTCACCGAGTGGATCTTGATAGATATTTTGATGTGTTATTGTTTGACAGAGACATGTGGACCAATCAATCCTGGGAACCGGAATTGATTGATGGCTCTAAGCAGTCGAATGGGAACACGGGTGCGTGCGTCTTTGGACCAGGCTTCCAGCGTGCTTTACCTATGGGAAAATATTCCGTCCATTTTTCAGGCGGAGATTTGGGCCATCTGTGTCTGTGCAGGGGAATGCCTGCGAAGGGGAACTCGCAGATCTCGCATCTACATTCTTTCTGACAGTCAGGCTGCACTGAGGGCCTTAATGGCTTGTAAGGTGTCGTCCGGGTTGGTCATGGAATGCATTCAGACTCTCAATAGGCTCGGTAGGGGCAACTCTCTAACCTTGGGGTGGATTCCTGGTCATGAGGGGCATGAGGGCAACGAGAGGGCAGATTGTCTTGCCAACCGCGGGGCCCGAAGGCCCTTTATTGGTCCTGAACCATTCTGTGGAATACCTGCGGGGTATGTTAGGGAAAGGCTCAGGGCATGGAGAGATTCTGAATTCTTTGGTTACTGGGAAAACTCTCCTGGTCAGCGCCAGGCTAAAAGATTGATCTCTTTTTCCAGTAGGGGGTCGAGGCGACTCTTGTCGCTTGAAAGGGGGGGGGGGGGGTTTGAGGCGTTGTACTTAACTGGACACTGTAATCTCAGATACCATCTGCACAAGAAGGGTCAATCGGACACGGATATGTGTAAGTTTGTGAGATGGTGTCTGAGACCTCGGAGCATGTTCTCCGCGAATGTCCCAGGCTTTGTGATAGGAGACTTAGGTGTCTAGGTGATCGCTTCATTTCGCCTTCCGACATCGCGAACATTTTGCCTAATAGGATAATTGGCTTTATAGGTAGCTTGAATCTGTAGGTAACTTTAGGCAGCACAAAATACCTACATTGGTCGCGGTGCATAGTGCCTTCTGATCTAATCTAATCTAAAAGGTGTTTAGTAATGATATGTCATTATTTTGTTCGACATCCCCATATAAAAGTAATGCGATTTGTAACCACAATTCTGCACTCCAGTATAGAAAAGCATTACCATATAAGTGGTTTGGTAATAGCAAGTACATACAATTGTCATTACAAATCTCATTACTTTTATATGGGGATGTAGCGCAAAATAATGACATATTATTACTAAGCACCTTACAAAAAAAAAAAAGAAAAAAATATGTGGTTACCTAATGCGTATCAGTAGGGGCAAAAATAATAAGACTAAAAATAAATTTAAAAAACCAAATTTAATCAAAAAATACTTTTTTTTATTGAAAACAATTTTTGTAATATAATGTGCTTACACGGGTGCGAACCCGGACCTCCAGGTTGTCAGTCAAGCGCTCTACCATCTGAGCTATCTCGATATGTAATAAAAATTAAAATTTAATTATTTCATTATTTTCCAGCTTAAAAAAAAATCAAAAATAATATAAAAAATCAAAAAAATATATGTACTGGTGGTGAGAAAAGTAATGACATGTCATTACCGTTTCTACTCTGGGTTAATATAGTAAAACATAAATGACATGCTTGCACAAAATGTCATTACTTTCCAGCTTTCCAAAAAATCAAAAATAAGTAGTTATATATGTACTTACTAGAAGTAAAAAATAATAAGTCAAAAATGAATTTTAAATATTATTTTAGATCATTACATTTTATTTAAAATTATGATAAAGATAAGTACTTATGGTTAACGTATTATTTTTGTATTAAAATAATGGGAAAATTATCTAGTTATTAGTAAGTCCCTATATTTGTGGTAAAGTCATCCAGAGAGTAAGCGGGTTGTCATTACTGACATGTCATTACCGTTTCTACACTAGGACTGGGAAATATCATTTAATGCTCAACATATCCTTTGGATACAATAGAATAAATTTTGTTTACTTTGTGATAGAAAAAGTTTTCATATGTATTATAGTGGCCACCCTAATACCTTGGGGTATTAGGGTGGCCAGAGCTTGGGGGCTAGAGCCCCCCCCCCCCGAAATGATTGACAAATTTAAAAACTTAATACAATTCGTTAGAAAGTAACAATGTTATTGATAAATTTAATATGAAAATATTTATTTTTGACTTGGATCAAATAGGAAATAGTTTTTTATGGTTCGAATCTTAATATTTCGTAAGAAAACATCGCCTGCAAATGGGCGGCTATCATTGTTAGAGTTGATTTTCGACACAAAGCAATAAATAAAATCATTTCATAAGAGATTTCGAAGTCTTTGACTTAAAATATAATCAAATAATTGTTTGAGACAATGCAAACTAAAAATTAAATATGTCTACACAGAAGAAACTAAAATTGAGTTTTAATTAAAATATTGTTGATTCAGCAAAAGTTTAACTGAATTCCGTTGTGTTGATGCAATGTAGTAACAACTAAAATTTAATTAATATTATTCCAATTACATATAGTTTTATTCCCATCTATTAAAAATTTAATTGAATATTGTTTACTATAGGGAAAAATTACAAAATTTTAAGAAAATCACCAAAATTGTAAAAAAATCGATAAATTTAAAAAAATCGAGACCATTTGAAAAAATCGCAAAATTTGAAAAAAAATTGCCAAAAATTAAAAAACAATCCTCAAAATTGCAGAAATTTAAAAAACTACCAAGATAAACGCCAAAATTCGAAAAAATCACCGAAATTAAAGAAAACGCGAATTTTAACTTTAAACGATTTTTTTAATTTTGGCGACTTTTTAAAATTTTTGTTGTTATTATACGTTATAAAAACTGAAAATTTTTTTAAAACCAAATTCATTTTCAATTAAACAGTTAATTGAAAGTAAGTTTGAAATCGAACAAAAGTTTAATTGAAATTTTTTTGACAATGATTTTTTCTGTGTATTTTGACATAATCTTTTAAAATGGAGATACCACTAAGACTCAAAATTAAGTTTACTTGAGCCGTAAAAGTCGTTACTTTACTTACAGTGCAATCTTTTTATTTAAATTTGATTTGCTACGCACGCATCTGGTACATAGTTATCAGTATTTTTTTGCGATATATATTACGATATCTCAAATATTTTTTTTAATTTTTTGAAACAAATTTAAGCCTCAAACTTTGATCGATATGCATAATGGTTAACGTGGTCCAATGTGACTCAAATTTTCTCAATTTTTTTTTTTAGACTAAATGTAAACAAATTTCTATCGGCGCTCCTTGAAATGCGACATTTTAAAATCAAGCAGCTAAACCAGTCTTTGTGTTATAACGATGTTGGTTTTTTTTTTTAGACATTTTAATGGGTTTTTATTTAAAAAATTGATTAAAGACAATTTGAAAAGCGTTTGAAATTGTCCAAAATATAAATCAAAGTGAATTGGAAATACATAATTTAGTTTAAATAAGACCTGGGCGATATCAGGTATATTTTAAATTTTCCAATTGGTATATTTTTTCTTTATTATTATTTCTTTTAGACTACAATCACGCTTGCTTTTAAAATTTACGATTTTTTTAATACAAGACATGAAGTATAGCCCCCAATCTTAAAAAAAGTCGGATATATGAAAAAAGGTAAAAAAATAGTGAATAATTTGTTAAAATAACTCAAATAAGTGGCAGCCGGGGTCCACGACATAGTGTCAAAATGGTTTTCAAAATGCGTGTTTTCTTGAGCATTTTAACGCTGTTTTTAAATAAGTCTAAATTTCCTAAACTTTAAACATATTTTCATACAAAGATTTGTAAATTTCACCACCAATTTTTAGAAATAGATACGTTTTTCATATATTTTTGCTGCGTTATCACCTATCCGAATTTAATTAATTTCAAAGGGAACCCATCGGAAAAGCTTTCTTGTAAGTTTCAGGCAAATTATATAGGATATTTGCTTTAAATTTGTTTTTTGGACGGTTATAAATCTTTAATTTCCCGAGTTTAAAACGTTTGCATAAAATAATACATTATTTTATATACACTTATAAGGTTTTGTCTGCCAGTGCATTGAACCGGACATAATTATATAAATTCATATATAAAATTAATAGTTGCGTATAATTCAAATATAGTTGCGTATAATTGTATATTGCATTTAGAATACGCTAAAACTAATGCAATTAATAACTACGTTATATTTATATACCTAGACATTGCAAAATAATATATATATTGATATTATATCATATTTAAAAAACACAATTTTATTTTAGATAAAATTGTATATTACCCCATGCAGAGTCACACTAGAAAATTTGTCAATTATATTTTGGATGTAAATATGTATTACATCAATACAATAGAACAATTAATTGCATCATTTTGTGTATAATTTATATAACAAAATTTACCCCAATTTATATAGACATCAAAATTCGCAAAATAATGAACACAATATGAAATATGAAAAATGCATTTTAAGGAAATGCACTTTATGCGGGTGGTTTTTGTTTCAAAATGACCTGAGAAAGCGATTTCTATTATTAATACATGATTGCCCATTACGTGTAGGTAAAAATTTAGCAAAAATTTAGCAAACAAAAAAAAAAAAAAAAAAAAAAAAGCTTTTACTCTAGTGTGCACAAAAAAAAAAATATATAATCAAAATAAAAAATCGAAAAACCCCCCCCGAAACAAATTCCTAGCTACGTGCCTGCTAATACCTTTCAATGAATGGAAAAAATGCTTACCAAAAATATAAAGAATTTTGAAAAAAATTCAAAATTATGCTTATCACTCATATACGAAAAAAATAACATAAATATTTCAAACAACTTGAAATCTGAGTTAAGCCAATATGTGTTTCTTCACTATACACTTGAAAATAATTCTTGTTAATACTTGACACGCAGTTTTTTAAAATATTCATATTATTTATAAATTTTTTTTTTTTCCAAAAAAAAATTTGCGTTTAATGACCAAACAATTGATATTTTTCTGGTCATTCAAAACTGTAAATAACTAAAGATGCCAAAACTATTGAAAGAGTGCTTTCAAAATTTCAAAAAAAAAAAAAAAACTATTAAAAATTGATTAGCAGAACACACATCATTGAAAAAATATGAAGAATTGATTTTTTCTTCTTCTTCTAAAACTTCAGAATCAAATCAGTGGATGAAGCAACATACGATCAAAATAAATTAGGTCAACATACAAGTCAGTCAGTCCAGTCAGTACATTCTCATTGAAGAAATTGTTCAAGATTCATGAATGTAGAAATTTTGTGTAATAATTGTTGTTGATTTTTAAATGATGTGTTGAAAAGTGAAAATAAATACTAGTTTTGAGATTAGTAATGATAAAAATTAACATGAAAAGGAGGTGGTATTATAAATCTATAGTTAATTGTTTTTAATATTGAAAAGTTTAAACGGTCATGGGAATTAATTTTGCGATGATGGGAAAGTAATATATGTATTTAGAATATAGTAATATTGCAAAATTAAAAAAAAAAAATTAATAAATGGTTTAAAGTTTACATTAGTTTTCACTAAATTAGCACAAAATCCAAATATGTTCTATAAGTCGTATGAGTAATACGTTTAGCATTATCTAATAACACTCATACGTTTTGTAGTTCACATTTTTGTGTTAATTTCGTTAAAATTTCTTGGAAGATGACAAAGCCAATTGTGATAATATTTTGTTGTTGTTTTTGTTTTTTGTTTTTTCTTTGATATTTTAAATTTTGAATCTCGCTCCTAGACGAGGACAAGAAATTCTCATTGAGTTTGTGATTTAACATAACAAATATCTCTAGAAATTCTAATAACAAAGTCCCCTGAAGATTTCCTTGGGCAGGAATGAAATCCGGATAGGGACACGCCTACAGCAGATTGTTTTTTACAATTTGTTAAATAAGTGTTGGGTACTTTAGCACATTTAATTACTATAAATTTCTTGCATGTTGTTTACAACAATTCGACATAACTTTGAAATATATTCATAATATACACTCAAATAAAAACGTTATACAAAAATCTGCAATTTTACAAAAAAAAAATAACTACTTTTAGGGCATCACACCGCTTAGCATATTTAAGCAAAACATGTTTATAATTATTAGTAAATTGAAAGTAGTAGGAAAAATTAGTAAACTTTGCAAAATATTAGTAAAATTATAGAAATTAATGGAAATTGGTTTGCTAAAATTAGCCATATTTTAGTTAATTAGTTAAAATATATATTTTTTTTTAATTGAAATTTATTTTAAATATTCTATGTTTTTTTTTCCTAATATTTTAGAAACTTGGCTCCCAGCTATAAAAAAATTAATAAATAATATTTCTAATTTTGACAGTTAAATTAATAAATAATATTTCAAAATTAGTAAAATGTTTTGCTAAGATCAGCAACGAAACTTAGTGAGAAAATCTCATTGAGTTTGTGATGTAATAAAGGGTGTTTTTTATACTTTAAGTTGGCAACACTTTTTTAACTGGTGGCCATTTTGTCAGATGTCAAGTGAAAAAATTCAAACTCAAACAAAAATCAAACTTTGCTCTCTGGCAATTCCTCGCTAACTACGTAAGCGCCATCTATCGAATATACAAAGAATATATCATAGATATGGCATCACTTACAACATATGGGAAAACAGTGGACATTAGAGTGAGGTAAGTTTCTAAAAATAGAACTGTTGTGTTGTTGGAGTTGTACTTCTGAGATTATGTATGCAAGAAAAAAAACACCGTGTATTGAATAAAACTAGTTTTAATCACAACAAAACTCGACCTGACGATAGCTCAGAGGGCTAAAGCGCTCTGTCTAACGTGTAGTGCGAGTGCATGTGGCATTAGAAATCAGTTTATCTATACCACGGTCAGTGATTGCACAGAAAAATTTCATATAGACGCAATCGAACAAATAAAAAACATAACAAATATTACATTATTCAAAAATTCAAAAAAACAGGGTCACTGACGAAGGTTCAATACCAGAAACTGCGCAGTCTGATTCAGAAGAAATTGAAAATTTGCAATGTAGTTATGATTTTTAGAAAAACACTCATTCTTCTCAATTAATTAAATAAAATTGCATATTAATTATAGTATTAATTGCAATTGTCTGAAAAAGACGTTAAAATTCAAACTCAGATTTAAGTTTAGTTGGGTTTGCCATTTCAACATGAATAGTCTGAATAGCCAGAAGAACGCGTCCAAATTGTGCAAATTTATTTTGAAAATCATTGTTCTGTTCGAAATACGTATCGCGCACGAATTTTGTTTAGCGATGAAGCTCACTTTTGGTTAAATGGATATCTCAATAAACAAAACTGCCTTATTTGGAGTGATGATCATCCTCAAGTGTATGTTGAGACACCGTTACATCCAGAAAAACGGACTGTTTGGTGTGCTTTATGGGTCCGTATTCTTTAAATTATTAGTCCGTACTTCTTTAAAAACGATGCTGGTCAGAACGTTACAGTCAATGGTGACCGCTATTGAACAACCATAATGTGCAGATGCTGTGGTTTCAACAAGACGGCGCAACATGTCACACAGCTCGTGCCACAATTGATTTATTGAAGGAAAAGTTTGGTAACCGCATAGTTTCACGTTTCGGACCCGTGAATTGGTCTCCAAGATCGTGCGATTTAACGCCGCTGGACTATTTTCAGTGGGGATATGTTAAGTCGCTAGTCTACGCCGATAAGCTCGAAACGATTGACCACTTGGAGGACAACATTCGCCGCGTTATTGCCAATATACGGCCCCAAATGTTCTGAAAAGTCATTGAAAATTGGACCTCCAGTGGCGGTCATATGCCAGAAGTCATATTTAAATTATAATGCCAGAAGATTATCTTTTGAATAAAGTAAATTTCATGTCAATTTAAAAAATTAATGTTTGTTTTATTCCATTTCAAATTTCTATACCTCTATAAAAAACACCCTTTATAACAAGTGTTTTCTAGAAATTTCAAGAACATTGTCCCCTGACGATTTCCTTAGGCAAGACTGAAATCCTTATAAGAACAAGACTGCACTAAAAAAAAAGTTATTAAAGTCAGCAAAAAATTTTGCTAAGTCTTCAAAATTTTAAGGAGGAGGGTGATTTGCAAAAAAGTTTTTAATGTCAGCAAAATCTTTTTCTGAAAATCAGCGAGCTGATGTTAAGCAACAAAATTAGTAGATTCAGCAAAAGTTTGCTAACACTTAGTTGATTAAAAATTAAAAAATCCTTGCTAAAAGTTAACAAAATTTTTGCTGAATATTAGTATGACTGAAAAAAACTCAAAAAATTTGTAGAAAAATGATGTTTTAGTTAATTTATTTGCTAAAATCCCTAAACATTTTTTGAGATTCTTTTAAAAATTATTCACAATTATTCTACAGTTATATTAGAACCAAAAACGAGTAGTTTTTAAAAATTACTTTTATTTAATTGTCAAATTCCAAAACTAGTTTTTCGTTCTAGCATAAATGTAGTATTGCACTTAAAAAAAAGTCCGTGTAGTTAGCAAAAATGTTAGTTGAGTCAGAAAAATTTTGGCCGGGAGGATCTATGCTTATATCTGCAAACATGTATTGCTGAAAATCAGTGAGCAGATTTATTAAATTTTAATAGAAAATAACGAAATATAAGCAAAATAAAAGTGAGTGTTTTAAGCAACAATTTTTTTTATCAACATATTGCAATTATTTTTAGTGTAAAAAAAAATGTTTTCATTTGCTTACCCGAGATCGGTATTTTGTTACTTTTTTTAAATCTTGATTTGATTTGCATTTAATACAAGATATTATTTGTCAAAAGTGTCTAGTTTACGCGTTATGTTGAAAAAAAGATGCGGTAAAAACAAGAGGCATTAATCTAAAAAAAAAAAATCAAAATATACAAGGTGGCTCAAAAATAACCTTCCGATGTTTTTTGGCTGTAATTTAAAAAAAAAAAATGAAAAACTTTGATTCTTCTTGTGGATTATTTTTATTTGGTATTTTAATTTTTTTACATCAAGTCGAGAATATGATGTCATGTAAATGGCCGCCGCCACAGTTGATTGTTAAAATAAATTTCTGTTGATTTTTAGCAAACTAAACTGTTATTTGCATTCTACTAAATTTGAGGTAAAAATAGCAAACAATAACTGTATTTAGTTAATAATACAATTTCTGTTTGCTATTTTGAGTCGACAAATATTTAGTAAAAGTTTTTTTTTGCTACACACAGAGAAAAACTTTGCTATTTGCCAACTGAAATGCGGTTAATACGATTAACATTCGATTGTTAACATAAGTTTTCATAACAAAGTTCGGTTAGTTCAACGGAATTTTAGTTGCAACACAAAAAATATACAGAAATCTAATGTAAATATCCTTGAATTAACTGCATTTATAAGTTTTTACCATTAAAATACCCTTTTCAATTCGGTTGGCACTTTATTTCTCTATGTGTAATTTTACAGAGTAAAATACTATTTTAAATTAACTAAAATTAACATCGAATGTGACTAAAATTTTGTAAAGTTAACAGATTTATTTTCGCAGGTCTTTTTTTTATTAATATTTAGCAAAAAAATCTGTTAAATTCGGCAGTTTTATTCTGCAAGATCAGTTTTAACTAATTTTTAGTAGCTGTTTTTTAGCTATTTTTACAGGTTTATTTCTATGAGTGTACAAGACGCACCGTAACTAAATTTTTATTCACAGAGTATTTTTGGAGGCTTTTTAAAACCCGTTTTAGCTCAGGGGATGTTATTGCTAGAACCGAAATATTTTAGGAGATATCATAAAGCATCTTATTTTCAGAGGGATGTATCTTGTATTTTTAAAGCCCCAAATAGGGTCACTCTAACAGGCAGTAAAATAATTGAAAAGTTATTAAACAAACTTATTAGATATGAAGAAAATGATAAGCTTTCCAACAAACATATTTTGGCTTTTATATATTTGCTATATTTTAGGTGATCCGAAATTTTGACTCTTTTTGGTTTTTTTGCTAATAAAATCGAAAAATTTGAAAAATATCGCAAAACGCCGAAAATGGTGATCACTAATTTTCCATTTACTATCAAAAGATACAAATTTCATTACGATCTGAAGTTTCATGATGTAAAGGTTCAACTCAAACCTTTCAACCCCTTGAGGACGCCTATGTCTAATGTCAGCGAATTTATATAATTAATTTCAATTTATGATGCCTTTTAGCTTTAACTAACTTTTATAACTAATAAATAACAATTACTTATAATAAAAAAAAAATTAAAAAAATTTTTATATTTATTTTAAAATTTATTATAAAACATGTCATTAAACTCATCACATCTATAGGGAGAATATTTTTCTATTTGCGTGTTTGCATCTCTTAAACTTCATCAAAGCCATAATGTGTAGCAGGAAGCCAATCAGAGCTATTAACCAGAATGTTAAATAAAAGGAAAAGAACTGGGAATGGACATGCTTTAAGAAGAAAAACTAAAAAACAAAAAAAAAAAAAAGATGCAACCTTTAATATCCACACGTTTATGCAGACATATCCACTATAGATCAATGATTTCTTGCGGATTTTTTTATTTTCTTGAATTTTTTGTTAAAGAGGAGGTACTAATAAAAAAAAAAATCACCATGTCCTCGAATATTGTTTTTTTATTGTGAAAAAAAAGAACTTTGTTTATTACTTTGACTATTCTCAAGGACACACATGCATAAAAGTACACTCAAAATAAATTGTTGGTAATTAAAGAGAATTTGTTTTAGAATTGTGGTCACAAAGAAACTAATTTAAAATAAAAAAAAAATTAAGTAAAAACTAAAAAATCTACAAAATTTTAGCACAAATCTGTTACAATTTTAGGTTTGTTTTCTTATTTTTTTGGTCAAAGTTCAATAAAATAAGAGTTAAAAAAAAAAAATACTCTCAGAAAGAGACACAGACACACAAAACTACGCGAATGCAAAAAAAACCATAAAAGTTCAGTGTTTCCAGATTTATTGAGCATAAAATCGTTAAATTTTCCAGAAATGATCATCAAAATCGTCATCATATTTCAAAAAATCGTCAAAAAATCGTCCAAATAAAAAATATTTTTCATAAGTGGAATAAAGTTTTAATAAAAGTATAAAAGACAATAGTTTAATTCACATTGCAAGCACTAATATGCTATCGTTGTAATATAATGCGATTTAAGACACTTTCTATGGTTTAAACTTCGAAAATCGTGATATTTTAAAATGATGGCACTTTGCCACTTACATTGTTAATCACTTCTACATAATTCTGTGAATAACATTTCAGTAGCACAATTTTTAAATCTTAAATTCTTTTTAAAAACTCGGAAATTCTTTAATTTAGCTGTATTACATTCGAGACCATACTTGAGTGTGATCGCTAAACGGTCATGACTTGGTATCGTTACGTTTGTAATGTAAGAAGAGCGCAGGTTTGATTCTTACAGCCACAGGTTGTTGAAAAATTTATTATATAGAGACAATCTGACGATTATAAATACACAAATAATAATACAATTTAAATGGAAAATCACTGATGACGCCTGTCCAGAAAAAGAGGCAGAATGATTTAAAAATTAATAGTGTTTATAATTTTTAGAGAAAAACGTTTATTCTTCTCCCTAACCTCAACATTTCTTAAATAAAAAAAATGTTAACGTCCATTAACAAATTAAAATTTATGTTCAAATTCAAATTGCTTTACACTTGATGGCATACATTGAGAGAATTCTCTGCATGTTATCAATGAATTTTTGCATTAGAGTTATGAAATGACACTTTAACTCGTCCATTAAAAATTTTCATTAAAAGAATGCAGTTTTTACAGCTTTTCATTAAATTAATCCAGTTTTTTATATAGGCCTGGGTTCTTTATTCCACAACGAAGTGAAAGTGGAATCGTTTTTTCATTCCACATTTTCTATTCCGCTGTGTTCTGAAAAAACAAGTGAATCGTTTTTTTCACGACGATTTCATTTTCATTTCGTTTTTAGCAACAACATAAAAAAATGCGGGAAAAAAACAAATTATCATTTAAAGTGAATGAAATTGCAATAAAGAAGAGTGCATTTTTAAGAAAAATAAAAATTAAACAAAAAAATACTTATTTTTAAAATAATATAAAATGAGTTTCGCAATTGTGATTTCCTGGTATTTAATTAAAAAGGAAAAACAAAGAACGGAAAATCTAAATAGAAAAAGGCTTCGTGACTGTTCAAATCCTTTATAACTACCAGAAAAGTCGTAAGACAATAATTAAAACTGAGTCGTGTTTAAAATTAATAAAAAAAAATAGTTTTATTGCGTATTTTAGATTAAATAAGTATGCATTTATGATGGTTTTAGAAGAAGTATCACGAATGGCTAAAAAGACAAGCATTCCAATTATTTTGCAATTGGCAACACCACTGCGCTATTTCGGACAAGGAATTTACCAACAAATGATCGCAAAATACTTCAATCTTGCAGTGGGAAGAAGTACATCGTCAAAAATTGTAACAAATATGTGTAATGTTTTGAAAACTGGCATATGCCCAAAATGGATTAGATTTGAAAGAAGTCGCGAAGAAATTGAGAAATCAAAAAGAGAAATCAAAAAGGGAAATCATCGGTTGCTGTTCTTCATTTTCTATATTTTCAGTACCTTCGTCAATTTTATTTCATTTTTATAAAATCACGTTTACTACATTGTCGGAACTGGTGCCATCTAAGTTTGACAATTCAGTAGATGAATTTGTGGTTGTTTACCCTTTGCTAGTCGTCCCGAATGATTGAGCAGCTGGAACACCTTCGACTGCTGTATAAAGGTCAGAAAGTTTGGCAACTGAATCTTCTTTGGATGATATGTGTTGGATATTATTGGGTCCTCCACCTGTTGCCGTACCTCTGCTCTATTTTCGGCCAAGTTTTTACGAATGGTAGCCTTCCAATCAGCCCAAGCCTTTTTACAACCAGTTGCATCCTTTTCTGGAGGTCCTAAGCTGTTTAATGTACTTGCTAATTCCTTCCACAACTGTTTTGTCGCCCCTCTAAAAACCTTTGGCCAAACCAAAATTTTTTTCCATGAATGTCAAAAATGCGGCCTCTTGTTCCGGATTCATGTGTTTTTCCCTAAAAAATACAATACTTTTTCAGTTAAATAAACGTATATTAAAAACATATCACATTTACTTACATTGTTTGTTTTTTTTTTACTTTTAATATTCAAAATAATTTTATTTTCTAAAAAGTTTTTTTTTTCACGCAGTTAACTAATACCGTTTTACAATTACTTTTTTTGTAGTGAAATTGTTTCATAGAACACATCAAATCACTTCAATTCCACTAGAAACAAAATGAAAATGAAATTTTTCTTTTCAAATCACTTATGTGGAATTGGGAACACAAATTGAGCGTAAGTTTCACTTTCACTTCATTTTCGGAATGTAGAACCCATGCGATAAATTAATGAAAAATTTTATTTTATTTATTCAAAATTTCATACGACTTATGAAAAAGTTTCATTAAAAACTATAAAGCATTTTCATAAAGTTTAAAAAAATTTTCATTCACATTGTGAAGAAAACATTATCAGTTTAGTGAAAAAATTCCATTAAAGCTCGTCTAAGAAATTCTCTTTGTGTAACATTAGATTCTGAAATTTTTGATTATTTCATATTTTTCCTTTTGTGCCCGGTTTTGATATTTCTAAATACAAATTATTTTTATTCAAAAATAGTTTATTACTGTTTGTTTTTCCATTTTCAAATATAAATTGTGAATATCTGAAATTTCACTTTGGGACACTTTTTTTTATATTATTTAGGCCTGTTTTTTAAGCACCGGATTTATTTTAAAACTTATTTTGTATTTTACAGTTGTATTTATTCGAGTTATGTTTGTTTCGCAAAAAATAACATGCGGTGTTATTATTTGTTTATTTTTATTTTCACCTAAATATTACACTAATTAATTTTTCTAATATTTGTATTTTTGCAAAATTTCATTTCACATCAGAATAATATAAATCGAAAAAAAGATTCTGTGACAAATAAATATGTTTTGCGGACATATTGAACTTTCGTCAAAAAATCGTCATTTTGGAAGCAAAAATCGTCCAATCGTCATTTAGTTATTTTATGCACCCAGGTGAAAAAGTTCACATATGATCATATATTGTCATATATGGTTTCATGTATGAGGATATATGGTTCCATGTATGCGCATATATGAACATATATGTAATGTATGAAAGCATATATAGGTAAATACAGTGAAGGGATAAGTTCATATATGGATATATATGACACCAAATATGATAATATATTGCATATATTGGTTCATATATGCAATATATTTCCATATATGAATTCATATATTATTACATATATGGGCAATATGTTTTAATTTTTTATCAGATATGACCATATATGAGTACAAAATTGTTTTTATTTTTAATTTCTTCTCTCTGCTGTATGAATTCCTGACAAAAATATATAAAAGACAATAGATTTTAAAGTTTGTATAATTTATAAAGACAATAGAAGAGAATGAGTTATTAATCTGAAGAATATCAGTCGCATTTTATGTGCCTAATTCTAAATCGGTAGTATTTACCTGACCAGCTTTTCAATATATTTTTTTGAATTGTTATAAAAAATAAAATGATTTAAAATCGTTCAACATATTATAAATTTTGAAGCTTTTCGGTAGCAATAAAGTGATAGGATTTCAAAATTAGAATCGAAGTCTAAAATGTATTAATTTGTTGTGCCAAAACAATTTTTTTTTTAATAATTCAAAGAAACTTGCAATTTTAGAAGCGATTCAAACTAAGTAATTACGAATTTTTTAGAATCCGTATTTCAATCAATAAAGCCCCGCTTTTTGCGCCAAAATCCCTTTTGTAAAAAAACTTTATTAGTTGAAATGCTCCTAATTACTGTGTATCAAACACAAGCATTTCAGTTAAAGTTTATTTTATAAAATTCATAAGTATTCGTAGCAAAGGACTTCTTTTGTCGGTTGGCTTGATTACTATTACATCATCTTCTAAATCATCGAATTTTATTTTTTATTGGAATAAGTTTGTTTTCTATTATCCATACTCTTATTAATGTTCATTAAATTCTTTCCCAAATAGTATTTCCTTAAAAAATTTCACTTTAAACTATTTATATTTATTAATGCATTTTGCATATGAAATGTTTTAATTTATCAATAACGTTCTTAGAAGTATTATAGAAACCTTTTCTTTTAATAAAAAGACAATATTTTTGATAAAAACTTAAAAAATAGCATTTTTTATACGAGCATGTAGGAAAAGTAATAATATATGACAATTTATGAACATTCATATATGGCATTATATATGACCATATATGTCCATATACCCTCAAATTTCGGTTCCGAACATATATGTATTCATATATGTACACATATATGTGACCATATATGACAATATATGAACATTTTCACCTGGGTACTATAAAACGTCAAAACGACAATAAATCGCCAAACCTGGCAACACTGTAAAAGTTTTGGCTTCCTCGTGCAGGAAGAAGAATATTCTCTTGACCGCTCTGATTTAAACAACTTTCGAGTACGCTAACGCTTTTTGGTAAAATTGGGATCCCAATGTTGACTACGCGAACACAACTATTGTGTTTTTTTCTTTTAGCTACAAAAAATGTTAGTTAAAAAAAAATATATATATTTTTAACCGAAATTAAATTTGAATTTCTGTTCTACAACCGATCTATTTCTTTGAGTGTATGAATGTACCATGCACTAGCATGGTGTTTGGTGTTTATAGTCCTATGATGATGATCATTTGTTTCCTATATCCCCCCATATATGTGATCATATATGTTATCTCTTAGTATGTATCGTGTTTATAGTTCGAATTTTTTCAGTTTTTATTTCCTAAGGGCTATTTTATTGCATCTTCAGTTTCATTTTTTGCATCAATTCCATCTGCAATATAAGATTTTCTCTTTTGGTATTTCGTTACTGTTCAGTTTAATTTTTGTTTTTTTTTAAGGATTTATGATCTGCTTTTGTTTCTTTTTTTTCCCCCCATTGTATTTTGCTTTATATTGGAATATAAACTATTGTCGGTTGTGTTGTCTATGGCTTTTAACTATTTTTATGTTTTTGATGGGATTGTAAATATTTTATTTTTGTATTTTTATATAAAATAAGTTTTAATATTACTAAAAATTACCAAAGATTTCGTTTGGGGGCTTTTTCTGTTTGTTAAACTGGTTAAAATTCTTAATTTTTAATGACGCTTTAATAAAGTTCTGAAGAATTTTAACTAAGATTTCTCTTTAATGCAATCTTTATTTGCAAGATCATTAAATTTGATTCATTGTGGGGAATTTTATTGTGTTTTATAAAAAAAGTTGTAAATTATGATTTGTATTTTATTTGGATAAATAAAAAAAAAAAAAATACAAAGCAACTAGTGGAAGCTTTAACGTCGGCTGTGCCAAATTTGGTGAACCAAAAATTTTTTTGTTTTAAAAAAATTCAAGAAATAAAACTTGCAAAAATTTTACGAAAACAAATTTCGCGGAAAAAAATGATTGCAAAAAAAAAATTCTGTAGCGTTTTTTGCTATCGATATATTTTTTAGTTTTTTTAGAAGGTTGAAAAAAAGTTTTGCGTTTGCAATTGATATATTTTTATAAAATGACGTCACAATTAAATAGTTAAAAAAATGTGTATGTAATATTCCTACTGGGAATTAGAAGTAACTTGTCCTTAAAGACCTATCCAGTAACTGCTTGGAACATGATTTTTCATAGGACTAGTAAAGAGTCCGCCATCTAACGTTTTTTTTCAACTAGTGCTTATTTCGTGAATGGTAACACTTAGCTCATGTCTGATTTGACAGATAATTAGTTTTATCCTTCCGCTGAACGAATATGGTCCGTATGTTCGTTAGCTTGTAAAAAAAGTGAAAGAAACTGGCATCCTCATCGATAAACCAAAGCGTGAAAAGCCAAAAACAGTGCGTACACCCGAGAATATTGCTGCTGTGGCAGAAAGTGTGCGTGAAGCGCCATCAACATCAATTCACCGTCGTTCTCAACAATTGAACATTTCGGAGACATCATTGAGACGAATTTTGCATAAAGACCTTGGTATGACGCCATACAAAGTCCAATTGGTTCAGGAGTTCAAAAAAAAAAAAGTTATTTGGCGGACCCTTTATAATTTAAAATTGTTATGGTTTAAACAGTGACAATTATTGTACAAGTAAATGTCCCAATATTAGTTATTCGAGGACAAATCATTGTTTACGTTAAGTGTGTAGGGTTAGGGTGACAGCATTATTCACTTTTTCGATTTTCAAGGTGAGCCGGTCGGAATTTGGTTACACTTTGCCTTAAAATTATATGGTGAAACTATCAGCCAAATCTGATAATTTTTACACGAGGCATAACGAGGTCAAAGGTTAACCCCATGTAAATTTCCCATTTTATATGTAAATCTATAATCTATATAAATCTATATGTAAATCTATAAATCTATAATTTTTTCTATATTATTTACACCCTGTAACAAATTTCAATTCGTTTTTCTCACACATGGAAAAATCAATATGTACGAGAAACTAGTGAAAACAAACGTTTTCAGTTTTTCGTCAGAATTCCTGTTAAAAGGACTTTAAAGTTTCAATTATTTTTAAAAGAACATTGTTTACAAGTTTTGGTGTATAAAAATTTCACAAATGTCCTTTTAAAAATTAAATTTTTTAATAAACTTGATGATTCTAAATAAGTTTAAAATTATTTTTTAATTTTCAAAAAAATTGTCGATTTTCATGATATTTAAATATTTTTTGGAAAATTTACGAGTTTTATCAAATTATTTTTTTAATTTTTAAAGTTTTTTTTTGGAAATTATTCGATTTTGTTTAAATTTTTAAGAAAAAAAATTAGACTTTTTCTTAAATTTTCTAATATTTTAAAATTTTGATATTGTTTTAAAATTTTTTTTTTTTTTTTTTTATTTTTTCAATATTTTATTTACAAAATTTAAAAGTTTTTGCCTCAGAGCCAAGTATGGCATTTTAGAGGCTACCACTACTACTTTTGATTTTTGTAAAATTTTTGTTTTGATTTTTAAAATTTGTCAATTTAGTTTTTTTTTTTAAATTTTTCGATTTTTTAAATTTTTTTGAGTTGTATGAAATTTTTTGATTATTTTTAAATTTAAGAACTTTTTCAAAACATAGATTTTTTATATTTTTTAGCATATTTTTCAAAAAGTACCAAGGAACATATATTTAGAATACTATATAGGTAAAGACCACTGCAAATGTAGTTAAAAACAAATGAAATTTTACTTAAAGAATGGACGACTTACATTTCAGTAAATTCAACGAACATTGCCATTTGTTTTTACTGTTCAAAAAATTAACCACAATTACAGTAAAAATTAACCTCAAATGCAGTTAAAAATAAATAAACATTTATTTGTTTTATTTTTTTAAATAACAAAAAACTACTATCAAAAATGAATGTAAAATCATAAAACAGTCATATGATGTGGTTTGTTTTTTTAATGAACTACAAGGTTAGTAAAAAATTTTATTTGATCTCAAATGACTTACATTTACATTAAAAAAAAGAAACTGTATTACAACCCAAACTACTACATATTTTTAAAGCAGAAGTTCCCTAAGTGTACCCTTTTGTAAAAAGGGTTTAGACCGAAAATACCGTAAAGATCGGCTTAAAACGGTCTAGGGTAAACCCGGTCAACCGTAAAACCTGGTAATGGGGGGCTCTAAAATGTATACATTTTTTCTGTATTCTTTTATATGCATGTTCTTAATTAACTTCACATATTTGTTGTTTTGGATAAAAAATTGGAACCAGTAAGTAAGAGATGATTTTCATTAAAAAAACGTAACATTTTGAGTATTACACTCAATAAAAAAAGTTAGTAAAAACATTTCAAATCGATTTTATCACAATTAACGTTTTATATACTGAATCATTATTACTGATTGTTAACAATTTGCTTTTTTACCAAATCAAACAATGTAACCTATGCTTTAATATAAATGTAAAGGCAATTATTACACCCATAAAAAAATTGGGAAAAAAATTTAACTGTTTGTAATCTCACTTACAGTTTTTAAAACCTTGTTTTGTAAATTATTGGTTCATAATTTACTGTTATTTGGCTAAGCCGTACACTCTAAAAATGACGTTAGTAAAAAAAAGAACCACATTTTGTATCAAAAAACGTTTAAACGTTTTGATGAAATATATTTGGTTTTTTCTACAAATGTTAATTGTTTTACACATAAATATATTTTTCCTATTGAACACATTACAAATTTGTAAAAGCTTCGTTATACAAAATGACTAAATAATTATTTAAAATTATTGGATTGATTTTGCTTTTTATGAGGCACCCAGTTGGCCCCCTGTTAGTTTGGAAAAGAACATTGGCCTCAAATCCAGCGAAGCAATTTTAAGAATTGTAAAAAATTACAGATGATTCAACAGAAGTGTTGAACTTTGCTTATACAAAACTTGATGAATCATTCCCAAGATGTGACTATAAGGAATTTTCGGAGCTAATTGTTATATTTTTAGATGGAACTCCCCCTAAAAGTGTTAATTTCTCTAAACCTGGTGACGTACACTACTATCCATGGATGGCTAAAGCAATTTACTGCCTCAAAATTATGAATTTTAGAAATCAGTTTCCAGAAATGAAAGATTTCAAAATTAGTGGGTTGATTGTAGTTTCGGACTTTATTGTGAAGTGTTATTCACTTTATTTGGTTTGCTTCATACAAAGTATACTTGGGAGTTTTTCATTGGCATTGCAATTTCATTGGCAATACTGCTGGTCAATGCCAATGCCAAAAAATTCATTACCATTCCAAAGCTAATGAATATTTTTTAAATTGGCATTGATTACAAATGGCACCAAATTGTAATGAAATGGCACCAATGCCTAACACAACCAATTGTAATTAAGAAAAAAAAATTGTTTATAAAAAGTGTTTTTTTTTAATCAAAATTTTAAATTTAAGTCTTAACTTTAAAACTATTCGCTATTTTATGCAAGTTTTATCACGTATACACTAGTTGGTATTGTTGGGTAATGGATTAGTCATGATGGATCAGCTTTTGATAATATATACTTGATGAAATACCGAATATATATACAATTAATTAGACAATTACAAAAATATCAAATCAAAATGAAGCTGAAAGGGCAGTTTCTAAAATTCTAAATCATCTCTATTATTTAAACAAAGAATGCGTTGGGTTTGCTTTATTCGAGGACCGAATTAATTGTCAAATTATAGGCAAATTTGTGGCAAAAATGTCAATTGACCCCTTGCATGAAGATGAACAAGAAGAGATCCCAAAGAAATTTTCCCTCAGAAAAGAAAATTTTAAGAATTTTATTTCCAGGGATTTTTCTGTCATTCAAGAAGATCTTTTCTCAATTAACACGAAGAAAGTCTTCAAACGATTTAATATTTCTAAAGATTTTCATGGAAAAATAATGACGAATTTAAAAGAGGAAAAGAAATTGTGAATAGATTAAGTGCTGTTAATTATTGTGCTGAAAGAGGCATTAAACTTACACACAGGGAAATAATCAGTTGGATTTCGATTATAACTACTTAAAATCTTTAGGTTGAAATAAAATGCTATCATTGCTATAAAATTATTGTAATCGGAATAATCACAACTTCTTAGTAATTAAAATATGATATTTATTACTAAAAGTTGGTGCGACATACAAAATTTTTTATATTTATGACCAAAAATTTTAAAAAATATTTCATAATTTTGTTTCTATGACCTCAACCACATTCAAATTACACTATTAAAGACAGTAACTAGTAATTGGTGATAATAATCACCAAATTGTATTTAGAATAAAATTTCATTCCTGGAAGCATTTATTCACTTGACTTCATAAAATGATGCTTTGTTTGCTAGACAACAATATTTCGTTTTGAAAAGATTGTCAAAATAAAATTAATTTGAAAAACTCAAAAAATATTAATGAAATAGAAATAATAAACAAATTATTTATGGATGTGAAAAATAAATAAATTTTAATTGTTCAAAATGTAAGTGTGTTCTTGATTTGTCATCAATACTTTTTTGTTTTATATTTGTTTTTGGTTGCAGTACGTGGCGAAGAACATCATAAATTTGAAGAAGAGATTTCTGCAACATAAATGTGTAAGAATCACAATAACCATAATAACGAAAACCTCAGCAAGAAGATTGAATATTTAAGATTAAGTTGTCTTAAGTTTTCATATAGGCAACGAGTTGGATCAAAACTAGAAAATTTAACATTGAAAAATTTTTAGACGCCAGCTCATTCAGTTGATTTTAAACAGAATATAGTTTTGCAGAAAAAAAAACTCTTAAAAATATGGAAATAAATGTAATAAGAATCGTTTAAAAACCCAATTCTTGAGAATCTTACTAGAAACAACTTTTGAGATTCTACTAACATTTGTAAAAGCGTTGCGGTAACAAAATGATACCACAAGGAGGTAGAAGAACGTATTCTTTTTGTGGTATTTTAACATGGATATTTTGGACGTCAGAAAAAGGATATTTGGAAGAGTATTCTAGATTCTAGATTCTAAATTCTTCAGATTCAGCTTCCTTTTCTCTTACAAATCTCTCATATTTTCAGTATGTTTTCGTTTAGAAAAATATTAAAATTGTAAGCACTTTTAAAAATCCTTTATTAAATTCTAAATAATTTTCCTAAAAGCAAGTATTAATATACTTGAAGACTTTTTTCCATAAAAAAAATCTTCTAAGAAATTTTTTTAAAGAAAAAATGCTAGACTCGTAAAATTCTATATAAAAATCGATATATTAACTTTCTGATTCTAAGTAGTTTTAATATCATTCAAGGAATTGTTTCCTATAGAAAACTCAAACATACTGATGATTTTTCCTATTGAGGTCCCTCAGATTCGGAGGCCTTTTTCTTCCGAACAAAACCTCCGATTCTAAGTACTTTTTGCTTTAATAAATATTTGGTTCGTATTTAAAAACACCAAAACTTTTTTTTGTATTAAACCCCAAATTTTCTGATTATTTTGTCTTCTAAAATACCCTTAAGTTCTGAAGATTATTTTTAGAAGAACAAAGTTCTGATCATATTAATTTTCCTGTAGATGAGCTAGCTATCTGATTTGGTTGATATTTTTCTATACAAAAGTCCTAATGTAAGTACTTATACAAATATTCCCAAAACCCTAAGTTTAATTATTTATAGAAACAAAATCTTTTCTCAAAGTGAACAGGACTTTGTAGAAAATATACCCCGAAATTTATAATTAAAATACAACAACAGTATAAACAGTAACTAATGATTTATTCATATTTTATTTATGTTTTTTAATAATGAGTTTGTTTGTAATGATTATTTTAAAAAATAAAATATTTTAAAATTTATATAAAAAAAACTTTTTTTTTTTTGAAAACAGTGTAGTTACAACTTAAATAAATTTGATTGGGACTACTAAACAAAGTCGATCGTTTCCACAGACATTTTTTCTAATTCGGTTGGAATAACTAAGTACAGCAATATTTATCACCAAATAATAATGGTGCTAACTAAATACTTAACAAATATTATGTTGGTACATATAACTATCAAAATTCGGTTGGCAAAGAATTCGGTTGGAACAATGAATCTGTTTCTGTGTGTATTAAGGAATACCACTGTAAAGTGCCAAAGGATGAGGAGAAAAAACAGCACCTATTATTAAATATAAATTTTGTTTTTATAACTTCCCAGGAAAAAATTACACATTCCAAAAAGAAGGTGATGCCCACACTTGCTTACATATCTCATTGCCAAATTTAGTAATTGCAATACCAAACTCATTCCAACGATAGCGTCAAAAAAGCAAGTAGTATTGTAATCAATTCTTTTAATTTAAACCAGAAAGCATGAACTCAATAACAAAGTAATTATTTACTTAAAAGAAAATAACAATGTTATTAACTTATACATATGTATAACTTTTTGTACTCAAGAAGTAATCATATACTTTTTCTTAATAAAAGGACGTTATTGGAAGTAGTTCCTAATTTTGAAAAAAGAAGTTATACAATTTTAAAGAATTTATCTCATATATTTTTTCAAACAAATTTTTATTTGCAGGAAAATAATACTAAAAACAGAAATTGCAAGTTGCCTAAATTTTGTTAAACTGTGGTTAGATATAAATTAGGGAAGCGCACGTGAGCAGAAAATTGTGAGTGAAAGTTGAAATTACTGACGTTATCGTGAGTGTAAAAAAAAAATTCGAGGGTGATTGTGCGTGAGTCATATTTTGTTTTTTCAATTTTGAATTGTTCTTTTTTTTTGAAAAATTTGTATTTTCGTGGCTTATAGCTCCAAAATTATGACAAACCCATGTTATCATAACAATTCGATGTTTCACTTTTTAGGATTTTATTTCCGCATGAGTTTAGATCGTTATATTTGAGTGACCTAGGAGAATCACGTGTGAGTAAAAGTTGAATTAAACTTATGAAACTACTTCTTTTTTAAATGTAAGTACTTGCTTATATTTTCTAGGTATTTATTTATTATTTTTTTTGTGTAAGTACTTCGTAGTTTTACAATGGAACTATTTCTTTATTAAAAAATGTATGTAGTTCTTAAAAATATAAAGTAAATGGTTCTTCGGTAAAAAAAATAATCAATTCTAAAGAATCAATTATTTTAGTCTCACGCCCTGTTAAAAGAATCGAGTAGGTAATCTAGTAAGGAATGCGTTCTGCCAAAATGCTTGATTACAAACCCGCTTACCTTTTTCGAAATTTTTTGCTGGGTTATTTACTAATATCATACATGAGACTAATTAATTAAATGGACTAATTAATTGATGATTTCATTACAATTTCATTGATATCAATTGTAATGAAACTATTTTCATTAGCATTTTTTAATTAATGGTAATGAATTTCATTGATTTCATTTCATTGATTAAAAGTAATTATTTTAAATTTCATTACCATTAGTAATGAATTAATTAAATTAAGCAAATTGCAGTTGACTGAATGCAAATATGCTAGGTCTGGTTTTTAATGAAAAAACTACAGGGTGTCTCAATTATTTGTTTACCCAAAAATGTGCGTGAAAATAAAAATTTAATCACTCCGATAATAGAAAAGAACATTGGTCCAAAATGGAACAATATGGAATGAAACGGGGAACGATTTGTGTTGTCGGAACCTGGTGCATTTGTTAAAATGTGCAAAAGTTTTGTCCGTTTTGAGATATCTTGCTTAGTTTTCGAGATGCAAGCCATTTTACAAAATAGCGATATTTTAAAATGTCCAGTATCTCCAAAACTAAGCGAGATAGAGCAAAACGGGAGTATTAATATAAATAGGCTAGGTCCGAGAGAGATCCAGAGTGATCAATTTTTAAAAACAGCCACAGGGTGATTTCATTATTTTACTTATTTACGTGATAATACAAACATACACATATGTTATCGGATAGTAGAAAGTTATTTCGTTTCCCGTTTCCCGTATTCAGTGTATTAATTTACACTCCATTTTTTGTAAGCACATGCTATTTTTGGTCAATTGTAATTAGTTTTTCAGGCATTAGTGTGATTTCATTAGCATTAGTAGGACAAATGCTAATGCCAAAACAATTTTATTACAATTAAATGGTAATGAAATTTTTTTGGCATTAGCATTAGTTAACTAATGCTAATGAAATTCCAATGCTAATGAAAAAAATCCCAAGTATGACAAATATTGAGTTT
>CM037851.1:218670870-218705408 GCA_021234595.1 Delia radicum
AGTTAGTTAAAGCTAAAAGGCATCATAAATTGAAATTAATTATATAAATTCGCTGACATTAGACACAGGTGTCCTCAAGGGGTTGAAAGGTTGAGTTGAACCTTTACAATCATGAACTTCAGATCTTAATGAAATTTGTATCTTTTAATAGTAAATGGAAATAAGTGATCACCATTTTCGGCCAAAAAGAGTCAAAATTTCGGATCACCTAAAATATAGCAAATATATAAAAACTAAAATATGTTTGTTTGAAAGCTTATCATTTTCTTCATATCTAATAAGTTTGTTTAATTACTTTCAATTATTTTACTGCCTGTTAGAGAGTGTCTCATTTTGGGGCTTTAAAAAACTACAAGATACATCCCTCCGAAAATAACATGCTTTATGATATCTTCAAAAATATTTCGGTTCTAGCGATAACATCCCCTGAGCTAAACCGGTTTTAAAAGCCTCCAAAAATACTCTGTGATAAGAAAACTAGTTACGGTGGCGTCTTGGTTACACTAACAGAAATAAACCTGTTTAAAATAGCTAAAAAAAAAGTTACTAAAAAATTAGTTAAACTGATCTCGCAGAAAAAAAAATGCCGAAATTTAACAGATTTTTTGCTAACTATTAATCAAACAAAAAGAACAGCGAAAATAAATCGGTTAACTTTACCAAAATTTCAGTTATATTCGATGTGAATTTTAGTTAATTGAAATAGTATTTACTCTTGTAAAATTACACATAGAGAAATAAAGTGCCAACCGAATTGAAAAGGGTATTTAATGGTAAAGAACTTATAAATGCAATTTAATTCAAGGATATTTACATTAGATTTCTGTATATTTTTTGTGTTGCAACTAAATTCAGTTGAACTAACCGAACTTTGTTATGAAAACTTATGTTAACAATCGAATGTTAATCGTAATAAACCGCATTTCAGTTGGCAAATAGCAAAGTTTTCTTCTGTGTGTAGCAAAAAAAACTTTACTAAATATGTGTAGACTCAAAATAGCAAACAAAAATTGTATTATTAACTAAATAAGTTTTTGTTTGCTATTTTTACCTCAAATTTAGTAGAATGCAAATAACAGTTTATTTTGCTAAAAATCAACAGAAATTTTTTCTAAAAATTTGTAAATTGCTGATTTCATAAGGGCAGACTTTTTATTCACATTTTTTAAAGATTTTTTTGTGTACTAATATTTAGTAAATGTTTTACTGATCTTAGCAGATTATTTTGTTACTTTCAATTAACTAAAAGTTAGCTCAAATATAAACTAAATATTTTGTAAATTCAACAGATTTATTTTTACTATTCTGTATATAATATTTATTTAAAAAAAAAAAAAAATCTGCTAATTTTAAGCAGTTTTTTCTGCAATCTCAATTTTAACTAAGTTTAGTAGCTTTTTGTGTTATTTTTAAAGGTTTATTTCTATCAGTGTAACAAATATAGTCAAGCATTAAAAAATATTTAAATATTTTACGATCAGGCACAAACAAATATTAATAACAGCTCTCTCAACTTGAGTTATAAGATTTTTATGTATTGTTTTTTTTTTTTCAATGCGATTTTTATAAAAAAAAATTAATAATCTCTTATTTCTCATCGGTTTTCACTTTTGAAATAATTTTTAAATGGTGTTGTCATCCGCTATTATTTTCTGTTCAGTATTCTCTAAAGGACTAGTAAATTTAAATTTTTATTTAGATAATGCCTCTTGTTTTTACCGCAGCTTTTTTTCAACATAACCGCGTAAACTAGACACTTTTGACAAATAATATCTTGTATTAAATGCAAATCAAATCAGATTTAAAAAAGAAAAGCAACAAAATACCGATTTCGGGTAAGCAAATGAAAACATTTTTTTTACACTAAAAAATAATTGCAATATGTTGATAAAAAATTGTTGCTTAATAAACACTCACTTTTAATTTTGCTTATATTTCGCTATTTTCTATTAAAATTTAATAAATCTGCTCACTGATTTTCAGCATACATGTTTGCAGATATAAGCTAGATCCTCCCGGCAAAAATTTTTGCTAACTACACGGACTTTTTTTTTGAGTGTAATACTATATTTATGCTAGAACGAAAAACTAGTTTTGGGAATTTGACAATTAAATAAAGTAATTTTTAAAAACTACTCGTTTTTGGTTCTAGTATAACTGTAGAATAATTGTGAATTATTTTAAAAGAATCACAAAAAATGTTTAGGGATTTTAGCAAATAATTAATCATCATTTTCTACAAATTTTTTGAATTTTTTTCAGTCATACTAATATTCAGCAAAAATTTGTTAACTTTTAGCTAGGATTTTTTAGTTTTTAATCGTCAGGGGACAATGTTCTTGAAATTTCTAGAAAAAACTTGTTATAAACAGTGTTTTTTATAGAGGTATAGAAATTTGAAATGGAATAAAACAAAAATGAATTTTTTAAATTGACATGAAATTTACTTTATTCGAAAGATAATCTTCTGGCATTATAATTTAATATGACTTCTGGCATATGACCGCCACTGCTGGCTCGGACGTATTCTAATCTGGAGGTCCAATTTTCAATGACTTTTTCAGACATTTGTGGCCGTATATTGGCAATAACGCGGCGAATGTTGTCCTCCAAGTGGTCAATCGTTTCGAGCTTATCGGCGTAGACTAGCGACTTAACATATCCCCACTGAAAATAGTCTAGCGGCGTTAAATCGCACGATCTTACCAAATCTTCAATAAATCAATCACTCCAAATAAGGCAGTTTTGTTATTGAGATATGCATTTAACCAAAAGTGAGCTTCATCGCTAAACAAAATTCGTGCGCGATACGTATTTCGAACAGAACAATGATTTTCAAATAAATTTGAAGAACGCTTCCATTCTTCTGGCTATTCAGACTATTTATGTTGAAATGGCAAACCAAACTAAACTTAAATCTGAGTTTGAATTTTAACGTCTTTTCAGACAATTGCAATTAATACTATAATTAATAAGCAATTTTATTTAATTTAATTGTGAGTGTATTTTCTAAAAATCATAACTACATTGCAAATTTTCAATTTCTTCTGAATCAGACTGCGCAGTTTCTGGTATTGAACCTTCGTCAGTGACCCTGTTTTTTTGAATTTTTGAATAATGTAATATTTGTTATGTTTTTTATTTGTTCGATTGCGTCTATATGAAATTTTTCTGTGCAATCACTGACCGTGGTATAGATAAACTGATTTCTCGCACTACACGTTAGACAGAGCGCTTTAGCCCTCTGAGCTATAGTCAGGTCGAGTTTTGTTGTGATTAAAACTAGTTTTATTCAATATACGGTTGTTTTTTTTTTGTTCTTGCATACATAATCTCAGAAGTACAACTCCAACAACACAACAGTTCTATTTTTAGAAACTTACCTCACTCTAATGTCCACTGTTTTCCCATATGTTGTAAGTGATGCTATATCTATGATATATTCTTTGTATATTCGATAGATGGCGCTTACGTAGTTAGGGAAGAATTGCCAGAGAGCAAAGTTTGATTTTTGTTTGAGTTTCGAATTTTTTCACTTGACATCTGACAAAATGGCCACCAGTTAAAAAAGTGTTGCCAACTTAAAGTTCTATACCTGTATAAAAAACACCCTTTATTACATCACAAACTCAATGAGATTTTCTCACTAAGTTTCGTTGCTGATCTTAGCAAAACATTTTACTAATATTGAAATATTATTTATTAATTTACCTGTCAAAATTAGAAATATTATTTATTAATTTTTTTATAGCTGGGAGCCAAGTTTCTAAAATATTAAGAAAAAAAACATAGAATATTTAAAATAAATTTTAATTAAAAAAAAATATATATTTTAACTAATTAACTAAAATATGGCTAATTTCAGCAAACCAATTTCCATTAATTTCTATAATTTTACTAATATTTTGCAAAGTTTACTAATTTTTCCTACTACTTTCAATTTACTAATAATTATAGACACGCTTTGCTTAAATATGCTAAGCGGTGTGATGACCTAAAATTAGTTATTTTTTTTGTAAAATTGCAGATTTTGTATAACGTTTTTTATTTGAGTGTATATAAAGAAAATCCATGGATATATTTCGAAGTTATGTCGAATTGTTGTAAACAATATGCAAGAAATTTTAACGAAATTAACACAAAAATGTGAACTACAAACGTATGAGTGTTATTAGATTAATGCTAAACGTATTACTCATACGACTTATAGAACAGATTTGTATTTTGTGCTAATTTAGTGAAAATTAATGTAAACGTTAAAACCATTTATTATATTTTTTTTTTTAATTTTGCAATATTACTATATTCTAAATACATATATTACTTTCCCATCATCGCAAATTTAATTCCCATGACCGTTTAAACTTTTCAATATTAAAAAACAATTAACTATAGATTTATAATACCACCCTCCTTTTCATGTTAATTTTATCATTACTAATCTCAAAACTAGTATTTATTTTCACTTTTCAACACATCATTTAAAAATCAACAACAATTATTACACAAAATTTCTACATTCATGAATCTTGAACAATTTCTTCAATGAGAATGTACTGACTGGACTGACTGACTTGTATGTTGACCTAATTTATTTTGATCGTATGTTGCTTCATCCACTGATTTGATTCTGAAGTTTTAGAAGAAGAAGAAAAAAATCAATTCTTCATATTTTTCAATGATGTGTGTTCTGCTAATCAATTTTTAATAGTTTTTTTTTTGAAATTTGAAAGCACTCTTTCAATAGTTTTGGCATCTTTAGTTATTTACAGTTTTGAATGACCAGAAAAATATCAATTGTTTGGTCATTAAACGCAAATTTTTTTTTGGAAAAAAAAAAATTTATAAATAATATGAATATTTTAAAAAACTGCGTGTCAAGTATTAACAAGAATTATTTTCAAGTGTATAGTGAAGAAACACATATTGGCTTAACTCAGATTTCAAGTTGTTTGAAATATTTATGTTATTTTTTTTGTATATGAGTGATAAGCATAATTTTGAATTTTTTTCAAAAATTCTTTATTTTTTTGGTAAGCATTTTTTCCATTCATTGAAAGGTATTAGCAGGCACGTAGCTAGGAATTGTTTCGGGGGGGGGTTTTTCGATTTTTTTATTTTGATTATATATTTTTTTTTTTGTGCACACTAGAGTAAAAGCTTTTTTTTTTTTTTTTTTTTTGTTTGCTAAATTTTTGCTAATTTTTACCTACACGTAATGGGCAATCATGTATTAATAATAGAAATCGCTTTCTCAGGTCATTTTGAAACAAAAACCACCCGCATAAAGTGCATTTCCTTAAAATGCATTTTTCATATTTCATATTGTGTTCATTATTTTGCGAATTTTGATGTCTATATAAATTGGGGTAAATTTTGTATATAAAATTATACACAAAATGATGCAATTAATTGTTCTATTGTATTGATGTAATACATATTTACATCCAAAATATAATTGACAAATTTTCTAGTGTGACTCTGCATGGGGTAATATACAATTTTATCTAAAATAAAATTGTGTTTTTTAAATATGATATAATATCAATATATATATTATTTTGCAATGTCTAGGTATATAAATATAACGTAGTTATTAATTGCATTAGTTTTAGCGTATTCTAAATGCAATATACAATTATACGCAACTATATTTGAATTATACGCAACTATTAATTTTATATATGAATTTATATAATTATGTCCGGTTCAATGCACTGGCAGACAAAACCTTATAAGTGTATATAAAATAATGTATTATTTTATGCAAACGTTTTAACTCGGGAAATTAAAGATTTATAACCGTCCAAAAAACAAATTTAAAGCAAATATCCTATATAATTTGCCTGAAACTTACAAGAAAGCTTTTCCGATGGGTTCCCTTTGAAATTAATTAAATTCGGATAGGTGATAACGCAGCAAAAATATATGAAAAACGTATCTATTTCTAAAATTGGTGGTGAAATTTACAAATCTTTGTATGAAAATATGTTTAAAGTTTAGGAAATTTAGACTTATTTAAAAACAGCGTTAAAATGCTCAAGAAAACACGCATTTGAAAACCATTTTGACACTATGTCGTGGACCCCGGCTGCCACTTATTTGAGTTATTTTAACAAATTATTCACTATTTTTTTACCCTTTTTCATATATCCGACTTTTTTTAAGATTGGGGGCTATACTTCATGTCTTGTATTAAAAAAATCGTAAATTTTAAAAGCAAGCGTGATTGTAGTCTAAAAGAAATATAATAAAGAAAAAATATACAATTGGAAAATTTAAAAATATACCTGATATCGCCCAGGTCTTATTTAAACTAAATTATGTATTTCCAATTCACATTGATTTATATTTTGGACAATTTCAAACGCTTTTCAAATTGTCTTTAATCAATTTTTTAAATAAAAACCCATTAAAATGTCTAAAAAAAAAAACAACATCGTTATAACACAAAGACTGGTTTAGCTGCTTGATTTTAAAATGTCGCATTTCAAGGAGCGCCGATAGAAATTTGTTTACATTTAGTCTAAAAAAAAAAATTGAGAAAATTTGAGTCACATTGGACCACGTTAACCATTATGCATATCGATCAAAGTTTGAGGCTTAAATTTGTTTCAAAAAATTAAAAAAAATATTTGAGATATCGTAATATATATCGCAAAAAAATACTGATAACTATGTTACCAGATGCGTGCGTAGCAAATCAAATTTAAATAAAAAGATTGCACTGTAAGTAAAGTAACGACTTTTACGGCTCAAGTAAACTTAATTTTGAGTCTTAGTGGTATCTCCATTTTAAAAGATTATGTCAAAATACACAGAAAAAATCATTGTCAAAAAAATTTCAATTAAACTTTTGTTCGATTTCAAACTTACTTTCAATTAACTGTTTAATTGAAAATGAATTTGGTTTAAAAAAATTTTCAGTTTTTATAACGTATAATAACAACAAAAATTTTAAAAAGTCGCCAAAATTAAAAAAATCGTTTAAAGTTAAAAATTCGCGTTTCTTTAATTTCGGTGATTTTTTTTCGAATTTTGGCGTTTATCTTGGTAGTTTTTTAAATTTCTGCAATTTTGAGGATTGTTTTTTAATTTTTGGCAATTTTTTTTCAAATTTTGCGATTTTTTCAAATGGTCTCGATTTTTTTTAAATTTATCGATTTTTTTACAATTTTGGTGATTTCTTAAAATTTTGTAATTTTTCCCTATAGTAAACAATATTCAATTAAATTTTAATAGATGGGAATAAAACTATATGTAATTGGAAATAATATTAATTAAATTTTAGTTGTTACTACAATTGCATCAACACAACGGAATTCAGTTAAACTTTTGCTGAATCAACAAATATTTTAATTAAAACTCAATTTTAGTTTCTTCTGTGTAGACATATTTAATTTTTAGTTTGCATTGTCTCAAACAATTATTTGATTATATTTTAAGTCAAAGACTTCGAAATCTCTTATGAAATGATTTTATTTATTGCTTGTGTCGAAAATCAACTCTAACAATGATAGCCGCCCATTTGCAGGCGATGTTTTCTTACGAAATATTAAGATTCGAACCATAAAAAACTATTTCCTATTTGATCCAAGTCAAAAATAAATATTTTCATATTAAATTTATCAATAACATTGTTACTTTCTAACGAATTGTATTAAGTTTTTAAATTTGTCAAATCATTTCGGGGGGGGGGGGCTCTAGCCCCCAAGCCCCCCCCCCCCCTAGCTACGTGCCTGGGTATTAGGGTGGCCACTATAATACATATGAAAACTTTTTCTTATCACAAAGTAAACAAAATTTATTCTATTGTATCCAAAGGATATGTTGAGCATTAAATGATATTTCCCAGTCCTAGTGTAGAAACGGTAATGACATGTCAGTAATGACACCCGCTTACTCTCTGGATGACTTTACCACAAATATAGGGACTTACTAATAACTAGATAATTTTCCCATTATTTTAATACAAAAAATAATACGTTAACCATAAGTACTTATCTTTATCATAATTTTAAATAAAATGTAATGATCTAAAATAATATTTAAAATTCATTTTTGACTTATTATTTTTTTTACTTCTAGTAAGTACATATATAACTACTTATTTTTGATTTTTTGAAAGCTGGAAAGTAATGACATTTTGTGCAAGCATGTCATTTATGTTTTACTATATTAACCCAGAGTAGAAACGGTAATGACATGTCATTACTTTTCTCACCACCAGTACATATATTTTTTTTGATTTTTTATATTATTTTTGATTTTTTTTTTAAGCTGGAAAATAATGAAATAATTAAATTTTAATTTTTATTACATATCGAGATAGCTCAGATGGTAGAGCGCTTGACTGACAACCTGGAGGTCCGGGTTCGCACCCGTGTAAGCACATTATATTACAAAAATTGTTTTCAATAAAAAAAAGTATTTTTGATTAAATTTGGTTTTTTTAAATTTATTTTTAGTCTTATTATTTTTGCCCCTACTGATACGCATTAGGTAACCACATATTTTTTCTTTTTTTTTTTTTGTAAGGTGCTTAGTAATAATATGTCATTATTTTGCGCTACATCCCCATATAAAAGTAATGAGATTTGTAATGACAATTGTATGTACTTGCTATTACCAAACCACTTATATGGTAATGCTTTTCTATACTGGAGTGCAGAATTGTGGTTACAAATCGCATTACTTTTATATGGGGATGTCGAACAAAATAATGACATATCATTACTAAACACCTTTTAGATTAGATTAGATCAGAAGGCACTATGCACCGCGACCAATGTAGGTATTTTGTGCTGCCTAAAGTTACCTACAGATTCAAGCTACCTATAAAGCCAATTATCCTATTAGGCAAAATGTTCGCGATGTCGGAAGGCGAAATGAAGCGATCACCTAGACACCTAAGTCTCCTATCACAAAGCCTAAGACATTCGCGGAGAACATGCTCCGAGGTCTCAGACACCATCTCACAAAACTTACACATATCCGTGTCCGATTGACCCTTCTTGTGCAGATGGTATCTGAGATTACAGTGTCCAGTTAAGTACAACGCCTCAAACCCCCCCCCCCCCCCCCTTTCAAGCGACAAGAGTCGCCTCGACCCCCTACTGGAAAAAGAGATCAATCTTTTAGCCTGGCGCTGACCAGGAGAGTTTTCCCAGTAACCAAGAATTCAGAATCTCTCCATGCCCTGAGCCTTTCCCTAACATACCCCGCAGGTATTCCACAGAATGGTTCAGGACCAATAAAGGGCCTTCGGGCCCCGCGGTTGGCAAGACAATCTGCCCTCTCGTTGCCCTCATGCCCCTCATGACCAGGAATCCACCCCAAGGTTAGAGAGTTGCCCCTACCGAGCCTATTGAGAGTCTGAATGCATTCCATGACCAACCCGGACGACACCTTACAAGCCATTAAGGCCCTCAGTGCAGCCTGACTGTCAGAAAGAATGTAGATGCGAGATCTGCGAGTTCCCCTTCGCAGGCATTCCCCTGCACAGACACAGATGGCCCAAATCTCCGCCTGAAAAATGGACGGATATTTTCCCATAGGTAAAGCACGCTGGAAGCCTGGTCCAAAGACGCACGCACCCGTGTTCCCATTCGACTGCTTAGAGCCATCAATCAATTCCGGTTCCCAGGATTGATTGGTCCACATGTCTCTGTCAAACAATAACACATCAAAATATCTATCAAAGATCCACTCCGGTGACACTCTGTCCGCAACCTTAGAAATCGGGTCATCTATTAGGATTCGCGCGATCCTCATGTGACCCCTTAGGTCGCCCCCCCCCCCCCATGCCCCCGAATTCATTTAGTCTAGAGGAACCCATACTGGCAACCTCCATTACAGAAATATGCAATGGCGGGATCCCCAGCATAACCCCCCAAGGCATCCGTAGGGGAAGTTCCGCCGGCCCTTTTTCGATTTTTTTGTTGATTATGTATTTTTTTTTTTTTGTAAGTCGGGAAAACATAAAAGTATGTGCACACTAGGTTTACAAATTTTTTGTTTGCTAAATTTTTTTCAGGTCATTTTGAAACAAAAACCTCCCGCGTAAAGTGTATTTTCTTAAAATGCATTTTTTCAGGTTTTTTATATTAAAGTTGTACTAGTTGACCAATAATACTGTACAACATATTTTAAATAACTTTTTACTTATTGTGTTCGTTATTTTGCGAATTTTGATGTCTATATTACGAATCAACGCCTTAATCTAATCTGTTTTATCAAAATCAGCGAAATGCGGCTAATTTGAGAACGTTTGTGTCCTTTAAGTTGAATATGCATCGTTATTGTCTAATTACATTAAAATTTCAGCTAAATGTTAATTTTTAGTTTAATTAAACTAAAACAGGATAGTGCGGAAAGATTTATGAAAACCGCGATAAAATAAAATTGCGTTACTTTATATTTTAATGGACCCTAGCCGTAGGGTAGCTAAAATTTGATAATTACAGAAATAAGTTAAAAGTTATAACCCTAGTGCACACAGAAAATTTCGACTTCTAATAACTCGATTAAAAAAATTAATATGATACTTTATATAATCATATGAAATTTAATATGATTCTTATATTAACATTAGCCCATACACATATGGCTCATTTACTGCAAGAGTGACTTAACTTAAAAAACACGATTTTGCAAATAACGAGTTTAAAGTTTTCAATCCATATTTGCCTCGCTTGAGCCTTTCTCTATTTATTTGGTCACTTTTTTTATAAATATGTGTGTTTAATGTATTTTTCTCTTAGTGATAGTTGTGTGCGAAATCGCTAATTATCGAGAGACCCATGAGCAGCTTAGTTTCTCTATGAAGTATATACTTTTTGCACCCACTTCAAAGATAAAATAATATATATTATCCTCTATCTCGAAAAGTATACATGATATTAATATGAAATTTTTACACAATATAAAGCATAATATAACTAGTAAATCTGCATCTTTAACTCAAAAATCGCATTTTTTGACTTATGCCAGTCTTGAAGTAAATGAGCGATATATAAAATTAGATTTGTCTATCCTAAATGGTATAAACATGCCGTTGCTTTATTTTTGTAAAAATACGGAGGTTGGAAGCTTGTTATAAATAAAAAATAACATCAAAATAATCTCGATGTATGTCTATAAAAACAAAAACTAATAAACTGTAAAAAACTAATAAAACTGTAAAAAACTAATAAAAACTGTAAAAAATATTACTTGAGCCAAAGTAAAAAACTAAATTTTTGGTCTTCAAAGTTTAGTAACGTCATGATGCTTGTTAGAAAAAGACCCTAGCCACGTGTTTGATTACTAAAAAGACAAGAATGGAGCAAAACGTATGATTAATAGGTTTTTTTAAAGCTGTGCCTATTATGGAGGGTCTAGCTTTTCTTAAACTTCGGGTTCTAATGAGATCTTTAGCTAGATCGAAATACTAATATCAACCTAGCTAATATGTTTGATTTGCATTATTTTTTGTAAATATACGGAGGTTGAAAACTCGTTATAATAATAATATCGATGTATATAAAAACAAAAACTAATAAAACTGCAAAAAAAGTTTTCATTTGAATACCCGAGTTCGGTACTTTGTAATCTCTCTATTTGTATATACTCTTTGGAAACACTGTATATCCTATTGACATAAGAACAGTCATTTCAAAATATTAAACTAAAGGGAAAAAAATAGTTGGTGGAATATGTATTTCTTAGCAAATACTGAAAAGTTACTTACCACCTTAACATTAATTACGGTTTTATAAATTACAATGGAAATAGATCCTTTTCTCCTCTGAATTTAATTATTATTTTATGTTTTTAATGGTTTATTGGCAAATATGTGCGTCTGCCGTTTTTAGTTTTTTACAAAAATTAGAAAAGAAAATTGACATTTCTTAGTTGCGCATTAAATTTAAAACCGAACATAAATGTGTACAAATAAAAATTTACTAGATTAAATGATTAATTTTCTTTAATGTGTTTATAAATTTGGAAACATGTTTAAAGACATATGTACAATTTGATACATTATGTGCGTAATTATAAACAAAAAGTGTGTAAATAAAATTTTTAAACATAAAATGCATAATAACAAGCATTGTGAATCTTTTTACATAAAACTTTACACACTCAGTAGCAGTAAACTTACGTGGTGTTTTTAGTGTGTGTAATTATGCCAATTTTCAGCTTTCTAGGCCGACTGGTGGCTACAGAAAGTTCTGGAAAGACAAACACACACAAAAACATTGGGAAATTATGTATATATAGATAGATAACATTTCGAGATAGCTCAGATTTTAGAGTTGTTGACTAACAAAATGTCGTCTCAGGCTCGAATACTGTAAGTGCACAATTTATTAAAAAATAATTTTTTCAATAAATCAGTTTTTCTAAATTTTTTTTTTTTTTTTTATTAATTAACAATCATATAATTACAAATTATATACTATTACCCTAACCGAGCACTAGCTACTATGGCTTTCGGCGCGTTGGAGCGAAAACAGACCAGTGCCTCTGGTGGCAATCAAACCCACGACATCCGCACTGATAAGCCAGCACGCTACCAACTAGCCTACCGGGGCACACAATTTTCTAAATTTATTTTTGTCCATACTAGTAAGCTATAGGTAGCCGCTTAATTTTTTGCTTTTCGTAAGGTGTTTAGTAGGGTGTCATTTATTTCGTATTTTGATTTTGTTCGAACGATAATTTTTTTAACATTAATCGATTAATCGAACAAATAAAAATAATTTTAAAAATACATTAATAATTAATGTATTTTACCCTAGTATCTAAAAATTTTATGAATTTTGGCATCAATTTGAATACTACAACACTACCAATTCTCAAATGCTAACATTTTAGACTATAGTAACGCCAAAAGATTTATTCAATCAGGCGACCTTTGGGATTGATACTTTGGGATGAAAAAAATACAGTTTTAAAAATCGTTTAAAAGTTTATATACCGGCGATAGTTTTAGTATATCGAGCTGTTTTATTCAGTTAGCGTAAAAATTGCATAAATCGAATTACTCGTTTAAATGCTAACGTACTAACGTTGTAAGTTTAAACATCAAAAGTCATGCTATATTTAAACGATAGCACTTTATCTGTGAATTCTTTTATATTGCTTGCTTCAAAGTCAAATCATATATCTTTAACCATTATTAAAGAGTTCATAACTTGGAAAACGACTATAAAAAAATTAAAAATTTAAATTTTGTCTGCAATAGAGTTTTGATTTAATTTTGTCCTTTACCATTTTTTATACAAATTTTCCCAAAACTGGTCAATTTTGGAAAAAGTTTTATTAAAACTAGTATTTTTTTAATAATTCGTTTTACTTGATTAATCGTCAATATTTATTTGAATTATTCGTTAATCGAAAATCATGTTTTTGAAATTATTCGTTCAATTAATCGAACAATTTGTATTCGAGTGACAACCCTAGTGTTTAGTAATGATATATCATTATTTTGAGCGATATCTCCACATAAAAATAATGAAATTTGTAATGACATTGTAAGTCCTTGCCTTTACCAAATATGTACGTGCATATAAAGGGTGTTTTTTATACAGGTGTAGATTTTTAAGTTGGCATCACTTTTTTAAATGGCGGCCATTTTGTCAGCTGTCAAGTGATTTATGTTTAGTTTGGTTTGGCATTTCAACATGAATAGACTGACGCCTGAAAAACGCTTCCAAATTGTGTAAATTTATTTTGTGCTTTATGGGCTGGAGGAATCATTGGTCCGTACTTCTTTAATATGCTGTACAGAACATTACAGTCAATGGTGACCGCTATAGAGCCATGATTATAGAGCTGGATTTTTTTCTGTGGGGATATGTGAAGTCGCTAGTCTACGCCGATAAGCCCGAAACGATTGACCACTTGGAGGACAACATTTGGCGCGTTATTGCCAATATATGGCCACAAATGTTGGAAAAAGTCATCGAAAATTGGACCTCCAGAATAGACTACGTCCGAGCGGTCATATGCCAGAAGTCATATTTAAATTATAATGCCAGCAGATTATCTTTTGAATAAAGAAAATTTCATGTCAATTTTAAAAATTCATCTTTGTTTTATTCCATTTCAAAGTTCTATACCTCTACAACAAAAACACCCTTTTTAACACCTTATATGGTAATGCATTTCTACACTGGGGAGTCTTTTGTTTACTAATTACAACTAATTAACTTTTTTTGGAGGAACTAACTAATTATAGTATTTTTTATTAACTTTGTTCATGTCTTCATAATTTAAATATAATTTTATGCATTTTCAAAAAACAGACAAAAAAAAAATCCTGAATTAATTAATTGTATTGTTCTAAGGTAAATAATTAAAAAGAAACTGTAGCCCAAGTAAAAAAATTGATTGATCATCGAATTATATTAAATTATATATAAATTAGATATGCGATGAGATCAAAATTGTATAGAATTCGATACAATAGTATCGAATTAGATATAATTCGATGCAATTAAATACAATTTTGTACAATTTGATATATATTATATATACCAATTTCATCAGAATTTCGTCCACATACAAATTGTTGTGTATTATATATAACTGTATCGAATTAGATATAATTCGATACTGTTAGATAAAAGTTAATAAATCTTTTTTTCGTGTGTATGAACTCTTAGCATATGTTAAACTTCTTATGCTAACTAACGTGAATCAAAAAAGGTATGTTGCGAGAGAGGATCAACTTTTTTCTTAATATTCATTAAAAGTACAAAGCGCCCGCGGGAGCTAGTGTCGTGCTTGTAAACAAAAATCAAAATTTACCTATCTCAATCACTCAGCAATCTCAATCACTTAGGAAATATTATTATTATGACACCACATATAATTAAATGTGGCTTTGTAATGGACCATATATAATTATATCTGAATTCAAATAAAAATATTCAAAGCATTTCATCTCATATGTTTCCATAATATTTTGTACGGAACAATATATGTCTTTATAAAAAAAATTATTTTTAATGTTAAAGTTTTATATAAATATATGTACATTTATGTTGAATTGTATATAAACTTTATATTGTATATTGTATATAGTAATATATAATTAGGTATATTAAGTATAATTGTATATAAGACAATATAAAATAATATATTGTTATATATACGCTTATATAAATATATTTAGGGCAACACAAAGCTATATACAATTAGATACAAATATTTATGCTTTAACATAAATTTACATAAATTTATACATTCAAACATTTAATTGTATAAAATTATATCCAAATATATAAAAACTTTTTTACTTGGGAATTTTAAATTTTCTATATATAATTTCTAAAAATAATTGAAATTTGCATGCAACAACAAGTGACATCAATAAAAAATTGTTTAAGGCTTAATTTTTGCACTTGAATGATTCAATGGTTTTTTGTCTAATATTTCATTGCAATCAATAGACCACCCTTTTAGTTTTTACCCAGTGTAGAAACGGTAATGGCATGTCATTACTTTTCCGACTACCAGCTTACTCTCTGCATTACTCCAGCTTACTCTCTGCATTACTTTAACACAAATAATAAGGACTTACTAATAACTAGTAATTTTTTCCCTTTATTTTAATACAAAAATAATGCGTTATCCATAAGAACTTATTTCTATCATTATTTTATATATAAAGTAATGGTCTCAAACTTAAAAAAAAAATGTTTTATACTCATTATCTTCTTAACTGTAGTAAGTGCACATATTTTTGTCAGCAGAAAAGTAATGAAATTTTATCCAAGCAAGTCATTCATGTTTTTATCTATCACTCAGTGTAGAAACAAAAATAACATGTCATTATTTTTCGGACTAACAGCACTCTTTGCATTACATTAATACAAATATTGAGAACTTACTAATAACTAGTTAATTTTTCCAATATTTTAATACAAAAAATAATGCGTTGCTTAAAGTACTTATTTTTATCATTATTTTCAATATAAAGTTATGATCTCAAAATTTTTTGAAAACAGATTTTTAAACCCTTTTTTTTTTAACTGTAGTAAGTACATATATTTGTACAAGCAAGTCATTTATGCTTTTGTCTATGAAGTATATCATGTCGAGAGAGCTCAGAAGGTAGAGCTGTTGAATGACAAACTGAGGTCCCAGGTTCGAATTCCGTGTGCGCACATTTTATTAAAAGAAACTTTAACCAAAATCTTTTTTTTATTAAATTTAGTTTTTTTTTTGAAAATTTTTTTTTTAGTTTCATTATTTTTGTTTATACCAGTAAGCATATAGTTAACCACATATTTTTTGATTTTTCGTAATGTGTTTAGTGATGATATGTCATTATTTTGCATGACATCCCCGTATTAAACTAATGAGATTAGTAATGATAATTGTAAGTACTTAACATTACCAAATATGTACTTATATCGAGCCCTAACCGCCAAAAAGACGCCAAAATCATGATTAACAGGAAAAGCTTTTTTAATTGTTTTTATTTCCCTTGGTTTATCCGATTGCAATGAAATTTAAATAAGGTATAAAAGACCAAAACATAATGAATATTTAATTTTTTGCTGCCAAATCTCACTTTTAGGGGTTAAATAAGGGGGTCTAACCTGATCCAATTTTTTTTTTGGGGTTATTTCTTATTTGCTCCGGAAAAAATATATTCATATTGGATATTAATAAAAGTCTTTTGAATTGCGAATCAAACGCTGCATAATACATGCTCGAGCGTGTCCAAGATTTTGAGTTATTCATTAACCTGCAGTACTATCGTCATTCAACTTACGCCATTACTATCGTGGGTGAAATCCACCCCTACTTATTAGTATCTGTCATTCATATCAGTTAAATTCAATTATGCAAATAATATTTTTTTTTTTCAATAATGAACTCCAAATACAGAAAAAAAAAAATAAATTTTATAAGTTAGCAATTCATTTATTTTAAATAATATTTTATTAATGGGTGGATTCCACCCAGACGATAGTACTGCAGGGTTAAAGAAAAAAAGACGTAAACGACACTTTGCTGTCACGAAATATGTAAACAAACTGTAGTTTCTCCTATAGGACGCTAACATCTTTTTTGTTTTTTATGAAATTCGTAACGGTACTTCGTAGATGCAAATGATAGAAAAATAAAGATTTTCATCAAAAACCGAAAATGGAAAATCGTGAGGCTTGCCTCTTTTTAGCAGTTAGGGCTCGATAAACCACTTATATGGTAATGCTTTTCTACACACCAGAGTCTAAAAATTAATTTATAAAAATGTAAATTAAATAAAAAAAATATTTTTTTATTAAAAAAATTTTTTTTTAATAAAATGTGCCAAATCGAACCCGGGCCTCCACGTTGTCAGTCAACCGCTCTTCCATCTTGGCTATCTCGACATACTATACTTGCTAGATAAAAACATACATGACTTGCTTGCGCAAAATGTCATTACTTTCCAGCTTACAAAAAAACAAAAAAAAGTAGTTATATATGCACTTACTAGATATGAAAAAATAATGAGTCTAAAAATTGATTTTAACAAAATTTGTGGATCATTACTTTATATTTAAAATAATGATCAAAATAAATACTTATGAGTAACCCATTATTTTTCATATTGAAGTAATGGGAAAAGTAACTAGTTATTAGTAAGTACTAATTATTTGTGTTAAAGTAATGCAGATAGTAGGCTGCTGCAGATAGTAGACTGGTACTCAGAATTACTGGTCATTACCGTTTCTACACTGGGACTGGGTAGTTATTTTTTAATATTGTTGTCATTTTATAATTGTTGGCTATAAATTGTATATGATTATTTTAAAAAAAATAATATTTGTTTAATAATTTTTATTTTTTTCAATAATCGTGATTAATTGGAATTCGTGTTTTATAAGGCCTTCCCGTTATCTATTTAATGAGATTATTTAAATATATTTTATTGTTAGCATATTTTATATAAATAAAAAATGACGTAGACAGGACGCAACTAAATTTAGACCTGCGAACAATTTTCTCAATTAATACTACACTTAAAGAAAAACGTCTGTAAAAATTGCCGAAAACTTTGTGATTGTATCAGAAACAATAGATATTAATTAACATTAGCCCAGCTGACCGTTAAGCTAAGCTTATTTTAGCAAAACATGTCAGTAATTTTAAGTAAACTGAAATTACATACATAAATGCTTCATCATATTTATGAAAAACTTCATAAATATGATGAAAACTTCATTGATTTTCGTTCATTTCATTTCCTACAGGAACCTGATACAATATGGGCCATATATATCCTATTGGCCGTCAAAGGTAAATATAAAGGATGTTCAGTTTTGGTTAAAGTATTTTTTCACTAATTTTGACCGTTGACGACCACTACACAGTGGGGTATTTGAAAAAAATAATGGTAATAAATATAGAACTTCTGAACTACTGATCCGATCGGTACGAATCAAGTTGGAAATTGTAAAAGACGGGTTAATCTTTTGTAATATTGTAGTTGGGTCAGGTTCCGTGAAATAACTCCCAAATGAAATAACTCCCAAAAAAAAAAATGAAATAACTCCCAAAAATTTTCCATATAAATTGGGATTTATTTCACTATGAAAGAACTCCCAATGCGATAGGATTTATTTCACAATTTTCTGTTAGAAATTATTTCGTTATGAAATAACTCCCAAATGAAATAATTCCCAACCAGGTTTTGTTGGGAGTTATTTCACTCCTTTTTGGAATTGGGGGATATTTCACTTTTGTTGGGACTTATTTCATTTTCATTTTTAAATGTGATTTTATCGTTGGGAGTTATTTCATTTCTATTAAAATTACATTTTGGTAAATTTTATGCATTTGTAACGGTTCTTAAAATTGTCGTAAAGTAAATAATAACAATACAATGAGTTATTTTACCAAAAGGAACGCAGTACTTGCTAGAATTTTTTAAGTAAAGATCGGTATTAAAGTGATTAAAAATAATGGCAAATCTTGAATTTGAAATAATGAGTGACAAAAGAAGAAATAGTAAAGTGTTATACGTAAAAGTCGAAAATCAAATTTATTTAAAAATTCGGAAAGCTAGAGGAAGAAAATATTATACGTGTTACGAAGAAAACGTGTTACGACATAAGGTCCATGGACATTATACTCCAGTGTGGAAACAGATCAGTAATTTTAAAGTTTCTTTTGTGTCGCACGCAGAAAAAACTTTATTTCGCGAAGCCGCCTGCCTCGTTCTACGGAGGAAAAAACCCCTAAGAGCGGCCGAAGGCCTCCACCCAGAAGAACTTGTTTTTCAAATCAGATGTCGAATTCCGTTGAAATCTTATATTTTTAACACATCAAGTAATTTGTAAAAAGAAGTTTTTCTGTGTGGCGGCCTTAGGCCGCTCTTAGGGGTTTTTTTCCTCCGTAGAACGCGGCAGGCGGCTTCGCGAAATAAAGTTTTTTCTGCGTGCGATTATACAATTTATGAATTTAGTTTTATTTTGTGATATACTACTAAAGAATATTTAAAATAATTGTATTGATATAGTTAATATTATTAATCTTTTTATTTTAAAAAGTCTGGACGCTATGCCACATTTGAAAGTGACATAATATCCAAAAAAAATAATGTCGTAATGTCCATGGACATTACGACATTTTCCAAATTGTCATAAAGTCCATGGACATTATGACACTTTTTGAGTGACATAACGTCCATTGACATTATGTCATTGGACGTTATGACATGCCACCTCTGGAAAGCGGTGCGTACGATTCGTGTCCTGTGGCGCGGCCGCGTTTCGGGTTTTTCTATAAATATATTTTTAATATGTATTTTTCTATTAATTTTGTTGATTATTTTTGTATATTTATGTATACATTAAATTCTATCTTTATAATATGTTTAATATTATGTATATTTTTACATAAATTTATGAAATAAATAGAATTCGATGTTTTTGAATTGGGAATTATTTCATTTTTTTTGGGACTTTTTTCATTGGGAGTTGTTTCATTCTTTGTTGGGAGTTATTTTATTACTATGAAATAACTTCCAAATGTTGGGGCTTATTTATTTTTTCCTTGGAGGTTATTTCATTTATTAAAATTGGGACTCATTTCATTTTTTTTTTTTGGGACTTATTTCATTGGGACTTATTTCATTTGGGAGTTATTTCACGGTACCGTTGGGTCACCGTATTTTAGTACTTACAGTTTTTCAAAGCTGACTATATCGTGTATACAAATTTTTTGGAGGTTGTAACTTTTGTAAATGTGAAACGATTTCTAAAATGTTTTGCCGGGAGTAATGTACGTTGTAAGATTAAGAAAAACCATCTTTATACCCAGGTAGAAATTGCCCCTGGTACAAATAAAATAGTACTGGGACAACACTGTTCTTCTTAATATGCCCACGGAGCAAATATTAGATATAAGCCTTTTCTTACGTTTGCTAATAAATCGAATTTTTAAACTACTGGTTTCCAACGTTGGAAAATAACTACCTGGGTAGTTATAGGGTATCTCCTCTACTTTAAAAGTTATTTAAATTTAAATTTAAAAATAAAAATTTTGTATTTTGCCATGAGTTTTTTAATCTGGTTTATCTACCAAAAAAGCTTTATTATCTAATAATACTTCACCATAAAAGAAATGGCAAACTTTTTAAATTAACTTTAATAGTTGAGTCGTGAAAAATCCTTAAAGTTCAAAATTTATGAAAAATTGTAATTGTTGGTCAAAAAAGTAGTTATTAAAATTTTCTTGGAACTTTGTTAAAAACCCAATACAAATTTTGATATTTTCCGAAAGACTGGGCTTTAAAAAAGTTTAAATGCAAAAAAAAAAGACTTTTAGAGTGGATTAAAAAAAATTCACACCGATTTCAGAACTTTAAAATATGAAAACAAACTTCATTACTAAGAAGAAAAGAATTGAGCAAAATTGATAATTCTAGCTTTTGTAAAACTTCGGGTTGTGACGAGATCTTTAGCCAGATCGAAATACTAACATCAATAGCTAATTTACTTTATTTTTGAAAAATACGGAGGTTAAAAGCTCGTTAAAAATTAAAAATAGCATAAAAATAATCTCAATGTATGTCTATAAAAACAAAAAACTAATAAAACTGTAAAAAAATATTATATGAGCCAGAGTAAAAACTAAATTTTTTTATATAAATCGAACATTTTTGGTCTTCAAAGTTTAATACGAGTAACGACATGATGCTAGTTAGGAAAATACCCTAGCCACGTGTTTAATTACTAAGAAGACAGGAATGGAGCAAAATTGATGATGATGCCAATTCTGGAGGCTCTAGCTTTTCCTAAACTTCGGGTTCTGATGATATCTTTAGCCAGATCGAAATACTAGTATCAACCTAGCTAATATGTTGGATTTGCTTTAATTTTGTAAATATACGGAGGTTGAAAGCTAGTTATAAATTAAAAATAACATAAAATAGTCTCGATGTATATAAAAAGAAAAAACTAATAAAACTCTAACTCTTTTGAATATTTGGTATGAATATCTTAAGATACGGCTTATATAAGTAATTAAAGTCACGACGGCAGATTTTGTAAAAAATATAAAAAATTTTAAAAATAAAATTTTGTTGTGCAAAAAAAAAAAAAAACTATTTTAATTAGATTTTCTAACTGACGTTCATTTTTTTAACTACCCAGGTGAAAAAAGTTTATATATTGTCATATATGGCCACATATATTAGTTCATATATGAATCCATATATGTTCGGATCCGAAATTTGAGGATATATGAACATATATGCTCATATTTGGACATATATGGACATATATGAATGTTCATATATTGTCATATATTATTACTTTTCCTATATTCTCGTATATAAAAAAGCTTGTTTAGTTTTTTTTTTTTTCAAAAAATACAGCTGTTATAATTCTATATACATGTTACTGAATACAGGAATTTTTTTAAAAACTTAAAATATACTTCAATATATGAATATTCTACACCATTTTTAATTGTATCTTAAAATTTAAATAGTTCTGTTTCAATTTCAATTATTCTGAAACACAACTAAAAATGGGAATGTGGGAAAATATTTTATTTTTTAAATACAAAATATAACAAAATAAATAAATTCAATTAATTCATCTGGTTTAACCAGTTTTTGAATACTGAGATCAAAAACTTTTGCTTAAATAAAGTTTAGCCGCATGTTTCCAAAATTAATGAAACTTTGCCACGCTGAATCTGCCGATGGTAAAATCTTTTGGTGGACCTTATTCGGGAGGGAGGGGCTTCAAATTTGAAGTTTTGTTTTGAGATTTTATACAAAAGTTTTGAATGGCATAATTTAGGCATCATCGGAAAGGTGTTTTAAATGTCTTTTTAAAGGGTAATATATCCACATTCATTAACCCATTACGAGTCAGTTTAACATTTGGTATTTTTTTATTTTTTTCTTGTTTTTTCAGAATTTTTGTATACAAGCGCAAATCAAAATTTCAACTTTGAACCCCTCCCCACGGAAAGGGGGTGCGTTTTTCCTAATAACTCATTTTCTGCAATCGTATTTATAAATTAATAAAACATTAATTTATATATTTTTGTTAAGAGTTCGTAGACCGGCAGAGTAAGGGTTAAAAATATAAAAATAAATCATCCTCATATATGGTCATATCTGATCAAAAATTAAAACATATTAACCATATATGGAATAATACATGGAATTATATATGGAGATATATGGCATATATGAACCAATATATGAACCAATATATGCAATATATTATCATATATCATCATATATGGTGTCATACATATCCATATATTAACTTTTCATTTAAATGTATTTACCCATATATATGTTACCATACATTACATATATGTTCATATATGGAACCATATATGCTCATACGTGAAACCATATATGGCAATATATGATCATATATGAACTTTTTCACCTGGGTAACTATATTTAGGACTATATTGTTTGAAAAAAATTGTTTAAATATCTTTTACAGGCATTAGGATATTAAAAGCTTTACTTGAACAAAAAAAGCTACTTTAATTTATTTTTGTTTTTATTGGATTATTTTTTACAAAATTGTTCAAGTTTTTTTTTTAAAGACATATTTTCTTATCTGTCGGTATAAAATATGTATATATTGTACTTAATAACAGGTAAAAAAATTAACTAAAAAATTACACCTCAGACTAACATTGTTGTATATGAAAATTATATTTAAAATTTAGATTTTCATTAAATATTGTGCGGATTATTGTACCACTAGATAAAAAAAATTACGTTTTACGAATTCACGACTAAACTATTAAAGCTAATTTAAAATTGAAGTATAATTAACAAGGAGAATTTTTGTTTTTAAATCGATTAAATAATAAAGTTTTTGGTAGATAAACCAAAAAGCTCATGGCAAAAAAAAACAAAATTTTAATTTTTTTAATTTAAATAACTTTTAAAGTAGATTAGATAACCTGCAACTAAAAGTACGTTTTTTTCTTTATCTTACAATGTACATTACTCCGATTTTAGAAATCGGCCCACAATTACAAAAGTTACACCATGCAGAAGATTTTTTATATACGAGGTAGTCAACTTTCATAACCTGTAAGTACACTCTGTACTAACACAGGGTGATCCAATTAGAATATTACTCAAGATTAACACCTATTTTACAATTTTCAATTTGATTTGTACCGATCGGCTTAGAAGTTCTATATTTTTCACCATTAATTTTTTTTTAATTACCGCACTGTACAACGGGATCACATCCCTGCGGGAAACGAAGGGTCGATTGATTCAAAGTGGTAATTCTGTCATATATGATTGGGGAGCACGTCACGAAACTGGTGAAACCAAAATTGTGGTGCACCAAAAAGTGTTAGTTTAAGAGAAATGTCCAATCACGTGACTATAGTTATGGTGACAAAACATTCACTGGTTGGCACCAGATATATCACGTAACTGGAGAAAAAGTAACATAACATCAAAGTGTACTAAAGCAAGTAGGGTCGTTGCAGTTGAAGTTGCTACTGACCATTGAACTGGTTGAAAACCGTTAGCAGTGGATAAAAACATGGCAATTAGTACCGAAGAATGCAGTTTCTTGACTGCTGCAAAGTGGACACAACACTGAATGAATTTTTTATGTACCGACTTTGTGACAGTAGAAATGAAGACGTAACACTCCACTGATTTAAAATAACTGAATACAGACCAAGTTTGTCAGATATAACGATTTCTCGCCAAACGTAGCGATCTTAGAACTTGTTTGGCAAGTTAATTTTCGAAATGCCGACTTTCGATTTTTCGAGTGAATGGCGATTTTACACATAAAATATCGCTACGAAAAAACTATCACCAGAATATGATTTTTTGCACAAATTATTCAAAAACTTGAAACACTTTACAAGAATATAAATTAAAATTTCAAAATTTCTGCATATTGGCTTCGAAATATCTTGTTTAGATATTTAGCAAGATTTTTGGTAACGATTTTTTATGTGTAAGTAATTGGCAAATTTTTAAGAATTTCTTTGGGAACAAATTTGAATCTGAGTATATATTTTGTTACTCAAATAAAGAAAAAACTTGCAAAAAATTAAAATTTCATGTTATAGTTTTCTGTTTGGGTATAGACAAAATAAACTAATTTTTGTTGTGCCTTTTTGAAGCTTTTTTGAACAGGTGGAATAAAAAGTTGCAGGTTACTTGCTAATTACTTTTCGCATGCCCGGCGACATGTGCCCCTTAGACCTGTGCAGCGATACGTGGCAAAAACTATTCCATTCAAACTACCCCTATAACACATTGCGCTTAATATGTGACTAGTTTCCTTCAAAAATTATTCTTCAGTTCTTCGATACGTCCACCTACACCAGTCACGTGATAATTTTTTAACCACTGGTTCTGTTGCATGTCACATAAATCCTAAAATGATCATACTTTGACACTACCTATTTCTAACTTGTCCCGTAGCATATTCATTTCAGTCGGTGCGGTGATAGGTTACATTGGTCAAGTTACACAGTGATCCACAGGTAGCAATTGTAACCTCCTATGACAAGCCCATGTTAAAAGTACCCGTCACTTTCATATAACAGAACCGAAACTTGGACTGATTCATACACACCAAGTTCTAGTCACGTAACCATACCAATGACTGGTCCATTTCCCGCAGGGATATTTCCCATGGATATTGTCATAGAAGGATAAATATTTTTGACGATTTTTTTTTAGAAATGTTGGGTCAATAAACCCGAATCCACAAAATAAAATTTGCAAATTTTCCAGCAGTTTAAGTTCGGTCCTGAAAGGGTAAAATTGTTAGCACAGAAATTATAAATATTAAACAATTTATGATTTTTAATTGAAAAATATTCAATTTCATTAGAATCAACAAATAACTAATAAAATTAATAATTTACCAAATAATAATTTATTTTAATGTTTTATTTATTTTGCTTCTTCGTCTTCTTCTTTTCATTTTTTAGTCAATCCAACCTTGTCTAATAGAGTGCAAAAAACTTTACTACCAGCAAAACTGTTGACTCCAAAATGTAGAAGAATGAACCACGGAAACAATTAAGGTTTGGATTGTTTTTTATTATTTAACAAATTAAAATTACTATTATGCTATTTAATTCTAAGAATATTCTATTTTCAACATTATTAACAAATGTTTTTTTTTTTTTAATACAATCATGTTGTGAAGCGAAAAAAAACAACTTCAATGAAATTTATTGACTGTTATTTTTAATAAATGAAATATTAAGGAATCTTCATCATGGAAGAAGCAGCATGTGCATTAAAATTTAGAATCAGGTGTATACATACGTATGATTAATATGTGTCTATTATCGTGATTATATGCTATGTTTTACAAGCAAGCTTGGGCAAAATGTGGCCCATTAGGTTATCCTTAGGGGAAAAGCTTAATATTTTATCAGTTTTTACTCGAAAGCTCTTTCGAACTAAATTTTTAAAGCTTTTCCAGTTATTTTTATAGACATATTTTAAAAGTATATATTAGGGTGTTTCCTCAAAAACTTTTTCTTAGATCTTGGCAGCTCTTAAAGCGGAATATGAATTTTTCGTCCTATACCGTAGGCTAACCAATACCGAAAATGCCATTTAGTCAAACTTGAAATACCGATTTTAAGCAAATACCAGTATTGCATAAAAATTTTTGTTTGCGGTATTAATTTGTTGCCATATTGGCATGAATTAGTTTAAAAAAAAAAAACTGATCAGTTTATAAAGAGTTTTCAATTTCAGTGGTGGAAAAATAGTATTTTCGTGCATTTATAAAAGATTCTTTAATGGTTGCATTGTCGTACAGCTTTTAATAAACCTGCACTTAGAGTACTCTGTAGGTAAACCCCACTGCAAATGTAGTACAAAAACAAATGAAATTTCACTTAAAGAAGGGACGACTTACATTTCAGTAAATTCAACTAACATTGTCATTTGTTTTTTACTGCCCATGTGAAAATTGATTCGTATATGAACGTACATGATCATATATGGGCATATATGCGTATAGCTTGCCATATATTAATGATATGTGGTCTCATATATGACCATTAGAGGTGTTCAACTTTGTATGGCCATTTTTCAAATTGAGTTCTAATTGAGTTATGCTGATATTTAAAAGAAACTACGTTTTTTAATGTTACAAAATATTGGGACATTTTTGGCCCAAGTGCACAAAAGGGTTAATTTAGGTTTTTTTCTTTTTAAATAACAAATACCAACTACGAAAAATAATTTAGTAAACTTTCATCAAAATACGAAGATACCACACGATTTTTCGTTATCATTTTCATGAAATCTTCAAAATTTCCAAAAAATTGACCTTTGACCTTGTGTTTTGACCTTTGGAGTGGGTCGATTTTGGCAAAATTTTCAGAATATACTTCTTGTAGCTTGTGTTATTAAACCCCCAAATAGCATTAATTGGTACTTGTTAAAACTAGAAAAATGTTACCCTTATATTAAATTTTGTGCAAAAAAAGCCATTTTCCTCGAAATCCGCCGAATTTAAATAGGTGCCCTAACTAATTAACCGGGGTATATGTCTAATTGTTGGTAGTTTAATTTAGAATTTTATGCTTAATAAAACCTTAGTGTGCAAAATTATTTTTTTCCATTTTGTTGAACAAAATTTTTTTAAATTTGATTTTGGAGATTTGAAAAATACCCTAAAAATATTTTTGGTTTTTGACGTCACCTTGGGACAGGTTAACGACATCCAAAAAATAATATATTTCATATCTCACAGTTGAAAAAAAATTTCGGTAATTAATTTCGAAAACGTTTAGAATGTGGACTCGAAATTTGTGATCAAGTGGTATTTGGCACATTAGTGGTCTGGGGCATTATTTATTACTGGGCTAATTCTTCACCGATTTGGATTTTTATATCTTTTGAAAACGTTTTTGTGTCTTCATCTCGATTAATTTATAATATGGCACAAAAACTGCTTCGATATTACTTCTTTTTTGAAAAAATGCAATACAGTCATTTTTTTCCCATACAAAACACACTGTCAATTTTCAATCGATTTCCGCCTCGACTTTTCTTTGTCCGATTGGCACCAAACTTCATATTAAATGTTTTTATGTACAAAGGAACCAAGCTAGCCCATTCGTTGACTTTAGAACTCACTTTCATTTTTTTGAAACCTCTAATGACCATATATGTTCGGATCCGAAATTTGAGGATGTATGGTCGTATATGATAATATATGTTCATCTATGCTCATATATGATCCAACGTTTATTCTTCTTCTTAACCTCAACCTTTCTAAATTTATTTGTTTTATTTAAAAAAAACTACTGTATAAAATGATTGTAAAATCATAATATAGTAATTTAATGTGGTTTGTTGTTTTAAATGAACTGCAATAGCAGTCAAAACTGAAATTTCTTCTACAAATGACTGTTTTTTTTTTTCACTTAAAAACAAGATACTGTATTGCAAGTCAAACAGCTACAAATATTTACAACCGAAGTTCCGTGAGTGTGATTATTATAAAAATGTTTTTAACTCACTATTGGCATAACATAGATCCGCTGGAACATTTTTCAATCCAACTTTCCAGATATATAAAACCATGCTTCATTAAGAAATGTTTGTTTTTTTTTTTTTGCCTTAAAGCTCCCTCTAGTGAGAGTATTGGGAAACAAAGTTGAAAATTTGAGAGCATATAAATCCTATACAATTAAAGATATTTCAAAAGTAAAATTTTGTATAATCTTGGGAATAAATCGATTTTTTAAACGTTTTGGAAAAAATCGTTGTTTTAAAACATTTTTTTAAATTGCCATGTGTCAACCCCTGTCGATATAATTTTTATAAGTATTTTAATTTAATTTTAATAAAAACCATCCATTGTTTATAGTTCGAGTGAAAACGGAATACATTTAGAAATATTTTAGACTTTGTGTATTTTAAAAGTTTATCGTTCGATCGGTTAGATATTCTGAAGTTATATACAATCGATGAACTAATTTCTAGCAGAGAAATCCTTTTTTGTATTTTTCATTAACATAACAATCAAAAAAAAAAACATTAAATTTAGGCTTTTTTATATTTTTGAATTATTTTTGAAAAAAGTTCCATTAAGAAGATCAAAAACTGATTTTTTATATAATTATTTAGCAACTCTGGATAACAATTTTTCAAATTTTTTTTATTCACAATTGTAGTCAATATGTCGAGTAGGCGTATTCTCATTTTGAAATATCGGATTTGCATATACCACCCCTCCAGATTCTTTTTCCTTTATATTGAAAAAATAAATCAAATTTGGAGCGAATCCGATCATTTAAGTATACCCGGAAACGACTTCAAATATACAATGAGTAACTATGGGCAAAACATACATTTTTTATACATTTGTTACTTTTAATCACAATTTTTTTTTTTATAACTTTATTAAAAAAATACCGAAAGAAAAAATGTATTTTAATTTTTCTTCTCCTTACATTATTCAATATTATGAGGGTAGAGGTGGGGTAAAAGTGTGACAAGGGAGTAAAGTGGGATATACCGATTTTGCAGTTATTTATTTTGTTATCAAATTTTTCATTAACAATTTTAATTTATTTTGTGCTTTTATATTGTTTTTTGAGAACAAGTGAGAAAATATATAATTGATAAAAATAATATAACGACGAGTTGACTGAAGTTTTGCGCCAGTAATTTGGTGAGAAAGCATTCCCAGCTAAAGCGATTTTGTTTAAAATTTTCAAATGGCTTTACGTATTTTGACGATTGAAGTGTTGGTTGTATCTTCTGCAGTTCGATGAATTTATGGACATTTTAATTAACCTTAATAAGGAATTTCAAAAATGTTCGACACATTGAGGGAAAATATTTTCAAAAAACTTTTGTATAAACATGTGTTAGCTGATGTTTAAAACCATTGAACAATGTTTCATATATGTCCCGTTTTTACTTTTTGCTGGTTTAGGATAGCTTGCAGAACCAATTTTAGCAAAACTTATTGTTATCGATACTAGAGAGGTGTAGTTTCTTAGGGATACCTATAAATTGCATTCTCATAGAACCAGAGCCTTACAAGGTCAACCCCAAGTAAAAATTTAAAAATGTTTAAAAGTTTAAGGCAAAATATTATTAATAAAACAGTAAAATATTTTTCTAAAATTAGCAACGAAAAGTTAGAAAAAAAATTTTGTAATTTGTAAATAAGGAATAGGAAGAATTTTTAGTAAAAAACTATTATTTACTGAAAATTTGTACAAAACTGTAAATTAGGATGTAAAACTTTTTTTAAATTGTCTACAAATTTATTTATTTTATTATTGGACATTTCAGAATGTTTTCAAATACTGTGACGTATTCCTTTTATGCTTATTGTTTTGTATAAGTAAATTTAACAAATAACTACAAACAACATTAGATTAGTGAATAATTCACTTTAATTCAATTATCGTAACATGTTTTGATGTTTTTTTTAAGTCAGTAATTTTTCTACACTGAAAAAAATTATCTACTTGATATTGCTTAGTTTTAGCATAAAATTAATGAGGTTTCTATGAAACACGTCTATTGAAACTTTCATAAAATTAATGGAAAGTTTTCAATAAATTTAATGAAAATAAAAAAATGCAAAAGGGCGTAACTAACATATTTACTTTTCTACAGGAGAAGCAAAAAATGTTCACAGATATTTTAACAATATCGTTAATAAAACTGATAGTTTTAATCATAGAACCCACAAATTTTGTGGAGAAATGTAGTTCGATACAGTGCTTCATAATCACTTCACTCGACTTAGTATTTTACAGGGCAACCAAAAAATGCGCGAAAACGAAAACCATATAAGATTCAAACTTTATTTATAAAACCGCTATTTTTTATCGTAGAAGTCCAAAATTTTGTGTAGGCATAAAGTTTAGCCAAATGAATCATAATCATCAATAAAACCGGGTTTGCAAACTTTGTTAGTTACGCCCTTTTGCATTTTAGGTGACGATATACACTCAATAAAGAGTTTTATTAAAAAAAAACTTGTTTCACACAAAATTATAAATAGAACTGTAAAAAATATTACTTGAGCCAGAGTAAAAACTAAATTTTTTTTATATAAATAGAACATTTTGGTCTTCAAAGTTTAGTAGCGTCATGATGCTTGTTGATAATAGTTTTTTTGTTAAAGTTCTGCCTATTCTGGAGACTCCAGCTTTTCTAATACGTTTGGTTCTGATGAGATCTTTAGCCAGATCGAAATACTAGTATCAACCAAGCTAATATGTTTGATTTGCTTTATTTTGTAAATATACGGAGGTTGAAAGCTCGTTATAAATTAAATATAAGCTTCTCATTAATGAATATATATTGGTTTTACAAATTTTAATACAAGAAACACACATATAATGATTTACAAAGTATATTGATATGTAAAATATTTTGCTTTTCCAAAAAGTTTTGATTTATAATTAGGTTAGCCAGGTTATACTCTTTGGCAGACAAATTCTTATAAAAGGTTCCGTTAAAAATGTCCGGGATCAGACTTTTCATGTGAAAGGGACATGTCTCTAGGATTGGAGGTGACGTATTTTCCCTTTTTCAGACACCTTGTGATATGTCTCAGGGCAAACCCAAAAAGACATGTCACCTATCCGCCCTTAAGGACCGTATCGTGAAACTGTTTCTTAACAGATGTAACCGAGAACCAGTCCTATATTGTACTTTTTGTGACATGTCACCCAACTAACCTTAAAGGGACTGACACATAACCAGTCCCATATTGCACTTTTTTAAATTTCTTAATTTCCTCCGCATTATTGCTATATTTTTTAATGTTTGCAATTTTTTTTTAAATTTTGGTGAATTTTTTATTTTGGCGTTTATTTTACCATATTCTGATTTTTTTGGTAATTTAATTTTGACAATTTTGAAATTTTTAATATTTTTTATTTTATTTAATTTAGTTTTGGTATTTGTTTAAATTATTTTGGTTTTTTATATTTTTTAATTTTTTACATTTTCCAATATTGCGATTTTGTTAGATTTTAAAATTTTTTTTTCCGATTTTGGTCGTTTTCCCCCCTAAATTGTGTCGATTTGTTTTTAATTTTTTTTTTAATTTTTTTCACTTTTACCTATTTTTTTTTAATTTTATGATTATTTATAATTTTGGGGATTTTTTTTGTTATGGTTTTTTTTTAAATTTTGACGATTTTTTGTTTTTTGCTAATTTTTTCCATTTTGGCTTTTTTGTAGTTTTGGCGATTTTATTAAATTTGGTTGATTTTTTTATATGTTTGGTAAATGTCGCACTCATTCAAGCGCTTTCACTCACGTACACTCACTCACGAAGAATGTTTTCAAAATCAAACTCACTCACGTGAGTATATATAGATTTCACTCATCGTGAATCACCCGATTTACAAGATTTGGGACCGTTTTTTAAGTATTTTGTGTACCGCTTAATCCACGGAATTTTAAAATTTTACTAGTCCTGGGATAAGTCCTGTTTTAACCATACACGGGTATGTCCTTTAAGGGCAATTGGCCCCCCCCCATTGACCGTGGGTAATGTCCGGTTTTTGATGTCAATGAAACAATTGTATTGTCTATCAAGAGCATTGAAAATTATTCAAACTTTTGAAAGCATCTCTGTTTGAAGAAAGTTTCATTAGTGTCTAAGTTTCATTAATTTCATTAATTCTCGTACAATTAAATTTACAACAAATTCATTCTAAGTTTATGCGGAATATATGAATCTAAAATACACCCAGAAAAAAAAGTATCATCATTTTTAAGAAACAGTTTCATTAGACGAAAATCTATGAAGCATTGTCATATAAATGAAGTTTTCATAAATATGATGAAACTTTTCATAAATATTGATGCTTCATAACTGCTTTATCATTTCATAGAAAAATGTGATCAACATATTTTTGTGAAAATGGCCCATATCTCAAAAACCGAAAGGGATAGGGCAAACTTTTTAGTCTAGTATGAGCCAAGACTGGGAGAAATTCGGAAACACATCACCTTAACAATATTTTTATGAAAAAGATTCATAAATATTTATTGGACGAAAAAGAATGGAACTTTCATCATATTTATGAAGGTTATCATAAATATTATGAAGCTTTTCCGTTGAGTGTATGAAGAAAATGTTTCCTATTAACTTGATAGCCTCCTAGCATATATTACAATGAATCAAACTTGGGACTAGTTAATCGAATGAACCAATTAATGGGCTATTTAATCGCATGCTTGATGTCAATCGTAATTAAATGGTGGCATGTCAACTCCAATGACATATGTCCATGGACGTATAATCGCACGCAGAAAAAACTTTATTTCGCGAAGCTGCCTGCCTCGTTCTACGGGGAAAAAAACCCCTAAGAGCGGCCGCACAGAAAAACTTGATTTTACACAAACTTGATGTCTTAAAAATATAAGATTTCAACTGATTTAGGGGTTTATTTCCTTAGTAGAACGCAGCAGGCGGCTTCGCGAAATAAAGTTTTTTCTGCGTGCTACACAAAAGAATCTTCAAAATTACCGATCTGTTTCCACACTGGAGTATAATGTCCATGGACCTATGTCACCCAAAAAGTGGCATAATGTCCATGGACTTTGTGTCATTCCATCTGTGGACATAATGTACATTGCAGAGTGTCATAAAGTTCATGGACATTATGACACTTTTCGAGTGACATAACGTCCATGGACATTATGTCATTGGACGTTATGTCATGTCACCAATTAAATTTTCCGGCATTGCAATTGCTTAAAATAATAAAAATGAAATTTTGTTTTAATTGGCATTGATCAATAATAATAATTTAGAAAAATGCTGAATTTATCAAGTATCCCAGGAAAACTTTGGTAATGCGATAAAGTACCTTGTAATGTATACTCCTTACCTGTATCATTATTTTCAACAAAAATTAATGTTTTACCGATAATGGATTACATAATGCATTATTTTGTAATGAATACTGCTGATCTTCAGCACTATTGTGATATATAAAGTAATGATTTACTAATAGTTGGTTACATAATGCACATTATAATGTATACTCCTTACCTCCAACATTATTTTGAAACATAAATTAATACGTTACCGATAATTGAACAATGGATTGCCTTGTAATCATACCTCATTAATGACTTACATAATGCATGAATTATAAACGTTAAGTAATAATTAAAATATCATTTTGAAAATCAATTTATAGACACATTACTTTGTGATTTTTTGTAAGCATGATAGTAAGGTAAGGTATGTAAGCATGATGATAAGTACCCCAGGTTGGAATCCCAGAATGACCTACGTGACCTATTTTTTATTTAATTAAAAAAAAATATTTTAAATAATTTATTTTATGAAAATCTAATTATAGATCCATTACTTGTTCCTACCATATAACCATACAAGTAACCAGTTACTTTAACACCTACAAGGTAATAAGTCTGCCCTTTTTTTTTAGCTCATCGCCTGTAAAATTCACCAGCGAAAGTAAGTAGTAATTTAATGCGTGGAGCCCTATGGCGGCGATATATTACTTTACCCATTATTGGTAATGTGGGATTGGCTGGAACATACTTAGCTGATCCATCATGACTCTTCCGTTACCTATAAAGAATAATAGTGTATACGTAATAAAACTTGTATAAATAACGAAAACTTCTAAAGTTAGAACTTAATTTTGAATTTTTATCTTTTTTTCCAAAAACAAAACACTTTTTATAAACAATTGGTTGTTTTAGGCATTGGAGCCATTTCATTACTATTGGTCTAAACAATGTTAATGAAGTTTTTTGGCATTGGCATTGACCACAAGTAAAGCCAATGAAAAACTCCCAAGTATGCCATGAATACAATATTTAAGTAATTGCTCACAAGTGTACACTATTCATTCTTAAAATGGTAATAATACCAACATGATAGGAGGTATCATCTTTAACTTAAGATTCTTGAATTATTAAATCATTTGCAACTTTAGTTTCTTATACCGTTTCGTTTAAGAGGGGGTTATTCTTCGCAGTTGTTGTTAATGACCTCACAATTATTTTT
>CM037851.1:218705508-219034939 GCA_021234595.1 Delia radicum
AGGGAGTTTCAAAATTTTTGAAAACGGTTTTTGTATGTCCTCACCTAGGCCTACAACCCCCACTAGGTCGGTTTTCAAGTTCTGACAAAAAGTTTTTTTTTGTAGCAGTGTGTAATTATTTAAAATTATTGGATTGATTTTGCTTTTTATGAGGCACCCAGTTGGCCCTCTGTTAGTTTGGAAAAGAACATTGGCCTCAAATCCAGCAAAGCAATTTTAAGAATTGTTAAAAAATTACAGATGATTCAACAGAAGTTTTGAACTTTGCTTATACAAAACTTGATGAATCATTCCCAAGATGTGACTATAAGGAATTTTCGGAGCTAATTGTTATATTTTTAGATGGAACTCCCCCTAAAAGTGTTAATTTCTCTAAACCTGGTGACGTACACTACTATCCATGGATGGCTAAAGCAATTTACTGCCTCAAAATTATGAATTTTAGAAATCAGTTTCCAGAAATGAAAGATTTCAAAATTAGTGGGTTGATTGTAGTTTCGGACTTTATTGTGAAGTGTTATTCACTTTATTTGGTTTGCTTCATACAAAGTATACTTGGGAGTTTTTCATTGGCATTGCAATTTCATTGGCAATACTGCTGGTCAATGCCAATGCCAAAAAATTCATTACCATTCCAAAGCTAATGAATATTTTTTAAATTGGCATTGATTACAAATGGCACCAAATTGTAATGAAATGGCACCAATGCCTAACACAACCAATTGTAATTAAGAAAAAAAAATTGTTTATAAAAGTGTTTTTTTTTTAATCAAAATTTTAAATTTAAGTCTTAACTTTAAAACTATTCGCTATTTTATGCAAGTTTTATCACGTATACACTAGTTGGTATTGTTGGGTAATGGATTAGTCATGATGGATCAGCTTTTGATAATATATACTTGATGAAATACCGAATATATATACAATTAATTAGACAATTACAAAAATATCAAATCAAAATGAAGCTGAAAGGGCAGTTTCTAAAATTCTAAATCATCTCTATTATTTAAACAAAGAATGCGTGGGTTTGCTTTATTCGAGGACCCGAATTAATTGTCAAATTATAGGCAAATTTGTGGCAAAAATGTCAATTGACCCCTTGCATGAAGATGAACAAGAAGAGATCCCAAAGAAATTTTCCCTCAGAAAAGAAAATTTTAAGAATTTTATTTCCAGGGATTTTTCTGTCATTCAAGAAGATCTTTTCTCAATTAACACGAAGAAAGTCTTCAAACGATTTAATATTTCTAAGATTTTCATGGAAAAATAATGACGAATTTCAAAAGAGGAAAAGAAATTGTGAATAGATTAAGTGCTGTTAATTATCTGTGCTGAAAGAGGCATTAAACTTACACACAGGGAAATAATCAGTTGGATTTCGATTATAACTACTTAAAATCTTTAGGTTGACATAAAATGCTATCATTGCTATAAAATTATTGTAATCGGAATAATCACAACTTCTTAGTAATTAAAATATGATATTTATTACTAAAGTTGGTGCGACATACAAAATTTTTTATATTTATGACCAAAAATTTTAAAAAATATTTCATAATTTTGTTTCTATGACCTCAACCACATTCAAATTACACTATTAAAGACAGTAACTAGTAATTGGTGATAATAATCACCAAATTGTATTTAGAATAAAATTTCATTCCTGGAAGCATTTATTCACTTGACTTCATAAAATGATGCTTTGTTTGCTAGACAACAATATTTCGTTTTGAAAAGATTGTCAAATAAAATTAATTTGAAAAACTCAAAAAATATTAATGAAATAGAAATAATAAACAAATTATTTATGGATGTGAAAAATAAATAAATTTTAATTGTTCAAAATGTAAGTGTGTTCTTGATTTGTCATCAATACTTTTTTGTTTTATATTTGTTTTTGGTTGCAGTACGTGGCGAAGAACATCATAAATTTGAAGAAGAGATTTTCTGCAACATAAATGTGTAAGAATCCACAATAACCATAATAACGAAAACCTCAGCAAGAAGATTGAATATTTAAGATTAAGTTGTCTTAAGTTTTCATATAGGCAACGAGTTGGATCAAAACTAGAAAATTTAACATTGAAAAATTTTTAGACGCCAGCTCATTCAGTTGATTTTAAACAGAATATAGTTTTGCAGAAAAAAAAACTCTTAAAATATGGAAATAAATGTAATAAGAATCGTTTAAAAACCCAATTCTTGAGAATCTTACTAGAAACAACTTTTGAGATTCTACTAACATTTGTAAAAGCGTTGCGGGTAACAAATGATACCACAAGGAGGTAGAAGAACGTATTCTTTTTGTGGTATTTTAACATGGATATTTTGGACGTCAGAAAAAGGATATTGGAAGAGTATTCTAGATTCTAGATTCTAAATTCTTCAGATTCAGCTTCCTTTTCTCTTACAAATCTCTCATATTTTCAGTATGTTTTCGTTTAGAAAAATATTAAAATTGTAAGCACTTTTAAAAATCCTTTATTAAATTCTAAATAATTTTCCTAAAAGCAAGTATTAATATACTTGAAGACTTTTTTCCATAAAAAAAATCTTCTAAGAAATTTTTTTAAAGAAAAAATGCTAGACTCGTAAAATTCTATATAAAAATCGATATATTAACTTTCTGATTCTAAGTAGTTTTAATATCATTCAAGGAATTGTTTCCTATAGAAAACTCAAACATACTGATGATTTTTCCTATTGAGGTCCCTCAGATTCGGAGGCCTTTTTCTTCCGAACAAAACCTCCGATTCTAAGTACTTTTTGCTTTAATAAATATTTGGTTCGTATTTAAAAACACCAAAAACTTTTTTTTGTATTAAACCCCAAATTTTCTGATTATTTTGTCTTCTAAAATACCCTTAAGTTCTGAAGATTATTTTTAGAAGAACAAAGTTCTGATCATATTAATTTTCCTGTAGATGAGCTAGCTATCTGATTTGGTTGATATTTTTTCTTTACAAAAGTCCTAATGTAAGTACTTATACAAATATTCCCAAAACCCTAAGTTTAATTATTTATAGAAACAAAATCTTTCTCAAAGTGAACAGGACTTTGTAGAAAATATACCCCGAAATTTATAATTAAAATACAACAACAGTATAAACAGTAACTAATGATTTATTCATATTTTATTTATGTTTTTTAATAATGAGTTTGTTTGTAATGATTATTTTAAAAAATAAATATTTTAAAATTTATATAAAAAAAACTTTTTTTTTTTTGAAAACAGTGTAGTTACAACTTAAATAAATTTGATTGGGACTACTAAACAAAGTCGATCGTTTCCACAGACATTTTTTCTAATTCGGTTGGAATAACTAAGTACAGCAATATTTATCACCAAATAATAATGGTGCTAACTAAATACTTAACAAATATTATGTTGGTACATATAACTATCAAAATTCGGTTGGCAAAGAATTCGGTTGGAACAATGAATCTGTTTTCTGTGTGTATTAAGGAATACCACTGTAAAGTGCCAAAGGATGAGGAGAAAAAACAGCACCTATTATTAAATATAAATTTTGTTTTTTATAACTTCCCAGGAAAAAATTACACATTCCAAAAAGAAGGTGATGCCCACACTTGCTTACATATCTCATTGCCAAATTTAGTAATTGCAATACCAAACTCATTCCAACGATAGCGTCAAAAAAGCAAGTAGTATTGTAATCAATTCTTTTAATTTAAACCAGAAAGCATGAACTCAATAACAAAGTAATTATTTACTTAAAAGAAAATAACAATGTTATTAACTTATACATATGTATAACTTTTTGTACTCAAGAAGTAATCATATACTTTTTCTTAATAAAAGGACGTTATTGGAAGTAGTTCCTAATTTTGAAAAAAGAAGTTATACAATTTTAAAGAATTTATCTCATATATTTTTTCAAACAAATTTTTATTTGCAGGAAAATAATACTAAAAACAGAAATTGCAAGTTGCCTAAATTTTGTTAAACTGTGGTTAGATATAAATTAGGGAAGCGCACGTGAGCAGAAAATTGTGAGTGAAAGTTGAAATTACTGACGTTATCGTGAGTGTAAAAAAAAAATTCGAGGGTGATTGTGCGTGAGTCATATTTTTGTTTTTCAATTTTGAATTGTTCTTTTTTTTTGAAAAATTTGTATTTTCGTGGCTTATAGCTCCAAAATTATGACAAACCCATGTTATCATAACAATTCGATGTTTCACTTTTTAGGATTTTATTTCCGCATGAGTTTAGATCGTTATATTTGAGTGACCTAGGAGAATCACGTGTGAGTAAAAGTTGAATTAACTTATGAAACTACTTCTTTTTTTAAATGTAAGTACTGCTTATATTTTCTAGGTATTTATTTATTATTTTTTTTGTGTAAGTACTTCGTAGTTTTACAATGGAACTATTTCTTTATTAAAAAATGTATGTAGTTCTTAAAAATATAAAGTAAATGGTTCTTCGGTAAAAAAAATAATCAATTCTAAAGAATCAATTATTTTAGTCTCACGCCCCTGTTAAAAGAATCGAGTAGGTAATCTAGTAAGGAATGCGTTCTGCCCAAAATGCTTGATTACAAACCCGCTTACCTTTTTCGAAATTTTTTGCTGGGTTATTTTACTAATATCATACATGAGACTAATTAATTAAATGGACTAATTAATTGATGATTTCATTACAATTTCATTGATATCAATTGTAATGAAACTATTTTCATTAGCATTTTTTAATTAATGGTAATGAATTTCATTGATTTCATTTCATTGATTAAAGTAATTATTTTAAATTTCATTACCATTAGTAATGAATTAATTAAATTAAGCAAATTGCAGTTGACTGAATGCAAATATGCTAGGTCTGGTTTTTATGAAAAAACTACAGGGTGTCTCAATTATTTGTTTACCCAAAAATGTGCGTGAAAATAAAAATTTAATCACTCCGATAATAGAAAGAACATTGGTCCAAAATGGAACAATATGGAATGAAACGGGGAACGATTTGTGTTGTCGGAACCTGGTGCATTTGTTAAAATGTGCAAAAGTTTTGTCCGTTTTGAGATATCTTGCTTAGTTTTCGAGATGCAAGCCATTTTACAAAATAGCGATATTTTAAAATGTCCAGTATCTCCAAAACTAAGCGAGATAGAGCAAAACGGGAGTATTAATATAAATAGGCTAGGTCCGAGAGAGATCCAGAGTGATCAATTTTTTAAAAACAGCCACAGGGTGATTTCATTATTTTACTTATTTACGTGATAATACAAACATACACATATGTTATCGGATAGTAGAAAGTTATTTCGTTTCCCGTTTCCCGTATTCAGTGTATTAATTTACACTCCATTTTTTTGTAAGCACATGCTATTTTTGGTCAATTGTAATTAGTTTTTCAGGCATTAGTGTGATTTCATTAGCATTAGTAGGACAAATGCTAATGCCAAAACAATTTTATTACAATTAAATGGTAATGAAATTTTTTTGGCATTAGCATTAGTTAACTAATGCTAATGAAATTCCAATGCTAATGAAAAAATCCCAAGTATGACAAATATTGAGTTTTTTGTCATTTTCCAGGTTGCACAAAGCTTCAGAAAACTATTTTCCACACATGTCGCTTTACAGTTTCGATCCATAAGGAGTTTTCGATCCATAAAATTATTGAAACGTTATATTTTTTTTTTTAAAACTAGTTATGAAATAGTGGCTATTACTGGGATTAAATATGTAATTTACCTTAAAAATTAAAACAAGACGTTATCTGAAATAGTTTTGAAGTTCTAAAAAAGTAAAAAATATTGTGGGTCAATTTGACACAGTGGAAACAATAGCGTATAATAATATCTTATTTTAATTTTTTGGTAAATTTTTCATATCCAAATTAAATTTACGTGAAAAATTAATTTCTAAAATGAAGTTCTCACAAATTTAGGGTTGACTTTAAATTGAATTCTATCTAAATCCACTCAATGTACCTCAAAAAAATTTTCCAATCGAGTCTAAATGTATGTGCAGAAAAGGAGTATAAAATTAAGACTTAAAAAAATTTTACAGCTTTTAAGATCTCGGTTAAAAACAAATATAAGTAAAACTAAGTTGTTAAAGTTGAAAAGTTTTTTGAAAAGATATAAGAAAAAATGAAATTTGTTTACGTCTTATATGAACAAATTTCTCAAATCTAAACTTAAATTTAATGAATATTATAAATCTGCAATCGTAATAAAAAATCTGGTACATGCATTAAAATAGGTTTTACCAATTTTTTATACCCTCTAAATATTACAAATGAAAAAAACAAAAAATAATGAAAAAAAAAAAAAAAACATTACAGGTGAACAAATTTTTTTGTGAGGTGAAAAATCTTTTTGGATGTAAACAAACATTTTTGTGGTGAAATAACATTTTTGAGGTAAAAAAAAACTTTTGTGGTGAACAAAAGTTTTCAGGTGAAATAAAAACTTGAGGTGAATTTGAAATATTATTCACCTCTAAAATGTATATTTTATACACCAGAAACTTCGAAACTTTAAACAATACTTTTTTTATGATTTTTTTGTCAGACCATATTTATATTTTAAATTATGTGGAGGTCGTGAATTTCAACTTTTTCTTTTTGGACCCCTTAATGTACATTCAACTTAAATGTTTGTGTCTTAAGTCTTTTGTTTCATAATACGTTATCGTAGATTGAATTACGACTTTAGAGGAATTTTACTTAGAGCAAGAGTAGACAAGTTGTAGATAGATAAAAAAATATTAAGAAAGTTTCAGTTAAAGCAAAATTAATATTCCACTTGAGATTTTTACATAAAATTTTCGAACAAAAATTTCGAAATCAAAATTTTTGTTATTAAAATTATTTTCTTATCTCTCCTTTTAACTAAAAAAAAACAGAAATTTCGATAAGTTAAAATTTGAAGGATCCACAGCATTATACGATACTAAGGAAACTTTTTTCAACATAAGTGGAGAACGCAAATTTTGTGCTATCAAATATTCTGAAATATGTTTCGTGAACAAAGTTTCGACTTCAACACACAGAAAACATATTCATTGTTGCAACCGAATTTTTTGCCAACCGAATTTTGGCAGTCACACGTACTATCATAAAATTCAAATGTCGGTTCGATAATTGTAAGCCATATTTTATTAGAACGATTGAATTTGTAGTTAGCCCTACCGTATTGAATATACATGATTGTTTACCCAACAGTTTTTTTTAACTTTATCCTACCGAATTAACTATAGTATTGAAAACACCGTTTCCAATTAATTTCTAAAATTATTTATTTTTTATTTTTTTTAACTTAAAATTTTTTTTAACATTAAATTTAAATTAAATACAAATACAAAATATCGTATAAACAGCATTTGAATTTTCTGCAATATAATAAAAATCCTTTTATGCTGTTCATTTAATACAAATGATTGCAAAAAGAAAAAATATATTTTTTTAAAACGTTAACCCGCTCCGCAAGTCTGTCGAGAATATAATGGCCCATTTTGAAAAAAACAGTACTATTAAAAATTCTCAAAATTAGAAGTTTCGGAAAAATTTATTTTTTATTTCAGTTATTCATTTAATATACTCAAAATTATTCGGATATGTAATACTCACTTCTCCGGATATCATTAACCCACTTTAGCTTGGAATCCAAAATGACACATAAATTTTACAAAATTGCAAAAACATATTTTTTAAATTATTTTTAAAGATTTTTTAAAATGCGTAATTTGGAGATGTCGATTGCTATTTTCTTGTTAGTTAGTTAGTTAAGTACCCTTTATGACATATCCGAATCTAATAAAAATCTGAAATATGTTATTCTCTAAATTTCGTGGGTATTTGTTGATGAAAAGTGGAAACATTAACCTTATATGGACCAAGTTACACGAAATAATAATTTTAAACAAGTGGACATTTTTTTTTTTTGATCCAAACTCTATATTCACTTCTTGTTTTCATAATTTAAATTAAGTATGGATATTTTTTGTCCCGGCCACTAAGGGTGAAAGATTATTTGAAGAAAAGGAAAGATAATAATAGTTTAATAAAATTTAAGTGATAATTTTCCGAATCAACATCCCCAAAAAAGTAATTTTTAAAAAATCTTTAAAATTAATTTTTTAAAAATATGTTTTTGCATTTTTAGCAAATTCGTGGGTTATTTCGGATTCAAAGTTAGAATTGCATACCAGAATAATTTTGAGCATATTAAAAAAATAAATGATATACAAAATAAATTTTGGAAATTTTCAAAATATGCAATTTTTAGCCGACTTGCGACACGGGTTAACCAAAAGAATCGATTTCTTCCATTTGGAACCATTTGTCACAAATCTGGTGGGTGTAATGACGTATCTATTTTTAAGGGACACCATAATATAAATATAGGCATTAAGTGTCATTAATTTAAAGGAAATCTGGCGGTTTTCCCTTATAAAAACACTCTAAAATTATAGTGATTTTTTTTTACCGGTAAGCGCATTAAAATTCAAAAACATGCCTATGGGGAGGATGGTAAAGAATCGTAGAATTTTCTAAAGAATACAATTTAATTTATGTGCTTCATTTCTTTTTAAATTCAATGATATGTTTTTTTTTTTTTTTAAATGAAGGGTTAACAATTTTAAAGTTTATCTAGAGGAAAGACTCCAGAATCTGAGTGGTTTTTCTGCAAACATCTGCCTCAAAATCTGGCTTTGTTTTTAAAAAAATTGTTGATTCTATGGGGTTATCGAAGGAAGACATATTAGAACCTGATGAATTTGCTGTAAATAGACTACAATAATTTTATACAGACTTCTAATTTGTATAGGATTCCGTCAAATATTACCTTTTAAAACAATGAAAACAGATACACAAATGCTGATATAGTTGTTCTAAGGAATATACATACATATCATAAGAGAACACAACCCAGAAGACGTTTTTCTGCTTGAAAAAAATTTAGTTTGCAGGAAAATAACTTGAAATTTCGGAAACATATGCGGCCAGTAATGGACTTGCATTTGTTGTAGCATACGTATTAATCGGAATATGAAGTCATCTTCAATGCATTAAATTTCTGTAAAGAATATTATATTATTCTTCGTATACTATTATTATTTAGATATTTGAAACAAAAATTTAAATATCGTTTTGATGAATGTTGATATGTTCACAAAGTGATAGCCATTTCCATCAGGTTTTGTTTTAATAATAGATTTTTTTTTATTTTTAATTTTTAATGACCTGTTCCACGATCTCGAACGAAAACCTAAGCGAACGCAAGCTAGTCGCTCGAATTCGAATCAATTTGGGTTTCTCTATTTCGAAAGCTATCGTTCGCCTATACTTACGTGTGTCAATTTTTGTCTTTTACGTATTTACAAATCATAATGGTGCCAGACCGGATATTTTAAACTTCTATTACAATTTCCTTTACAAATACCAAAAATACTACTAAATTGTTTGAAGATAAATACAACATTACTTAACAGTGATCAGCTGTATATGACAAATAAATAAATAGAACAAATAAATAAAACAGAAGAAAAATTAATAAATCAAAAGAAGAAAATCAAAAAGTACACCAGCGTTTTCAGCTATTCCATTGTAGATTTCATTAAGCTGAAATTTAAAGTTCTTAAAAAACTACAAATATTCGTGTTATTTTATTCTTACCTTTTGTTATCCATTCTTTTTTTTTAAATATTTATAATTTTTTATTATATCATTCATTCCAGCAAAGAACATTGAAAAGTGAGGATTTTTTTTTAGGTTCTCCGATTTTTTTATATTTTGTACTTGAATACTCTATAGTTCCACTTGCACATATTCTTCCCCAGATCTCGAAATTTGTAAAAACTTGCGATTTTATGCACGTTTTTAATTTTCATAAATTTGATAAAAATACTGAAAGTGCTTCACTTTGAAGTGCCATAACTTTTCAATTGTATATCGCATGTTATTAATTTAAACGATATTTGGAATATGCACTTGTCTACTTTATAACTGAAGGTTTTTAAACACAATTTTTGTTAAAAAAGTGCATACGAAATGCAAATGCAGTTTTCTAATGTATTTTTCAAAACTTTCTCCCCCTACGATTTTCAAAAAAAATATAGTTTACTAAAATATGGAATCTTACCTAATTAATAACATGCGATATACATGCGATGGTACTTCAAAGTGAAGTGCTTTTAGCATTTTTTTGATATTTATGAGAACTAAAAACGTGCATAAAATCACGAGTTTTTACAAATTTGGAGATCTGAAAAAGTAAATGTACAAATGGAACCGTAGAGAATTCATGTACAAAAAAAAAAAAACAAAATCAGAGGACCCGTTTTCACATTTTTTGCGTTTTCTCATGGAATGAATGATATATTTTTTTGAAAATATTTTGTTACTCGAAATGAAAAAAGCAAGTGAATGGTTTTGACATTTACGTTCGCAGCGTTGACAACTCGTTCGAAATAGAGAAACCAAATTTTGTATGAAAACTGTTACGTTTTCATTCGACTTGTACTTCAAGTCATCGTTCGCATAGAAATTTAGTTAGAGAAACCCAAATCAATTTTCGTTCGCTTAGAAAGCGAAAGAAAGCTTTCTTTCGAAATCGAGAAACAGGCCATAAATATTTTGCTAAGATGTTTTTTTTTTTCAATTTTAATTTTAATTTGTATTTAAAATTTTATGTTGTGTTTTTATTTTTGTGACTTTTTTTATTTGACGTTTTAATAATAACCGATTCCTTAGTTGCAAAGATTATTTCTGTTAATTAGCCCAATCAAATCTACTTTTGTGTATGTAACCGAATTTGTATTAAATGACATTACGACTATATGATGATGAAAGTTCCTGAATAATTGGTAATATTTAATTTTTACATTAAAATTATTTCTTAGCCCAATATTTGCAAACAAAAAATAGATTCAAATGAATGATAAAAAAATTTAAAAATGGTTGCAACCATCATAAATTACAAAACATTTATTTAATATTCAAATTTGGTTTAGGTAACAATTGATTTAGGTAAATGAACTATTAATTTGTTGAGGACATTGTCGTTTGATTATAAAGATGGTTAATTTGTTATAATTATATATAGTAAGTAATTGTTATCATTTTTAAATCAATGTGAAAGATTTTTAATGGGATTCATTCATTGAATTCCAACTAATATTTTCCCTGTGTGAAGCAAAATTGTCACCTTGATAGAACTTTTCCAAATTTTCAAATCAGACTTTGGCAGAAATTTTATAAAACTATTTATAACATAAACAACTTGCCTTCCGCCTGAATGATGCTTCAACATTTCTAATTCGAACCCATCTATTAAACATAGTACCGTTTTTTTATTTATTTTTAATTCATTAATAAATTTTAACAAATATTTGCTTATAATTACTACATATGTTATTAAAATTCCTCTAAAAATATTTACAATATTTCTTATTAGAAAAATTGTTTAAATTATTGCTGTAATGCAAAAAAGTACATTGAATTAAATAACTGGCGCTTAGGAAAAATTTTCTAATCATCATAAATTAGTCATTCAGTTATTACTTTTATAAAAATGAAACGTACAAATGCCTTTCAACAGAAATAACAAATTATAAAATAACAGATGAAAAGAAAAAAAATTTTTTTAATTTATAGAAAATAAAAATAAAATGATGACGTTATATTTAAAGATTATTTTTAGCTCAAGATGTCTATAATTTACAAACAAATATATGAAAAAACACAAAACCATCAATAAGATTAAGATAAAAAACCAAGCGACTTAACAACTAACTAAACAATCAACTAACTAACTAACCAACCAACAAAATTTTCAATAATATTTATTAGTAATGAAAATATTAAAGCGTTAAGTTTAACAGCTACTTTAAAGCTAAATACTATCCCAGCAAAATAAAGTGGAAGTAGTGCTTTAAGAACCTCTTTAACTTGACTTCCAAAGCATTAGCATACGCACATCTTTCACTTTAATAGAAGTTATTGTTAACAACTGCCAAAAATGTTAAATTAAAGTTATTTTCAACAGCATTTGCATCACCATCCATATAAGTTAATTGGTATCTAAATTAATAACATCATAAGAAGTACTTTTTTATAAGTTCATATTTATTTTTTTTTATATGGAGGTTGAGGTGTAAGTGGTTGGATTTGCAATCAGAAGGTTGCGAGTTCAATTCCGGGCCGGGAGATAATTTTTTTTTTATTTTTTTTTTCAAATCTAATTAATTTTTTTAGTATTTTTTATTAAATTTGGTTTTTCTGAGTATTTTAAGAGAATTAAGTAATTTAAAAACTACCAAATAATTAACATCTTGACTTTAATCATAAAGAATTAAATTTTATGTCTTTGCGATGGAGCTTTTTGTAAAACTTATTTAAAAATATAAAAAAACCTAAGGTTTAATATTTTTTTTTGTTATGTTGATAAGAAAATGCAAAGATGTATTTCACTGCTAAAAATTAGTTTATCGAATTTTTCATATTTGCTTCAAGATATACTTTTCAGGTGTGCCTTGAAACGTGTGCAATATTCAAAAAAAAAATTAGGTAAAAAAATTTGATTTTGGCTTCAAAAATCTATTTGAGTTTTTAATTCTATTGTTTCGGATCGCAAAAAATTAGCAAAACCAAAAAATATCGAAGCCAAATTTTGAAAGCTAGTTTATTAATAATAATAATTAATTAGTAAATTAATTTATTAAAACCTTTTACTTAATTTAAATATATCACTTTAATTTACCTATAGATTTTTTACCGACCTCTTTCTTCAAATCTTTAGAAAAAAATACGGGAAACATTAAAAGATCTTACGTTCCAAGGCACAATCGTTTCATTGCAGGCCACTTTTTCCGATCTGTAGTTAAACTAATTCTCCAATATTTTTTTTTCTCATTGTCATTATCTTATTAAAGACACTTCTCGTCAAATTAATTATTAAAAAAATATTTTAAAATTTGCAATGAATTCAAAAATGTTAAATGAGCATTTTTATTATTTCTTAATATTTTTTTTAACCTCATCAAAACTTAAAAATATTTTAAAAATAATTTATATCTCAGTGATACGAAATCAAATAGTAAAAATATTTTAAAAATCATTATTTTATCTTTTTTATTATATATTTGTGTAGCATATTTTTCTTGTTTTCATAAAAATATATCAATATTTTCAACTTAAGTTCGTTGTAAGTTTGTAGTACTGCATAAGTAACTTTGGTGCAAATGGTAGCGCGGTCTACTTTAATACAGCAGATCGTAACTCAGATTCGTGTGTTCAATACTCGCTGGCACCAAAAGATTTTTTTTTTTTAATATTTAAAGTTACGTCCCTAAAGTATGCTGCACATTTTTATTAAATAAAAATGTTAATATATATTTGAAAAAGACCTTCCATGAACTATTGAAAAATAGCATCCATGCACTGTTTAAAATGCTATTAAAGAAGTTATATATTCACTCCATCCGCCCAATGACACGACAATGTTAAAATCATTAATGATTCACCTAAATTTGCACCACATCCGACTCAGTAGATGCGGTGTTTTTACTACTTCTTCCTCAGCTCTTATTTTGCTGGGATATAGTAGAACAAAGGTTTAATAGTTAACACTATAATGGGCAAAAAAGTTTCGTTGGTTTTATTCCAACTTTTTCAAGAGTGGTGAATTTATTTATTTGATTTATTTATTCACATTTGTCAAATATTTTAAAGTTGTATATTGTAAACATTAGACACCACGACACAAAATATAAAAAATATAATATAAAATAAATCTTTATAAATAAATACAATGTATAAATAGAAAATCACTGGTTAAACTACTAACTAATATTACAGAACATATGTTTTCAACTCAAAAACGAAATTTGTTAGAATTGGAAACAAAATTTTGATGTAAAAAACATTTTTGAATGTAAAAAGAAATTGTGTGACAAAAAAACATTTGTGAGGTGAAATTTTTTTTGTGGTAAAAAAAAAAAATTTGAGGTGAAATAAATCTTTGAGGTGAATTTAAAATATTATTCACCTCTTAGAGTCTGGTGGAAAAAAAAAGAAGTTATATTTTATACAACAGACGCTGCTATGAAATTGTACTAACATACACCAATTTGTATAGGAAATATAGAGTTATCTTCACATATTCACTCATAACTTTTGAACTGCTGTACCGATTTTGTTAATTTTCAATAACAAACCTTTCGGAAAAATGTACATGAATCTAGGTAAAAATAAGCAGTCCGTATTATATTTTCGCACCGTGATCACCATTTCAACAGTCGGACATCGCCAAATCGTCTTAAAATAGAATAAGGATCGAGAATATATATATACTTTATGGGGTCGTAGACCTATATTTCAATGCGTAACAAACGGAATGACAAACTGATACATACCCGCATCACAGTATGTATAGTAGGGTGGCGCAAAAAAAAGACTGTTGAATTTCAGAGCTACACACGGCTGCCCCTGTTAAAATAGTGCTCAGTCCAAATTTCAGCCAAATCGGTCAATATTTATTTAGATGTCGATTTTTCAGGTTTAGGCCGAAATTTAACAGAAATTCATATTTTTCATTGATATAGAAAGGTTTTTGCACAGCCATATAAAAAAACTAAACACGAATCTCAAGTTAAAACACCTAAATTAAACCAGCCGTCCTAAATATAGGCATAGTGCACTTAAAAAAATTGATTCAAAACTTTGGCCTATTATCAATATATTTCTGGATTTACTGAATGGAGTTCTTTTTGACACCTCGTTTTGTTTATTGAAGTGCATATTATATTTTATATATGATAAAAAATGTTTGATGTTTTGCATGGGATTGTCACTTCTTTCAAAACGTGTTCTGATGATGGGAACCTAGAAAATTCCCGAAGAAGATCTATTAACACATTCCTGAAAGTTGTCAAATTATACATTTGAAAACAAAAACTCTATAGGACAATATCCTAATAAAGAAATATAGAGTATGGCCTCGAACTTGATTAATTTTTTATTTAATTTTTCATTTAATATACTCAAAATCATTCAGATATGGAGTTATCACTTTATCGGCTATCAGCACCCTCTTTAGCCTGGAATCAAACATGGCCCACGAATTTGATAAAAATGCAAAAACGTGTTTTTTTAAATAAATTTAAAATATTTTTTAAATGTCTAATTTGGATACAGGCTTTTCGATAGTCACATGCGTTACAGTTGAAGTGAAAAACAAAGAAAAATACAATTTTTACTTTTTTTATATTTCTGTGTATAACTTTAGGAACTCTTTATTTAACAAAAATAAGAAAACGGTCGAAGTGCATGGTCCCAAAATATAAACAATTAAAGAGGGTGACGTGATGTGACAAAAATAGAAGATGATTTTTTCGTCTGTAACAAAAACGCAAACCTTTGCGAATTACTTAGGATTTTTTTGATAAAACATTTTTTAATATAATTTAGAATATTTTAAGATTGTTTTTCCAATTTGCTGAATCAATAAAACTGTTTTTCATTTACTTTTACTACCCATAGTTTGAAACGCGACGTTACGTAGCGTGATGTACCATACATTTCATATTAGGTAAATGTTGGCAATTATTCAAACAATTTCTTTTTTAATATTTAAAAAATTAAAAAATATTATTAATTTTATGTGTCGAATTTACTTTTGAGAATCACAATGGATAGCATGTAAATTATATTACTGCAATTACACAGAGAAACAAGTTTTCCAACCCTGATACTTGTATATATTTGTTAAAACGTTTGATGTGCGCTGAATCAAACAGATAGAACTTTCAGATGACATACAAAGGTTTGTGAATAAAGCTCAATTCCCGATGTTATATCGTTCCGAATATAGCAAAAACCCAAGTATTTTTAAACTTTAGGTTAAGATATCTCAAATATCTGATATTATAGAGAAATTCTGTGCATTCGGAGTCAGCGCATATCAAATCTTTAGTATACTCTAGTGCCAGGGTCTTGACGATTTCCAATTTTGATGGCCTGTGTTTTGAGTGGAATATATGAAATTTTATTTGTGACTTAAGTCGGTCTGTTTTTAATTTGTCTCTATACCGTCGTCCGTTTTCCTTCCTCTTCTTACGTAAAAATATATAATTTTTAATAAAATAAAAAAATGTTTATTTTTATTTTTAAAATATTGCAAAATTTGTAAAATATTTGTCAGGTGACGTGACATAGTTTGAAATTTTATAAAAACTAACTCTGTTTGATATGTCCCAGATTTTTTTTATATTAAATTTTTCACAACAAACTTGATTTAAATTAAAAGTTATAAACACCAACTACCTGCAACATAGAAGTAATCAGGATAACAGGTTGTTTTGCGGTGACGAATGTGACATTAAAATGTCAATGAACACAATTCAAAAATGTACAGTTTATTGATCTTTATTTATATCGTTCGCATTTTCTGGTGTTAATTGTTGTTGTAACAAATATATTGAGATAGGAGTATACTTCCATTATTGCTCTTAAAGAGTAAAATATTTAATAGAAAATGTTATTGAAAATGAAAAGAGTTGACCAAACAACATGAAAGCAACTTTGCAGTCCGCTTTATCATCATCACAACTAAGATATGATTTGGAATTGTTTAATTTAATAAAAAATAAGTAATTTTGTTTAATAATAACAGTCAGAAGAAATTATTTGTCCACTTTTAATTTTTTGGTCACGGTTAAATTTTCTATGGAAACACCCAAAATGTCTGTTGCTATTTTAATAATATAATAGTTGCAATTAAAGAAAAAAAATAAAGTGAAAAAATTATAATTCGTGTTTGTGTGTGTCATTTTTCTAGTTCATTTTAAGAAAATTGTTTATTTTGTCAAAAAATCAACAAAATTTTAATGTTTTCATCAAAGTTTGCATTATTTTTGAAAAAAATATCACTTAAATTTGATTAGACTATAATTATCTCTACTTTTATTTAAAAAAGTAGCCTAGGAACACAAATAAAAGTTAGATTGGGATGATAAAGAATTGAGCTTGTCCGTTACATATCAAAATTTAATGAAAATATGAAAGGTACTATACCGTAAACTTTCTTGTGGGTCTTTTTTGGTCAAAAGTGGAAACAATATTTAAATTTTTTCCATATGAAATATTATTAAAAACTTTTTGCATTTAAAAACAAAAAAAATAAAAAGGAAAAACCATTTTTTTTCCTAGTTTTACTTATAAACTTAAACTTTAACAGACATTGAAAGTTGTCATAGGGTACCATGTAAATATAAATAAATTTATATTAAATATTAAAGATAATTCGGAAAAATTCCGTTTATTTTTGAACCCCTCTGATCCCCAACTTGAAAATTTTACATGTTGTTAGTGATATGAGTTAATTGCAAAATAAATTTCATAAAAATTAATCATGGGTTTTTTGAGATATTTGCAAACAAATATACCTTCAGGTAAACAGACTAATACGAAAGACAAGGACATACATCTTATGTATTTTTTTTATGTTTTCTTATGTTTATTGCAAAATAGGGTTGCATATGTCATATTTTTGTTTGTTTCGTTTCTAGAATTACTGCATTTGTCTTCTGTTAAACGATGCCATCATTTAGAAAACTATTAATATACGTAGTTGAAAGAAAATTTTGTTTACGTTACATATAATTAATTCTTTATATTTTCAGATATTAAATTGATTTATGTCCTCAATGTTGGAGTCTGAACATTTTTTATATTTTGTAACGTATTGTAATTTATTTTGAAAAGAATCGCAACAAATTTTTTACGATTTTCAGCAAATAAATTAACAAAAGTATAATTTTTCTACAAATTTTTTGAGTTTTTTTCAGTCTACCAATATTCAGCAAAAATTTTATTAACTTTTAGAAAACATTTTTAATTTTTAATCAACTAAGTGTTAGCAAAACTTTTGCTGAATCTACTAATTTTGTTACTAAAAATCAACCAGCTGATTTTCCTGATATCAATTTTTTGCACTAAAATTTTGCTGACCTACAAACATTTTATGCTGAATTTACTAACTTTTCTTTTTTGTATTTATTTCAAAGACAGGCTCTGCAAAAAATTGGAATGTATTGAGGAGTGTTATTGTAGAATATAAAATTTTATTAAAATTCTATTAAAATTTTGCAGATTTTTTTTTATTTTAAACTGAAATATTTTGAATTTTAAGTAATATAATAACGAGCATTTATGGTTTAATCACAGATAATAATATTAAAATAAATACATCAATAACATATATATTAACACAAATAGCATTTAAATAAATTATTTACCCCCAAAAAACGTGATAATAATATGTTGTAATATAATAATAGTTTCTTTAGAATACAAAACAGATTCTAGACAAAACATCATCATCATAATCATCAATTGCCATCAATGATTAATAATTGAGAAAATAACACAACGCCATAAAATACAACTCAAATTTAAATCCACAGATGTTTGACTAATGGCTTCAAGAAAGAAAAAAAAAAAAGAACACCAGATAAAAAACTGCAAACAACAACTGCTACACAACAAAGCAGCTACAAAGTTACTGCCAAGGACGTTGAAGGCCATACAATGACTTTTTGGTGCTTAAGGTTCTTTGGTATTAACAAATTATTTTTCAAAACCGTTTAATATTTATTATTATTTTTTTTTAAATAAATATTTTTTATTCTAATGATATATTTTATAAATGATTTTTGTTTATGCAAAAAATGCTTTCATCAAAACCGCTTACAAGGGAGGTATCCCGACCCGAACTTATAAATTTTAATGACAACAATAGTTACGTGTTTTTATTAGCTGCTCAATCTCACGTTTAAGGACTCAACAGGTTAAAGTACTCAAGAAAACATAAATTTTGATACCCAGAGTTGCCACATTTTTTAATTATTTGAAATATAGGGGAAAAAGGCTCTTCAGCAAAAGTGATTAAAAATTGAAAAATCCTTGCTAAAATTTAATAAAATGTTTTCTGAATATTAGTAGGCTGAAAAACACCATGGATGGTAACCGATTCGATGCGGGTATCGGTACAGGTAACGCTATTTTCGCTTATTTCGGTAACGTTATTTTAGGGATAACGGGGTTTCAGTTACTTCGGTAAAGTTATTTACGGATAACGATATTTTACAGGGACCGTAATCATTATGAGTTTTATAATAAAAATTACACAATAATCATTATATTATGAGTTTTAAGGATTATCTTCAATGGTAATGATTATTTTTGAGTAATATTAATAAAAATCAGCCATAATAATTATTTTTGAGTAAAAAAAAATACAAATCAAAAATAATCATTATTTATGATTTTTATTTTTTTCGCTCAAAATAAAACTCACTTTCATAGAATTTTAGTGTGCCTTTCACAAAAATCCTCGAACTTTTGGAGTGTGTTCAACATATGATATGTGGAATTCCAACGAGTTGCAACATCATTAATATTATTATTATTAATATTTATTATTATTATTAATTTTAATATTGTGCTTACTTTGGAATATTCCTTATAACTGACCGAGTTAGTAATAGTATTTTACTCGTACCCAATTTAAACAACAATCTATAAAAATACTAAATATTCGTAACATTAAAAATGATATGGAAAAAATTTAGTATTAGTTTGCTTTCAATTTGAATTATAACAGCTTGCAGTCTTCATGACATTGATTTTTTATTTTTAAATTGGGTATAGATTTACATACCAGCTTTACTATTCTTCATGCCCAGTATACATGCATATTAGGGCTATAACCAAATTTTTGTCATAGTACCACGAGTTTGGCAATGAAAGTGAGTTATAATTTGAGCGAAAAAAAATAAAAATCATAAATAATGATTATTTTTGAGTTTTATTTTTTTTGCTCAAAAATAATGATTATGGCTGATTTTTTTTATTATTACTCAAGTTACTCAAAAATAATCATTACCATTGAAGAAAACTTTAAAAATCAAAATTTTAAAAATCATGACGGATATGCAGATTGTCAAAAAATAATAATAATGGTGCAATAATTTTTTTTTTTATGTCTGTTCTAAGTGATTTAAAAAAAGAACAATAATCATTATTTACGGTCCCTGATATTTTAGTTAATTTTAGCTCCATTATGCCCGAATTCTAATCCCTAGCTAGTATTAGCGGTATTGCATGCCATCCCTGAAAAAAACTCAACAACTTTTTAGAAGAATTATACTTTAGTTAATTTATTAGCTACAAATCATAAAAAATATAAAAATGTTCATACATTGATGACATGAATTAATTTAATGTCTGAAAATATATAGAAATAATTATATATAATATAAACAAAAATTAATTTTTACTACTTACATCCACGGTTCTCTAAATGATGACAATTTTGAATGAAGCCAAAGGCCTTAGACAACTCTAGAAACAAAACAAAAAAAAAAAAAAAAAAAAAATAACAATAGAACATACACATAAACAACAATTTTTCTGCAAATAGAGAAAGAAAACATAAAAGAATTACCTACGATGCGTGTCCTTGTCTTTCGCTTTAGTGTGTCTATCTGAAGGTATAGTTAATTGTTTGAAATATAACCACATTCCACTAAATTACTACATATTATTTTTATTAAATTTAAATAGGTACTTTATTTTGTCTTTAATTTAATTAATAAGCAATTTCTTTGATAAGCCGTAATCAACACAACATTTGAGTTTTTTATATCCACAAGTTATATGGACGAAATATCTTTTTGGCTTCTTTTTGTTTTGCGTATGAAAAACATATATTTTTGTATATGTTTTTCATTCCACAGTTGATTTTATTATATGTATGTTTTACAATAGTTGTAATTTTTAGTATAATTTTCGTTGTCTGTACTACATCTTGACATGCCGCGACATCTACGTCATTATGCGTACATCTATCGATCTGGTTGTTGTACACACTATTAATGTGCTTATCAGCACTATTTTAGTAGCAAAATAAATTAGTAAAACATTAGTAAAACATTAGTTCAAAACAGTTAAGTGCTGAATAAGTATAACTAAAATTTTAGCTGAAAACACTATTTCAGTAAAAAATTTGCTGAAAAATAGTATAATTGATTAAAAAGACGTTTAACTAATTTTTGTGCTAATTTATTTTTTTTTTGAGTGTAGACATTACTATGTATTATTTTTGACTTAATGCATCTACAATAGAGGGCCAGATTTAATATTACTCAAAACACATTTTTTTAATAACAAAAATACTTAAAATTCTTTAGACATAAATTATACACCAGTAAATGTGTCTTAAAAAAATTTTGATACCAAATTTGCCTAAAGTTACTTTAAATATATCGACATAAAGGAAAAAAAAAAACGTAAAATGGCGTAATTTTTAACTTCACTTATTAACGCCTAAACATGAGATGGGGCAGCTAAAAAAATACACGGGTCGCTTAAATTTTTATTTTCTACAACATATCCTAAGATAATTAAGATCTGCCAGTCCGGGTCAGGATACCTCCCTTTGTAGTATTTAAATTAAATTAAATTTCTTCATTTGTTAAAAATTTATAAATCAAAATGACGTCTACTCCTTAGGGGTTGTAATAAATTTTCATGGTTTGCCAGAATAAAACATTTTTTATACAATAGTCTTTAATATTTATTTACTTTTAAAGTTAATCAACTGTTTTAACATGTTAAATACAAAAGACTTAAGACGCATACATTATATTAATTAATTTCTAATCGGCAAGACTGTGTTTAGATGGGATTAATAAAATGGACAAAAAAGCATCATATAATTATTTTATAAGCAGAATTCAAGCTTGTTTGATCAAGAACTACTAAATTTTTGTTAATGCATTCTTTTGAGAAAGAGCCAAAACTGCACTTTCTTTGAATGAAAAAAAAATATTGTATATTGAAGAATCGAATTTTACAAAGGACATTTTTAAAATTGTTGGTCCTGAAATATTTCGAAAACTAATTTTGTGGAATATCAGAGATTATTATCTTTCATGTGATATCCATATTGTCATCATTTAGTGAGTATAAAAATTTAAATATTTTGTATAAAAATTTAACTTTAAATGTCCTTTCGAAAGCACATAGGAAGTGATAACGATAATCAGAGTACGCAGTTTATATCCTGTTTAACATGCATATCAATTTTAAAATGCTTGGCAAAAAATATTAAAATTTGCCATAGGATACTAAATATGTAAATACGCGGTTAAAAATCAATCCATTTATGAACATTCATGCTCACATATGAAATCATTCGAGGTCATACATGTAAATTAGAACGGCATTTTTTTAACTTTTGATTTTTATCAATTATTGTTGCGATTATTGTAGAACTTTTTAAAGTTAAATGGTGCGAGTTTGAGAAAAATTGGATAGCATTAACACGTGCAGCCCCGTGTTCAAAGTTATCGATTTCTGAAATTTTTCTTTAACTCTGATTCGCAAATTAATTAAGGGTTTTTTGAGATATTCGCGAATTAAGGACATTTCTTAAATATTACTTTACTTTTCGCGAAAAAAATAGTTTTTGTGCAACGCTATCTAAATAAGATGATTTGATCTTTAAACTGACACCATTTTTTTAATTTCCTGTTGACGCGTTCAATAGTTATGATAATTCAAACATTGTATATATTTTAAACATTTATAAAAGAAAAACCCCAACTTTGAGCAGCGATTAAACGCAAACTATAACGAATTTTGAAAAAAGAAAAAATATGTAAGCTCCATATTTTCTAGAATAATGTTTATACCAAGATTTACTAAAATCAGAAGGGGTAAAGTTGAGAATTTTGTTTTTGTGCTTATTATTTTTTAAATGTCCCTATAATTTTATTTATTAAAGTTTTCATTCACTCATAAAGAAGTTTCATTAAGAAATTTGTTTCATAAAAAGTATAAAGATTTTCATTAGTTTACTGAAAATTATCACTATCAAAATTTATGATTAATAGGTTAAAAGGTTTTTTGTTAAAGCTTTGCCTATTCTGGAGGCTCTATCTTTCCTAAAACTTCGGGTTCAACCTAGCTAATATATTTAATTTGGTTTATATTTGTAAATATACGTAATTTGAAAGTTCGTTTGTTATTTATAAATCAAAATAACAACAACAAAAAAAAATCTCGATGTATATAAAAACAAAAAGCAAAGAAAACTGTTAAAAAAATATCGGCCACTCCATGCAAAATAGGTCAGAACCTTGGGTTTTCTAATTTCAATTAAATTTTGCATTCAGAAGCTTTATGGACTCACTTAAAGATTGGCGTTTTTAGTTTTAGTAGGGAATACAAGAATCTACTGGAATACAATTCCACATTACCCGAAGAGATACTTCACATTAACCTCCATATTGGAGCATGTAAACTTTTTGCGTACCTAAGAATTTTCGTGTATAACCTTATTTACATTACCATTTTTTATTGCTTTGAAACTGGCAGGTGTAATTTTATTGCAAAAATATTTGACACGTACTTTTGACAAATTTCAAAGCAAACAAAATTCGAGATATAAAAAGTCGTTAGCTTTGACATGGAATGACTTTTATTCATCTGTTTTCTTTATAATTCTTTTTTAACTAAAGACACGTGAACGACTGTTCTTCGCATATTCAATCACTATAAATTTCTGAACAAGCACCAATTTGTTTTTCTTGCAAACATTTTATGTGCAAAATATTTGAAAGGGTTAAAAATTCGAAACAACTGCACCAAGTAAATGTAAGCAAAATGCAGTAGTTTTTTAAAAAACAAAATCATCTTCCTAGCTAAAACAATTGCAATTGCAGTTAAAAGAGCTACAACCAAATTAGTACACAAGTAAATGTAATGTAATAACTGCGAAACTTTTTTGAGTGCGTTATTAAAACTCTAAACTCGGTTGAAAAAAATTTTTTTTAACAAAACTTTTATAACTTGAATTTCTTTTTGAAGTTAAGCGATTAAGTCAAACTATTAAATACAAAGACTTAAGACACATACGTTTTTTCTTAAATAGCCTTCTTATTTCGGTTGAAAAATTATAAAATTATAAAATGTTAAATTTAAATTGAATATGTTACATTTTCTTTGATCTTCTTTCATTTAATTCTTCTTATTTTAAAGGAGCTTAAGATCGATCATTTATTTATTAATTACAATTATTAATTTCCAATATTTCATCTACACATTAAGTGACTTCTTCAGGGAACAATTATTACAATTTGATTGAAAAACTTGTTTTTTAATAATTGTTCCCTGAAGAAGTCACCCAATGTGGAGACGAAATATTGGAAATAAATAATTGTAATTAATAAATAAATGATCGATCTTAAGCTCGTTTAAAATAAGAAGAATTAATTAAAATTGAATTTTAGTGAATTTTGAGGAAACCGCAATTTTGTTGCCATAAATTTGACCATAAGGAAAAATTTGTATTCAGAGTATATTTTGATTCAAATTAAAAACTATAATTTCTGAAATTTGTTTTTTCAAAATGGAACAATGACCTTGTTTCTATTTAGTTGGGGTCAAATGTAAATTTCTTTAATATTTTGAATAGGCTATTTATTCAGAAGTCTAAAAATTAATAATATTAGAGAAAACTAGAAATTACCAACAATTTTCGGTTTTATGGTTAAAAGACTTTTTATTTACTTTTTGGTGCAAAACGAAGCAGATTGTAATGTCATAGAACTGCTATGACATTTTTTAAAAAGTCCCAACTTGACAGTTTTCTGCATTTCAGAACTTTAATTTTATCACAGTTTTCAGAATAAAAAAATCATTTTACAAAGATATATTCAGTGCCAAATACAATCACCCAAATTTATCTAAATCAGAGGTCATCGATTAATTTGTCGTTGAAATATAGTGAATATTCTTTGTTATAAAATTTCTACAAAACTATTTAATTTAACAATTGCTATTAATTTAATTTTAGCTTAGATTATGTCACAAAACGCAAACCATTGGCCCTCGTACTATTTTTTATTATAAGTTTTCAGAAAATCCAATTTCAATTATAGTGTACAACTTACATTTAGTTTAATTGGCTAAATTAATAGTATAAATTGAAAAAAAAATATCAGAAAAGGGCAATTTTTGGCCCCAATATTTTTTATTCTTAAGGTTTATGGCTGTCAAACACTTATATAATTATCCTTCATGATATTAATGAAACAAATTCATAGAATTTTTTTCGTAGATTCATTGAAGAATTTCATTATATCCAAGAAATTTTATTAATATTAAGAAATTTTTCATAAATTTTTTTTCCCAAAATTTCATAGTTTCATAAAAAAAATTCATTTTATTTCATAATTTGTCGTTTTTTTTTTTTTTTTTAAAAAAGAGAAGCAACACTCAGGAAATTCTTCCTATTAATTAATGTGTTGCTTTCTTTGGAAAGGGGATAGTGGAGAAATGAAAGGTGGTGAAAGATGAAGGGCTTCAAACATGGCAACACTGTAATTGCGCGAGTAGATAAGTCTTAGAACAGTTGTTGGTCGCCACCTGATGTAGAGTTGGCGAATTTATTGCAGCTTTTAGTTTCATAGCCCTGATTCATTATTTTACTTCGGTGGGGTTAAGTGCCATGGGAATACCGAAGGTGGGCGCAGCGATACATATAAGTGATAGAAAACTCATACATATTATTTTTCTAAATTGATGTTGTCGTAACTGGGAATCGAACCCGGGACCATCTGTGTAACAGTCCAATGCGCTAACCATTACACCACAACATTTATCGCATATTTTATAAAGTGCTTTATTATTTCAATGTAGCCTTTTATTAATTTTGGACTTCTATGAAATTGTTTTAAAAATCATATGAAGCGTTTCATTGGCTGAGTTTCAATGCGGGTTTCAAGACATTCATGAAAAGTTTTATTAATTCAAAGATCTTCTTAATAAAAAATTTTTACGAAAATGTTTAACAAATTCCACAAACGATTCATTGTGGGAATAGTTCGTTAGTTTTATAAAAATTTTCATTAATTCTATAGACATTTCATAAACATCGACTTTAATAAAACGTGTTTCATAGATTCTATGAAAAGTTTCAATGGACTAGTTCTAGTGACAATTTTCATTAATAATGTGAAGAAATTCATTACTGAAGTGAAGATTATTCTCTTAGTGGAGGTTGGTGTTTTTTGATGTCTTCGCCCATTTAGAGGGGTCGAAAATTAAAGTACTTACTATGCAATGCCATAGTGAGTTAAAATGTATGTTTTTTATAAAGTAAACGTTAAATTCTTTAAATGTTTTTTTAGAGACAAAAGATATTTTCATAAAATTTCAGTCAACAAAATTTTTATGAAATTAAAAAATTTTTCTTCATAAAATTAACGAATATTCCTGCAAAACAAACAATCACTCTATCGAAAATATTAGTTTTCGTTACCAATTTTAAAATAATATAAAGTTTTTTAATAGTTTCGGCAACTCTAATAATATTAAGATTAGCAATTCAATTTCTGTTGTACATTCAAATCTATTTTTTAGACATTCATATTTAAACTTGAAAAAAAAAATATTCAAAGTAGAAATTTTAAAATACAAATTCAAATTGGTTTTGGGCAAGAGGTGAAGTTATTGCCGGATAAGCAGAAGGTCACCGGTTCGCGTCATAAGATTTTTTTTAATAAAATAATATATTAATTTTTTTATAGTTTTGGTAACTCTAATAAAATATTGAGATCAGCGACCGAATTTCTGTTGTACATACAAATCTATTTTTAAACAAACGTTTAAATTTGAAACTAGAAAATATTCAATTTTGAAATTTAAAAAAACATATTTAAATTATGTTTAGGCTAGAGGTAAAGTACTTACCTGACAAACTTAAGATCGCCGGTTCGATTGAAACCGCATATGATGGTCATATATATATATTCATATGATCAGATATACAAGATATGCTAATATATAACATACGATACAATGATATATTACGTCATATAAAAACATTTTCAGAAACTAAGTAAGATATAAACATAAATCGTAATACATTGTCAAACATATAAGCATATATAATGATATCAAGCTGTATATGAGTACATAGAAACTTTTTTCGTCAGGAACCGATTTTGTGAAACACATTTTTCTTTTAGTGTAGTTCCCTCATTCTTTATTATTTCATTAAAGTCAATTTCTATCTTGTCAGATAAATATTTTCCCCCCAGAAGTGTTAATGTACACAAAATGTTATTCAATCGAGTTAAAAGTTAAAAATCAATTAAAATGTTTTTTTAAAGTTCAATGAGTCTTGTAAATCTGTAAGAACTACAACACACAACATTTAACTAACAATAAAAGTTAAGTCAACATAATTTTTAAACATTAAAATTTTGTTTTCTTATTTTATTTGGTCGGCCGTTTATGGCTTTAAGGCTAAAAAAAAATAAACTAAAACATGATCCTATGACTTGTGCCTTAGTATTCACTTAAATAGGTAGTAAGAAATAGGGCAACCAACAATTTTTTTTTTTCAACTGATCTTAGAGGCGAAGGCCCTAGCAGCCAGTTCTCATTTAATTTAATATTTTTTGTAAATTAATTTCCACTAAATAAATAATAATTATTATTTCAACTGATAAAACTATTTAGATTGAATACATGTTTTGATCTTGAAATTATGATTGTTTTAAGCTATATAATATTAATTTATTTCGAAAGTTTTCTTTAAAAATTTATATCGTTTTAGCATTTTTATTTCAAAATAAAGCATTTTGCTTTTTTCTAGTAACCCAGCAACACTTTCAAAGTATTACCCGGTAATAAGTTTTGGAATAAGAAATTAAGATCGGCAACTGGTTACTTTTCTATTATTTGAACTAGGGCATGTTTACCTTACAAAAAACATATTGCCGCTACCAGTATAAAATTTTTCTTTTTTTGAAAACTTGCTTTTTTTATATTGTGTTTAATAATTGGTTTTAAAAAATTGTTTTTAAAAAATTTGAACTACAAATTTTACAAATGAAATTTTTTGTAAGTTTAGGCAAGAAAAATAAACTTTTTGCAATAAAGAGGTAACATGTTACTTTTCTGTTACACACCCTATTATGTTAACAAGGGAATGTGCATCGAGGAAACTACCTATCTCGGTATCATGTTACTCCTTACTTACCGGTAAAGATTAAAGATCAAAATTAAAATTTTAATTAATTAAAAAATATAATTTTAAGTTTAATTTTTTTTTTAAAATTAAAATTTTAAAAATATTTTTTAAACTTTTTTACAAACTATTTAACATTTTTTCTTAAACTTTGTACATTTGCTTTTTCTTCTAGAAGAGTTGTTTTTTACTGTCCAAAATGCTTTTCTGTCCAAAATGCAACTCTAAAAAAATCAAAGCATTTATTTATAAGTGCTCATTCTTTTGCCAGCACTAATGTCGGATTTTAAATTAAAAAATACTTAAAACTAACGAGCCACTATATATTTCACTACATCGTGTGTTTATTTAATATTTTATAAAAAAAGACACAAATTTTAAAAAGTAATTTATCTACAATTTTGGAAAAAAAAAAAACAAATTCCGAAAAGTCTCAAAAATTTCCTGGATTTAAAAAATGAAATCCAGGGATTCGGGATTTACTACATCCCAAAAATCACGGGATTTCGGGATTTCCCGTTCGGCGTGCCCTATTACCCCTACATATCATATGAATACAAATTTGATTAAAAATCAATTGATTGGCTTAAAAATTTATCATGGTTGTATTACTTTCTCAAGAACCCTTGAAATGGTGTTATTGTCATATTAAATGTATTTTTTCTAGTTTGAATTTTATAATATTGAATTTAATGCATGCAATTCTTATTTAGTTAATAGATTTATTTATAAAATGGTTTACACATTTTATTTAAACCATTTTATAACACTTATCGATTCCGTCGGAATTTTTTGACGAAATTTGGTAGAAAGATGTAACGGTGTCTTAATAAGCTTTTTCAGAAGTTTTTGTACACTTATTGCTCCCTCTAGCGGTGTTATCCACAATATAAATTCAAATTTTGACGCTTTGTATGTACTTAACGGGTTAACATTTTTTAAAATGATAATTTTATTTATTGCTAAAACATATGTATAACAAACTGTGTTACATAATTTGATCTATCGGACATTCACGATTTTTGAGAATTTTTTAAAAATATTTGTGGTTTTAAACAATTTTTAAAAATTGTAATATGGCAACACTGTCGAACCAATTTTTAATTTCTTTTTCTGCATATTAAAGTTTAAACAAGTTCAGAAATTTCTTGATCCGATCTTTTAATTTTACATAAAAAGTACATACTGAACAACAAATTTTTCTCAATCAAAAAATTTTTCCATTTGTCCCTAACCAAATCAGAATATAACTTTTATAACACCGGTCTTACTTCTATAAATTAAACATTTTTCAAAAAAGTGCTATAAAAAAATGCCAAATATTGTATTTTTTAAATTATTATATGGCAACTCTGGAGCAATCGAATTTTAAATTGCTTTCATAAATAAGACCTCAAGTTATCATGCCTTTTACTGCGTTTTATATCTCAATAAGATCCAAAATTATCGGTCCTTAAAGCAACGGCAGTGAAAAATGTTTTAAATCTTTAATTTTTAAATCGAATATTATTCGAGATGGGATAACGTAAAATAGTCAATTGGTAAATACCCGGTAAAAAGGGTAAAAAATGGGTAAATACCAGGGTATTTACCAAAAATGTGGGTTTAAACAATGTTGTAGAAAATTTGGCGAATAAACACATTGAGCAGCAAAATTTAAAGGACTTTATAATAAAATTTATAAATAAAAATAACAATTCTTACAGAGCAGTTGAAAAATCACAACTTAAGCCAAATGTACAAGGTGGCGCAAAAATAACCTTCCGATGTTTTTTGGCTATAATTTAAAAAAAAAAATGAAAAACTTTGATTCTTCTTGTGGATTATTTTTATTTGGTATTTTAATTTTTTTACATCAAGTCGAGAATATGATGTCATGTAAATGGCCGCCGCCACAGTTGATTGTCATTTGAGCCCTTTTTTGGGCATTTTCCATCACTTTGGCCAACACTTCCGGCGATAGGTCCTCACATTCTTGACGGATATTGTCTTTAAGAGCTGCAAGAGTCTGAGGCTTGTTGATATAAACCCGCGACTTCAAAAATCCCCACAAAAAGAAGTCTGGAGCGGTCAAATCAGGCGATCTTGCTGGCCAGTGCAAATCGCCAAAACGGGAGATTATGCGCCCGGGAAATGCATCCTTCAGCATATCGGTTGTGGCACGTGCAGTGTGTGCCGTTGCACCGTCCTGTTGGAACCACATGTTTTCCAATCCCAATTCATCAAGTTGCGGCAAAAAGAACTCGTTGATCATTGCTCTGTAGCGCTCACCATTCACAGTAACCGTTTGGCCCGCGACGTCTTCGAAGAAAAAAGGTCCGATGACTCCTCCAGCGAAAACAGCACACCATACAGTGACTTTGAGCGGGTGTAATGGCTCTTCGTGGGTTACACGCGGATTTTCAGTGCCCCAGAAGCGTAAATTTTGCTTATTTACGTACCCGCTAAGATGGAAGTGGGCCTCATCACTCATGATTATTTTTGATGAAAAATCATCTTTCTCTTGGTGGTGATTAAGGATGGCTTGAGCGTATGTTACACGCGATTGGCGGTCAGCAGCTAACAGCTGATGCACCGTCTGGACTTTGTACGGAAATATCTTCAAATCTTGTACCAAAATTCGCTGTAAAGACCGTCGTCTGATACCCATTTGCGTGGCACGTCGTCTGGTCGATGTCGACGGCGCTTCCATGACATCCTCGGCTACAGCAGCAATATTCTCGGCAGAACGGCTACTCCGGGGTCTGCCACGCCTGGCAGCATCTCGTGTTGTGCCAGTCTCTTCGAGGCGAGCGGCTAAACGTCGCAGTGTTTCACCAGTAGGCGTTGGACGGCCAGGAAATTTGCGACGAAATTCACGTTGTGCCAAAGTCACCGACCGATTATTGGTCAAATAAATAGTCACCAATATTCCGCGTTCTGGAGCAGTGTAGCGTAACATTGTTTATTAACGTGTATTTCGCATGTGTTTACTACACAAATGTCAAAACAGAACTGACATTAGGGGCCAATCGCAAAATTTATAGCATTTTCTGATAGGAGGATTACTTTTGCGCCACCTTGTATTAATTTAACAGACATTTTCATCTTTTTGTCAAAGAAAGACAATAATTTTTCTTTTTATTTAATTTATTTTGATTTCAATTTCAGTTATTGATGTTTCAACTGTTTTTTATAAACAAACACCCGAATAAATTTCCAATAAAGATATATATAGAATCCCATCTCTAAATATTATTTTAAAATTGTTAACTTTGTAATAAAAATTTAATTATATTAAATTTAATGTAGAAACAAACTAATTATAACATCAAAACATTTAAACATTTGAATTTGGCAGACAGTAATACCAACAGTTGCGAAGTAATGCAGGGGTAAGTAGTTTAAATGATTACCAGGTAACATGTTCCGTAATACTAACCTATTACCGAGATTTTGCGTGGAATCTACACTTTGAAGTTTTTTTTAATTGCAAGTTGAAAATTTGATCGTGTATCATCAAATTTTCAGCATAATGGTCATTAAGGTGTACTGTTAAAAAAAATTTTGAGTAATTTTAATTTTGGATGGTACTTTTAGGTTCCGACACTCATTTAAGATGTCAAAAATTGTATGTTTTATCCAGAAAAAATTGTCTAACTTTTTATTGAAACACAGCGTAAAAGTTTTTTTATGTAGAGCTTATTATGAGAGAAATATTTATAAATTTTTTTCACAAAAGTTTTGGTCCAGCGCTGCATTTTGAAGTTTTTTTAAGCATGTATTATGTATACACTGAAAGAATTGTCCAATTTCATAAATTTTTTTTCGTAGATTCATTGAAGAATTTCATTATATCCAAGAAATTTCATTAATATTAAGATATTTTCATAAACTTTTTTTTTTATAAAATTTCATAGTTTCATAAAAAAATTCATTCGATTTCATAAATTATATCTTCATAAATTTAATGAAAATTTTCTTTAGAGCTATAAAATTAATTCAAAGACTTATTTTTTTTATTTTTTCATAAAAATTCATAATTTCATTAATTTTAATACATTTCAAACTTTAGTTTTCAGATTTAGTTCTCAAGTGTTCATCATATTTTATACATTATTTCAATGTAACCTTTTATTAATTTTGGACTTCAATGAAATTGTTTAAAAAAAATCATATGAAGCAGTACATTGGCTTAGTTTCTATTCATTATTAAGACATTCATGAAGAGTTTTATTAATTCAAAGAACTTCCCAATATTAAAAAATTATATGAAACTGTTTTTTAAGTCTATAAACGCTTTTTTGTCGCAATGATTCATTAGTTTTATGAAGATTTTCATTAATTCTACAAACACTTCATAAACATTGACTTTAATGAAACCTGTTTCATAGATTCTATGAAAAATTTCAATGGACGAGTTCCAGCGATATTAATTCATTAAAGCTATGAAGAAATTCATTACTGAATGAAAATATAAAAAAAGTAGTAAAATGTTATTTGAGAGATATAATAAGCAATTTAAGAAAATATTTAGTTATTATGTACTAAATGAAAACTTAAAAATGCTGCTGAGGACCAAAACTGTTCTAAAAAAAATTATAAATATTTTTCTCATAATGTGCTCTACACAACAAAACTTTTTTTTTTGAAAATGCTATAAAAAAAAAACTACTGAATATTTTCTCAAATTTCTTTTTTTATTTGAAAGTACAATCCTTCCGGTTAATAATGGAAAATAATTTCATTCAAATGGTTGCCCTCGGCTGGCCATGCAGTAGCCTACACGATCGGGTCCAATTTTTAAGCACACTATCGATTGTGTGCAGCTGTATTGCCTCCTCTTCAATTTTTGTGAACAAAAATTCGTCCAACATGGCCCGATAACGATCGCCATTGACTGTAACGACCACTCCTTGCTCAAACAGTGACTCGTTTTGGGTGTATCGGCACACATTCTGCAACATTACCATGATTTTCAAAGTAATGTCGCAATATTTCCCAGCGTTTTTCAAGCGTATACACAACCATATTCGTTCAGCGGAAGGATAAAACTAATTATCTGTCAAATCAGATATGAGCTAAGTGTTACCATTCACGAAATAAGCACTAGTTGAAAAAAAAAATGTTAGATGGCGGACCCATTATTTCGATAAAAATTACGACAACTTTTTTTCAACAAAACATACAAATTTTGCACGTAACCAAACAAAAGTTTTCATTTCATAAAAATTTATGAATTTGTTTCGTCATATTTATAAAGCGTTTTATAACATTTATTGAACATTTCAAGAAATGCTTTGTAAGTTCTTTATTTTTATGAAACATTTCATAAATATGATGAAGCTTCTCATCAGTTTAAACTTTTATGAAATAGTATCATCATATTTATAAAGTGTTACATTGAACGAAAATTACTGAAGTTTTTCATCATATTTATGAAGTTTTACTTTGAAATTTGATTTCTGAATATTTTGTGTGTTGCAACTAAAACTTAGTTGTACTAACCGAATTTCATTACGAAAATCAATATTCAGTTACAACAAACCGATTTCAGTCGAAGTAACCGAATTTCAGTTGGCAAATGGCAACATTTTTCTCTGTGTATATATTTTTTAATTTTAACCGTTTATTTTTAATTTGACCGATTTTTTCGTGATTATGGTAGTTTTTCGTGCTTTTCGAGTTTAAAATATTGTTCTTAGAGCTATTTTTGGTTGCACTAGTAATAAACAATGGATCTTTTTGTCAGCGTTTTTCTCTCCATTAATTGTTGACTAATGAACTTGTTGATGTAAAGTCTAAATCACACCAAACATTCCTTATATAGTTAGCCGACAAATGCAGATCAATAATATTTTAGATTTTTGGTGGAAAAAACCCTGCAGCTGCTTTTATGATTGTGTGCTTATATAAATTATCCATTTTTCTTCATTAGATTCTTCGCAATTCAACTGACAAGGGGCGGCCTCCCGATGGGTTCTCTCCGATGTTAATGAAATTTGGATATGTGGCAAAGAAAACAAAAATAAGAGGCACGTAATTTAAGGGTTAAAAGGTGGGGTCCAAGTTCATACATGTCTGAAACTTATGAAATTCAGATTTTTTTTAAAAGCAGCTTTGATGTACTCGAGAAAACCAGAATGTTGATAACAATAGTGCCTGCCTATGTAGTATGTCAGGGTCGGATAAAAGGAATACCGGAAAAACCTCAGACACCTCCTCGATTAAATTTAATAGACATTATTATACATTTTTTGTTTAGCTTAATCAAACTATAATTCTTTAACAAAATGCCGTTTTATTATCACTTAAAAAATATTTTTTTAATAAAAAAAAAAATACTGGAAAGTTATGGGATACCCAATTTATTTGATACCCAATTTGTTGCAAACAATTCGAAATAAGCGAAAAACAAAAAATCGGGTAATTTTTGACTCCACTTTTTAACCCCTAAAAATTAGATTGGGCGACTAAAAAAAAATACATGTCCCTTATTTTTCATTTCTTTGTCAGTTATCCAAATTTCATTAAGATAGGAGAGCACCCATCGGAAGACTTCCCTTGTGAGCTTAGAACAAAAGTGGAAATTGAAATTTAATTAGAACTAAAATATTTTATAAGGGCATATCGTTAAAATTTACTACAAATACAACACTGAAAAAAATCTAAAAAAAAACAACCAAAAGAATATAATATAAAAGCATTACCAATGAAAATGAGTAAAAAAAACATAATTTTTATTTTTAATAAAAATTATATCAAACTTGTATAAAAGCATTACCATATAAGTGGTTATATAAGTACATATTTGGTAATGGCAAGTACTTACAATTGTCATTACAAATTTCATTACATTCATATGGGGTTGTGGCGCAAAGTAATGACATATCATTACTAAACACATTACAAAAAATTGAAAAATATGTGGTTACCTATATGCTAACCAGTATGGACAAAAATAGTCTGCTAAATATAGGTGACCTGATTTTTAGAAGAACTAAATTTTGGTAGACAGTTGTAGTTCAATCAACTGAGAATTCAGCTAAATCAACAGAATTTTTAAGCTGAATCAACAGAAAATTTCTGCTAAAAAGTTCTTTCCAGATCTGACCAAAGGCAAGTCTATATTTATTACCGGGAATTTAGTGAGTGTTTAATAAAGAATACTTAATATTGCTCTATCTCGCTTAGTTTCCAAGATATAAATTATTTTATGATTATAAAAAAAATTAAGAAAAAATAACGAAATCTAAAATAATTGTGGTTTAAATTAACTGACAAATTTATAAATTTGAGAATCACAAATTACTACAATTTAGTTCGAAAAATTAGTTCAAATACGGATGATATTTGTTCTTGTGGTAAGAACTTGATTCAAAATTATTTGAAATTAAATTTTTTTTTTTTAGAAATGTTGAGGTTAAGGATAAGAATAAACGCTTTTCTCTAAAAATTATAAACACTGTTCATTTTTTAAATCAGACTAGATTATCAAATTGTCTCTATACGATAAATTTTTCAACAACCTGCGGCTGTAAGAATCAAACCTGCGCTCATCTTACATTACAAACGTAACAATACCAAGTCATGACCATTTAGCGATCAAAGTTGTCAACCCTGAACGTAAAAACCATATGTCAATCTGGTAACATTGTGAAATAGAGACGGAGGAGATTAGAAAAATAAACAAAAAATACTCACTTCTGAGTATAATATACAATAACAGAAAAAGCTAATTGCAGAATAACTTATAGTGTATTATAACAGGTTCTAATTTCTGTTCTGCAACTGGTTCTCTTTATATGGAGTTTGTTCTTTCTTTACCTAGAACCAGTTCTAGAACCGGTTAAATGTAGCCGGTGGTTAAAGAAGTTGTTCTAGAACAGGTTCAGAGGTAATCTGTACTAAAAAATGTTGCTGGGAAGTAGACTGGTTTTTAAATGAGGCTTTCTTTTAATTGTAAAAAGAAAGAAAAGAAAGAAAGAAAGAAAGAAAGAAAGAAAGAAAGAAAGAAAGAAAGAAGAAAGAAAAGAAAGAAAGAAAGACAGAAAGAAAGAAAGAAAGAAAGAAAGAAAGAAAGAAAGAAAGAAAGAAGAAAGAAAGAAAGAAAGAAAGAAAGCAAGAAAGAAAGAAAGAAGAAAGAAAGAAAGAAGAAAGAAAGAAGAAGAAAAGAAAGAAAGAAGAACGAAAGAAAGAAAGAAAGAAATAAAGAAAGAAAGAAAGAAAGAAGAAAGAAAGAAAGAAAGAAAGAAGAAGAAAGAAAGAAAGAAAGAAAGAAAGAAAGAAAGAAAGAAAGAATACTTATTTTCTTTCAGCTAATTTAATAATTATTTTCTTTCAGCAAATTTAATAATTTCAACAAAATTCTACCTGCAGTCAAAAAACAAAGAAACTAAGCAAGCAATATTAAACCCATTAAAAAAAATATACTATTAGCGAATGCGCCCTAGTATACCCTGCAACTTTCCTTTTAAACCAATTTTTTATTTTTATTTCGATAAAATAATAAAAATAAGCTTTTGCCTGTAAATGTATCTAAACATGTTCAACAATTGTGATTTTCCCACTTTTCAATTCTCACTTTAATCAATGTTATCCTATAATAAACACAAAATTTGTGTTAATATTTTTTTCACTGTGTACAATTAATGTTCCTGCTGGTCGATGATCTCCAAAAGGAACATTTGCTATTGCAGAGTGATATTGTGAAATATCTATAAAAATAGCATCCCATGATGATCACTAGGGCAAGGAATTTCATGCAACTAAAAAAGAAAAAATAAGCGCTTAAAATATGCAGTAAAGAATTCAAAATATGTACTTAAAGTATGTATTCAAATCAAAATATGCACAAAAAACTAAATAATATGCCCTAAAAATATAAAAATATGCACGTAAAATTTTTGAATTTTTAAAAATCGATTTATTATTCTAGCTTGTTGGTTTAAATATGAAATTGGTTAAATATGAAATGAAAGACAACTAGACTATGTTCAGAGTTACAAATGTTTTCTTTTGTTTATTTTTAATTAAAACTTAATTTTAATTTTTACAAAATATGCAATTAAATTGAAAAATATGCAAAATATGCAACAAAAAATATGCCATAAAATATGCAAAAAAAAAAAAAAAAATCCAAAATATGCCCTAAAGTATGCAATTATAGCAAAATATGCAAGAATATGCACATTTACAACAAATAATGCAAAAAAAAAAATGCAATAGCAAATCGATGCAGTTTTGTTGCAAATTCTTTAAATCGGAAAAGTATTTGGTCAAAATCGATTTTGAGCCGCTGACTAAAAACATGCATTTGCTTGTAATTCCTTGCTCTAATGATCACTAAACATTTAACCACTCTTTCAATTGAGAGGTGGCCATTAACAATAAGATTGATTTTCATCAATAAAAATCCACTTAGAAACTATTTTTAAATAAAAACACAATTTAAGTTTCAAGATTTTTATAGGACTTTTTAATATCTATCTAGTTAAGTTAAGATTTATGTAAGTGTCTTTTTTTTTGCATAAACTTTTTATGGGGAATACCAGCTACGATTGTGACTTTTATTTGTGTATTAAAGTCGTAAATTTGAAATTTTTTCATAAACTAAAATTATCGCTTTTTGTAGAAGTTAAAATTGAAAGATATATTTACTTTAACAGACTAGAATGAAATTTTTAAATTTTAAGAATTTAAGAATATCTAAAAGGTTTGGGAAAAATTTTGAATAAAATCGAAAGGGCGAATTACTTTTTTAATACACAAATTTGAAGTTTCTCTTTTTTAATATTATACATATTTTCAACTCATATTTTTAGTGGATAAAGAAGAATGGAATAAGTAACAACATTTTTCAATACACTCAAAATAATATGTCAGTAACAGACATTTTTATAATTTTTTTTTCTTAGAATAAAGTTTGTTAAAATGAACAACATTTTTTGTTAAAATTTATTAAAAGTAACAAATTCTAATACAAATATTGTTATTTTCAATAAATTTTATATTACCGCCCAATTTTGTTAAGTGTCTTTTGTTTTCTTTCATATATTTTGTTAGAATATTGTTCTACCCCAGTAAAAAATTTTCTTGTTGTTAGAAGCAGGATAAAACAAATGCGCTGATGTAAGTGCTTACTATTACATAATACTGAGAAGCAGTAAAGCAAACAAATAATTTTCGTATAAAAATAAACAAACAAAAATTTTGAGCCTACTGTTTTCCCTAACAAGGATGCAGGTTGTAAGCAGCCTACCCTAAAGCTTCAGTTATGCGAACGTTGCTGTATCCGTAACGGACCGTATCGTAATGTAAGCACGTTGGTGCACTTATAGAACAATTAAAAACGTGTCATATGTTTTTGACATACGTAACCAACACGGCATTCATATACATACATAAAACAAATACAAAATATTTTTCAAGCTTGTTGTGTCTAAGATGTTCATCATCCATTTTCAGGTAGTTGGTTTAAATTTTTAAATCAATTTAATTGAATTAATTAAAAAATATTCTAAACCACATTCACTTCTCTTTATTTTGTTTGTTTCTTTTTTTTATGAAGAGCAAACAGCTGTTTACAACACATTGATTGATATCCAAAATGTTCAAATGGTGACCGCTTTGCATAAAAAGTACCAAGTGATTTAAATGGTATTAAAACAGTATTTTGTGTGTGTATATAAACATTAATAATTAAATAATTCATATTTTAATTGTAGTTTTACAATAAACAGATATGTATTTTAACATATACATTCACATGTACATACATATATTATTTTGTAAATTTGCATACACAAAACCAGGTTTTGATACCTTTTTATATATTTCACATTTCTATTGTATGTGTATATGTTTATTTATATATACATATATATACATATATGGAAATATGTTGTATTATAAGTTATTATAAGATATTATTACTAAAAAAGTACAAAAAAAAGGCTTTACAAATGTCACGTAACAACGGAATAAAATTCTATTGTATACAGAATGTACAGCAACGTTCGCATAACTGAGCCTTAATCTCTTATAACGATGCAGGTTGTAATGCCGAAAGTTTCATATCGTGTATCACGGATGTTAAAGTTGGTACAATTGTACTTTTTTTGGTACATTTTGACCTTCTAAAGTACCGTGGTACTACCGCGACTCGTTGGGTACAATTTAAACATTTTTAATTTTTCCCCTTTTTGAATTTTTATTATAGCAAACAAATTGTTAGTGTGTCCTTTTTCATTGCATTTATTCGTTTTATGTAATGAGCGCTTAAAATATATGCGACCATATCCGATTTGACGATTCATCACCATTTTGAATATTTTGTAGAATAAAATTGGCGATTTTTTTTTTTAATATCGCAAATTTGACGATTTTTCACAAAATTTATCTGGCAGACTTGTATAGAGCTCTTACATATATTGACACTTGTTGCAGCCAACTTCACTTTCATTTTGAATTTATTAAAATTCTGAAGAAGTGAAAATTTAATTAAATTATTGTTAAAGAAATGAAAGAAAATGCCACACAATCTTATATAAAATTATGCGAAGTTTTGACAACCAAAGTCAACTTTAATAACGAACTATTAATGGGGTTCCATAAGTTTACTCCAGAAAATGTTATTTCAGGTAAAAAATGTTCCCGAATAAAATTGCAAATTTTGATTCAATAAATAATCAATTTAGAGCTTTCGCTGATGTTGAGCAACTGAAGTCATTAAAAAATTAAAACATTTGTAGTTTTTGGTCGGTAGTAGCTAATTTTCAAAATGAACTGAATTTCAATATGTTTCCGGACATTTCTAGAGTCGTTGCTGGAATTTTATCTATTCCAAAACTCATCTGCAAATGTGGCAAGAGTTTTTTCTTTTCAAAATATTATAAAAACTATGGAAAGAAATAGACTACATGTGCATTATCAAGTCTCATACAGACAAAGGATTGGTTAAGACGACAAATTCGTGCTGCTATGATGTAGAAATTCCAAATAGTTTATTAGCTAAAAAAATAATTCCATGATTTTGATTTCATATGTTCATAAGACTTTTTTGTACCTTATGTTACTGCTAAGTTTTGTTTTTTTGTGTACAATTGAATTTTTATGTACTTTTTTTGTTGTTTTAATAAATTCAAAAAAAAAATGGTACCATGAATGTCCAAAAAGTACAATTTTTTTGGAGGATGGTACAAAATTGAAAACCCCATTTAACATCCCTGTCGTGTATTATAAACGATCTGTACCAATTTTCCCGAGTGATTTCCGATTGTGTTTGCTGTTTTCGAGTATGTAATAAAAAATATTTAGTCATTTAACTGTTTCTGAAGAGCTAGCACGTGGAGCGGTAAAAATAATATATTGATTATATTATATGTCAAAAATTTTAACAACAAAAATTAATGTCATTATTTTCGTTTATTTAACCTTATTTCTTATTTTTAAATTTTCTAATTATTTGAGTTAAGGTTTGTTTTTTATATTTTAAATATGTTTTTAAACTTTCAAAAATTTTTCAAACTTTCAAATTTTTTGAAAATTTATTAATGTTTATTAATTTATTTATTTGCCTGAAGATGCTACACAAAGGAGTAGCGAAATATTGAAAATAAAAAAACTTTTATATAAAAAACAAACCTTAACTCAAATAATTAGAAAATTTAAAAATTAATGTCTGTAGAATTTTTGTAAAATATATTATGTATGGTATATTCATGTTATTACTTTTAATCGTAATAATATAGACATGAAATATCATTTTACAGCAAGCCATGAAATAACAGTTTTTTATAAACGCCAAAATCAGCGCTTATTTTGCCCAAAAGTAATGCTTCCAAGTGGGAATTTGCCATATAAAAATCATAGCATATGTAAGCAGATTTGTAAGGGATTCTTTTTGGCTTACTCCTTTACAAACCTACTTGCATGTAAGCAGCGTTTTTTACTGGGACCTCAAGTTCAAAAATCTATTATGATATTGTCATATTAAATTTTGGCGCTACGAAATAACCCCCAATGAAATAACCCCCAACGGCCAAAAATGAAACAACCCCCAAAAAAATTGTTTGGGGGTTTTTTAATTTTTTTTTGGGGATTATTTCATCTTACGGTTTGGAGATTATTTCATTATGAAGCAACCCCCAATGAAATAAAGCCCAAAATTTAAATTCTTTGGAGATTATTTCATATGCAATTATTTTGGGGGTTATTTCATATTTTTTGGGGGTTATTTCATTTTGCTAAAAGTGAAATTTTTTTAATATTTGTTACAAATAAAACAGGTTTTAATAATTTTTACAATGAAATTATGCCGTTAGGATATTCATTAACTATTCAACGATGCAATTCTTTAATGATTTTTGGAAATCATAATCAGTTCTGCAAATAGTTTCTTGCAAGTGACAACTAATTTAAACGTGGTATTAAAAATGAATTTTGAAATTATTAGTGGAAAAAGAAGAAACAGCAAATTGCTGTATTCTATAAGTGAAGAGCAATTGTACGCAAAACGATCTACGTATAAAAATAAAATTTTTTATGAATGCTATGTGGAAAGTTGCATGTCGCGTGTTAATTTGGAGAATGGTGAACTTTCAAAAAGTTCAAACTTTAGTGAACATAATCACGATAGCCATAAATCGCTTTTTGAAGAACTCAAAGCTCTAAATAAATTTGATAAGGGAAAATATTCCCCAAAATGAAAGAAGACGCATATTAATTGATGGCACGTTTGCTGTTGTACCAATTGGTTGTTTTAAACAACTGCTGATCATCAATATCGAATACCTGGAAAAGGTAATTAAATTATGAAAAAAGGAATTTAAAATATGTTCTTCTGTAAGAAACTAAATGAAAAAAGCGCAGCAGGCGAAAATTTGAAACCGAATTAAAAATTTTAATTTCATAATTTTGGTAAGTAACATGTTGAAAAAAGCGCCGCAGGCGAAAATTTGGTTTGGTTTTAAAAATCGCGCGATAGTCTGTTCGAGGAATTCTTAATTAAAAAAAACTGCTTTATAAAATTATTTAATTTTATAGGTATATACAAATATATAAAAACAAAAAATAAAAAAAATTTTGGACATATTTCATTTCTTTGGAGTTTATTTCATTGGGGGTTATTTCATTTCTTCCTTTGGGAGTTATTTCATTACGAAACAACCCCCAAATTTTGGGTGTTATATCATTTTCACCTTTGGGGAATATTTTTTATTTCTTTTGGGTATTATTTCATTTTTTTTTGTTGGGACTTATTTCATTTTTTTTGGGATTTATTTCATTGGGGGTTATTTCATTTTGTCGTTTGTGTGTTATTTCATTGGGGGTTATTTCGTAGCGCCTTAAATTTTATTTGTTGCTTTCCAATTTTTTTTTATTAGAGAAGATTAAAATAATTAGGCCTTTTGTTTTACCGTTAAGGTCATATTGAAATAAAATAATTATTATATAATAATTCTTAGAAAAGTGTTATTAATAAAAAATATATTGGCAAAAATATTCAAAAAAAAAAAAAAATAAATACGAAGACAATACAATCATGAAAAAATCCACTTAAAATTGAATTAATCACTTGTTAGAAATTAACAATATTTTTGTAGTTTCTCTTTCGTATTCGAGATAGAATCGTCTTTATTCCAAATGCTTTATTTAAAAGATTTAAATATTTACATGATTAAGTGTGACTAATAGTAATATATTAATTCCGGGTTTACCCAATTTAATAATTTTTTTTGTAGATATTTATTTTTAAAATTTTTTTTCTTGCTAAAAACGCAAATAATTATATAAAAAATAACAACATAATTATAAAATACCATAGAATTTTTTTTTTATTTAACCAATACTCAGGGGATGCCCCCTACTCATGCAGTGCATTGTATTGATCAGGAAAATAGGGTATGGGAAGGAGGAAAGAGGGAGTAGTGTTTGTGGATATTTGATTTAAATTTTTCTAAATTGTAAGTAACAGGAAAGACTTCTGCGGGAAGTTTGTTCCACATACGAATCGTTTGACTAAAAAACGAATTTTCTCTGTACAAAAAAAAATCAAATATATTCAACACGAAAAAGATTTCAATAATATTGTTTTAGGCCTTATTATTTGAATTGTTTTTAAATTTAATTTAAAAATAATTGATTTGTTAGGTAACGAGTTTATGTTTCTGAATGGAAATAATTAGAAATATAAAATAAAACAAAAGACTTAAGCAACAAACTTTTAATGATAAAAATTAAGCCTCGGAAAGTTCGATGATAATAGATATAAAAAAACTTCTGCAAATTTAACTTTAATCGCTATATATAAAAGAATAACGTTACTCACTAACTGACTGACTCAACATCACCTAGCCCAAGCCGCTGCACAGAGGGGCGAAATCCATCAAAAGTGGCGATTAATTCAAAAGATGAACTTTAACTTGCATAGCCGTGTTTAGTACTGAGAGAATGTAGATAAAATTCTACATCACTAACTGCAAAAACAAAAGTTCTAAGTTGTTTACTTATTTGCACTGTGTATTTAAAGTACAATAATTACACTGTGCTACAAAGAAAAATCACTCATCAAATGATCTAGTGTAAATTGTAAGTCTAGCTTAGTGTATTACAAAACCGGTTTGAGAAGTAAAAATATACCCTCAAATTTTCGAGATAACGGTAAAAGAGTGTTTTTTGCGACTGGCGCATTAAAACAAATTAACGATTAACGAATCAGTCATTTTTTTTGTCCCATTTTAAATTTTTAAACAATACTTAAAAGTAAATTACCTGGACTTTCTAAAAACATATACTTTCTTTATATTATTAATATAAATAGGTAGAGATTTTTCTAATAACAATTAAAGTTATCAAGTTTTTTTAAACTACCACCAGGGTTTTTTTTTGAATCTTCTATCAAAGCAACAATATTCTTTAAGTTAGTGTTTTCTTGAGTAAATTGATCCATCATTTGTTAAAATTGGTTGAAAATTTATAAAGCTATGGTACTTTTCCCATATATGACTATAATATGTTCAGTTTTTTTTACAACTTTTTCAAATTCTACGAGGTTTTTTTTCGCATCTTCTTTTAAACAGCAATGAGCCTTCATCAATATCGGTTGAAAATTGGCAATTTTCTCTATATACGAAATTTTGTTTCTTCCTCCTTCAAAACAAAATTAGCCCTGTATATATAGAAAAAGTACAATAACTTTGTAAAATTTCAACCGATTTTAACAAATGAATATAACTTTAAGAATATAGTTGTTTTAAAAGAAGATTCTAAAAAACCACGTAGAAGTTGGAAAAGTTGTAAAAAAAATTTCAATTTTAATTATTATATATATAGAAAAAGTACCATAACTTTGTCAATTTGCAACTGATGTTAATAAATGAAGGCTCGATTAACTCAAGAAAATACTAGCTTTAAGAAATGGCGATTATCCAGGCTGAATTATTTACAAAATATTTGTGATTCATCCACCGTGCATTGTTATAATCCATGTTATAAATAAAACAAGCAAAAATTATAAAAAAAAAAACATTGCAGAGGTGAAAAAAGAAATTTGTTTGAGGTGAAACATATTTTTGGATGTAAAAAAAGATTTTTGTTGTAAAATATCATTTTTGAGGCGAAAAAACAGTTTTTGTGGTGAAAAAAATATTTTTGTTGAAAAAAAAATTTAAGGTGAAACAAAAATTTGAGGTGAATTTTACATATTATTCACCTCTTAGCGTCTGGTGGAAAAATAAGACGTTATATTTTATACACAAGACGCTACTATGAAATTGTGCTAACATACACCAATTTGTAATGACAATTTAGAGGTACTTTTACATTTTCAGTCATAACTTTTGAACCACTGAACCGAATTTACTCATTAGTACTAGTGCTCAAAAATCGTAACTATATAATAATTTATTATTATATAGTTATTATATAAATAAATAAAATACTCATTTGTAATACCAAACCTTCTGGAGGATTTACATCAATCTAGGTGAAAATAAGCAGTCTCTATTGCGTTTTCGCGCAGTGATCGCCATTTCGACAGATATACGGACTTCGCTAAAATGATGTATACCGTCATCACGTATGGTGGATGGTATTAAAAATTGAATATTTTCTCCAAAACTAATACGAGTGAGACGATGAATTTCTAGATCGATAAAAAAAATCTAACATTTTTCATAAATAAAAGAAATCGAAAGAAATTCTGGCGGAACTCGTTCTAATTTTTTTTTTTTATTTTAATTTTTTTAAATTCCCCATTAAAATAAATATTGAAATAATAAAATATCTAGTATTTTCTAAATTCAGTAAAATAATATTTAATATACAAAAAATTATTGCAAAATTTGTCAATATTTTACTACGCTACTCCGCTCATTCTTTAGAAAAATTGAAAAAGTTGTTCCATTTTTCCTTTGTCTCTTATAGGAGAATAAATACTGTTAGTTTGACATTGCTGAGATATAATTTACCAGTGGCGGGGCAGTTGGCTTGTAAGCACTCATAATAATCCATGCTAAAAATACGAACATAACGTCAAAATAACAAAAACCTTTGTAAAATGATCAAATACACGTTTATTTTACTAAAGTTTTTGTTATTTTGATTTATTTTGGAAGCAACTTAAGTATAAGTCAAGCAACTTAAGTATAATTTGAAATGGCGCCGTATCAATTTTCTCAGGATTGGGCAACTCTGACAATTAATAAAAATTAAATTATAATTAAAGAAACTTACACCTGTAATAAAAATTAGTTTTGGCTCTAAAACAAAAGACTTAAGACACAAACTTTAAATAAGCAAGAAAATTCTTTTGAAGTACAAAACATCATCAATCTTAAATAATTACAAATCTGACCCATATCTAAGAGGTTAAAAAAGAATTTCATTAATGTTTGCCAAAATTTTAACAAAATAATCTAAACAAAATCGTGATGTAATTTGAAATTACAAGCAATAAAAAGAAAATTAGATAAAAAACTAAAATTTAAAGAAAATCTTAAAAGCAATTAAATTTCTGTTAATGATAAGAGTAAATAAGAATAAAACTATAAACAAAAAATATTGCAAATTAGATAAAGAAGCCCATTCACGAAGAAAACAAAAAAAAAACCAAATGTTTTTAACGATTAATTGAAACAACAACAAAACATACACGAGCAAAACACAAAAATTGTGACGGCGCAGTTGGCTTGGAAACACTCATAATAACACAAGCTTAAACTACGAAAATAATGTCAGAAAAACAAAAACTTTTGTAAAATGAACAAATATTCGTTTATTTTACGAAGGTTTTTGTTATTTTGACATTTTTTGGTATTTTTATGCATGGATTATTATTAGTGAAGCAACTTAAGTATAATTTGATATATCCCCGTATCAAGTTTTTCAATTGCTTAGATAATAAACTTAATGGACAACGCAGACAATTAATAAAAATTAAATTATAATTAAAGAAACATACACCTGTAATACAAATTAGTTTTGGCTTTAAAACAAAAGACTTAAGACACAAACTTTAAATAAGCAAGACATTTCTTTTGAACTACAAAACATCATCAATCTTAAATAAATACAACTCTGACCTATATTTAAAAGAGGTTAACAAGTTAACAATGAATTTAATTAATTTTTGGCAAAATTTTAACACAATAATCTAAACAAAATCGTGATGTAATTTGCAATTACAAGCAATAAAAAGAAAATTAGATAAAAAACTGAAACTGAAAGAAATTCTTAAAAGCAATTAAATTACTGTTAATGAGAATGTTAAATAAGAAAAAAAACTATTAAAAAAATAACATTTATTGCAAATTAGATAAAAAAAAATCAAGAAGAACAAAAAAAAAACCAAATGTTTTAAACGATTAATTGAAAGAACAACAAAATATACACGAGCAAAAACAAAATTTTATAAAATAGCCATATAAGAAATTTGCATACGTTTAGAATAGAAATTTCGTCTTCTACATGGGTGTATTCTGGTTAATAAAATTAAATGATCATGTGGATATGTAATTGTTTTGTCATTGACTGTATTAGCAACAGCATGATTAGAATTGATTTCGTTGCTTTCTTTGTAATTGGTGTTATTGTTAACACCTTTAAATTGACACCTCTAAAAATCCCCATCACCGCTTGTGATTTAATCAGAAATGCTTTTCACATTTCAGTATCCATGTGGTAACACACACATTTTATTATTTCCTCTTCTTCTGCTTTACCTCACAAGGGGAGTATCCCGATGGGTTCACTGTGATATTAATGCAATTTTGATAAAGAAAAAAAAATTATAAAACGTTATTATTTTAGCGGGCCAACCTTACGTTTAAGTGTTAAAATTTGGGCCAAAGTTAATACATTTTTGTATGAAAACATGTCTGTAACTAATGAAATTCAGATTTTTTTTGATGTACATGAGAAAACAAATATTTTGATATCAATATTGCCTGTCGTGTGTTGGGGTTGCATTTTTTTTAAAATATCTAAAATATAGGTTAAAAAGCTCTTCGGAAAAAGTCACACAAAAGCCGATTAAGTACAAATGTTGAAAAAAGCTCAGACACCATTTTGACTAAAATTAATATGCATTAAAATATATATTCTTTTTAGCTTAATCCAACTATAATTCTTTAACAAAACACCAGTTTTAATATCACTTAAAAACCATTTTTGTAATAACAAAAATACTTGAAAGTTGCCGGAGATGTTACGCATACCAGTTAATGCGTCTTCAGAAGCTCTTTCATTTGGTACCCCCATTTGATTAAAATTTACTTTGAAACAATTCGAAAAAATTAAAAATGGGGTAATTTTTTAACCCACTTCTTAACTCATAGACATGAGATTGGACCGTTAAAAAAATTCGTGTCCATAAAAGTTTTAATTTCTTTATTAAAAATACACAAATTGTTTTTTCAGACTTTCTATATTTTCATATATATAGTTAGAATATTGCTCTACCTCAAGTCCAAAATTTAATATGATATTGTCACATTCGATGTTTATTTGTTAATTTTAAGAAAGTTTGATCATATTCATGATAGAAAATACAATTGGTTCATAGGCATCCCCCAAATCTTCAGTCGTCCGCAATAAGAAAGCGATGATTGGCTAACAAAAATCTAACTCCAACTAAATCTACTCCATGAGATTTTTTGTCTGCATTAGTGTATAAACTGTCTGATTTAGCCATAAAATCTAAAATTTTTAAAAAGCAAAAATTTTTATTTATCAATATACTTTGTATGTCATAATATGTATGTGTGTGTGTTTGTATTACAATTTATAAAAACAACATAAAAACAAATCTTTGTATGAGAAAAACCGTGGTATGCTGACTATTCAAAAATGTTTTTATTTTTGTATTAAAAATACAAAAATTGTTTTTTCGGAAAATGCAATCATTACATTATAAATGCATTTTCGCAAAAAACTGGTGGTTTTTTAATTAAAAATCGTAAAGTAGTTAATTGCAACTTTTAAATCTTTGAAATAGTCCATCTACTTTAGGAAATATGGCTCTTCAAAGTTCATCACTTTTATAATTTTATTGATTTTCTAATAAATTAAAAACGACAATAAAAACACGAGTTTACACAATTGCACAAAAAAGGGGTGGAGGCCAAAATTACCGTTTTTGAAAGTATTACCGTTTTGAACGTTCTCTCATTGAATGGACGATAATGATATGTCAAAATTTTTGCTTTTCAAAAAGTTTAGATTTTATGATTAGGTTTACCAAATCAGCCAGTTTATACATTAAATCAGACAAAAATTCTCATAGAGTAGATTTTGTCGGCTGTATGTAATGTTTTGGGTTAGAGTTAAGCCAATCATTGTTTTCTTATTACGGACGACTGAAGATTAGGCTGATGCCTATGAAACAATTGTATTGTCTATCAAGAAAATTATCAAACTTTTTAAACTTTTAAAATATTAATTATAAATTAATATTTTAATTGACTTTTAAATATTTAAATACAAATTTTATTTTAGACGTAACTCTCAAAGTATTTTTTCATACAATGTATGCTTAAATATAAAATTTTCAGTAAAACATACCAAATGAATTTGAAGTTTAGAAACAAAACAAGCACACACACACACACACATACAAACAGATGTAGCATTACCAAAAACACACATACCTACATATCGGTCACACACATTTTTTGTATCATATTTTTTTTTGTAGAAGTTATTTATAACTTTTTTTCCTTTTTAATTTTCAATAAAAGTTTTAATTGATATTATCATTGCCGTGATAGGTACAAAATCAATTAAAATCTTAATTGGTTTAACAAATTTTTTAATTGAAACCCGTTTTCAGTTTTTTCTGTGGAGGTAGAACAATATTCTAACTAAATGTATAAAAATACGTATCTCTTATTTACTTTTTCTGTATCACATATCCAAATTCAAAAAAAATCGGAGAGAACCCATCGGGAGACTCTCCTTGTTAATAACAAAATCATTGTGAAAAACGTGTTTCTAAATTGACAACAACTTTGAAAATGGAGCAATAAGTGCAAAAAAAAAAAAAATTGCCCAAATATAACACGAGTTTAGAACAGAACAATTGGAAGACTGAAAGTTCTGCTATTAATTCAAATATTTGAAACTCATTTAAAACTCATAAAAAATGTTTTTTAACAAAACTACCGTTAAAAATCGTTTTTTATTCAAATTAAATTAACATTAACAGTTTATTTGAGATATATAAAGTAAATTAATGTTTGTTACTTTTACTATAAGATCTAGCAGAAAATTTATTTAGACGATAATGGTATTATTTATTAACCGGTTAACTGATTTTGACGCATATGCTGCTGCAGTCAGAAAAACTTAATAGGTAACTTAACACAAGATATATATTTAAGTAAAAAATATCGATACTTTGATATTTGATGCTTTTAATAGTGTTTCATTTGAGCCATTTCAATTAATTAAATTTCCCGGGTAAAAATCGATAAATATGGACCCATATAGGCATAACGTACGTTCGTGCATGTTCATAAGCATGCATATTAGAGTACACTCTAAAAAATAAGTTAGTAGAAAAGTTAGTAAAACGTCTTGTAAATCAGGTATACTATTTTTTAGCAAATTTTTTTGCTAACATCGTGTTTTCAGCTAAAATTTTTGTTATACTTATTCAGCACTTAACTGTTTTATACTAATGCTTTACTAATATACTAATGTTTTACTAATTAATTTTGCTAAAAAAAATTGTGCTGATAAGCAGATGTCGCGGCATGTCAAGATGTAGTAGAGAAGAGGAAAATGATACTAAAAAGTACAACTCTAATAAGACATGTAAAAAATCAACCATGAAAGACTTTTGTATCTGTTTTTCATACATAAAACAAAATTGAGGATTAAAACAACTTAAATTTTACGTTGTCACCGGCTTGTGAAAATAATTGTCTATCAATAATTTAAAAGACAAAAGAAAATATTTAAATTTAATATGTATTTCTATAATAAATATTAATAGATAAATAATCTAGTGTGGTCAAATTGCAAACAAACATATACAGACATGTAGACAGAGTAAAGCGAAAGACAAAGACACACATCTTAGGTAGATTTGTATGGTTCCTTTTTCTTATTGCAAAAAATGGGTTGTTTTTTTCGGTTCGTTTGTTTTTGTTTATTTTTTCGTTTCGTTTCTATAATTATCTTCGGCAGTTGCGTCCTTAAAAGATAGCATCATTTAGACAACCATTGATAGTTGAAAGAAAATTTTTGTTATATATATTTATTTCTATATATTTTCAGATATTAAATTACTTCATGACATCAATGTGGGAAAAGGAAAATTTTTATATTTCGTAATTATTGTAAATTATTTTTAAAAGAATCACAAAAATATGTTTTATGATTTTCAGCAAATATATTAACTAAATTACAATTTTTTTACAATTTTTTTGCGTTTTTTTCAGTCTACTAAAATTCAGCAAAAAATTTATTAATTTTTACCAACGCTTTTTTATTTCTAATCTACTAAGTGTTAGCAAAACTTTTGCTGAATCTACTAATTTTGTTGCTAAAAATCAGCTCGCTGATTTTCAGCAAAAGATTTTGCTGACATTAGCAATTTTTTTGCTAGCACCCTCCTGACTAAAATTTTGCTGACTCAGCAAAACTTTTTGCTGACTTTACAAACTTTTTTTTTGAGTGTACCCATGAAATATATGAAAATTGCAAAGTTGTTTTTTATTCACTCCCCGCGCATTTTATGATAGGTTGGGGGTAAAAAATAAGATGAGCGAAACAACTTTTTTCTATCGCGCAAACAGGCCCTGAGATTTTAACTTTTGACCTCAAAAATGAACTAAAAATGGTTGATATCTTTGTTGTCCTAAAAGTTTTTAAATAATCAGGTTTTGCTAAAAAGTGTTATTAATGTTATTATGCAAAATAAAACAAAAATTATTTTTCTCATACATACTTTTACCTACATATGAAAAATCGTGATGTTTTTCGCGGTCAAAATCAAAATCAAAATTTTGGATTTTTTTTTTAAACCGCCCTTATTAATTTTCGTTAGGCGATATTTTTGTTTGCTATACGTCAGCTAATAGGCTACTAACTGTAGTTTTAGGAAAAGTTTGGTTTTTCTCAAATATATCGTCTATTCCATACATGGATGCATAAATCTCCATACTTATTGCCATATACCTCCATACATGTGCATTAACGAAATTTGAGGTAATGTCTACATACATGATCATACGCGCATGTTCATTAGGGTCGTTGTTAAAATTCACTTTGTCGAGTTTCGATACACACAACCCTTAAAGTTTTGCTACATGGTCTTAAACGTTAAGGTTGAAAATCTTAGCGAAACCGGACAATTCTAGACCGTGCCAATTTTGGTTCAAAGTTTGAGAAAATTTTTTCAAAATGCGAAAAATTTAAATAAATAATAAATTAAAAATTTTATGAATTTTACCAATTTAAAAGTTTAGTAACGTCATGATGCTTATTAGGAAAATGCTTGATTACTAAGAAGACAAAAATGGAGCAAACTTGATAATTAATAGGTTATTTTGTTAAAGCTTTGCCTATTATAGAGGTTATAGCTTTTCTAAAACTTCGGGTTCTGATGGGATCTTTAGCCAGATCGAAATACTAGTACCAACCTAGCTAATATGTTTGATTTGCTTAATTTTTGTAAATTTAAAAAGGTTGAAAGCTCGTTATAAATTGAAAATAAAACTATTTTGTTTTTCATTTGCCCATAGATAATCCGACAAAATTATGAAGATTTTTGTATATTGCATTCTAACTTAGTACAAAAAAAAAAAAACCTAGACATTTGAGGTGTTTTTCAAAACCCAATATTTAATTTTTAATTCATTTTTTAAACAAAAATTAGGTCATACTAGGAAATACTTAACCCATATTTCCTGAATTAAAAAAGTGCAAGCATTTTTTTAAACCATATCAAATAATATCATTTAACTACTAAATATCATTTAATAACTAAATATAAATACAATTTTAAAAATTAATTGACTTTAAATTAAAATTTTTCACAAATTAACCCGTTACTGCATGGATTTCTCAATCAAATAAATATCTCGCACCTGTACCTCTAAAGTGAGTCAACTCAAAATTTTTAAATTTTCACTTTTTGCAAGAAAACGATATACAGTGGCAGGCACGTAGCTAGGAATTTGTTTCGATTTTTTATTTTGATTTTATATATATATTTTTTTGTAACCCGGGGAAACTTATAAAAATATGTGAATACTATAGTTACAGAGTTACACTTTTTTTTTTTGTTAAATTTTTACCTATCAACACATAATGGGCATCATGTATTAATAATAGAAATCGCTTTCTCAAGTCATTTTGAAACAAAAACCTCACGCATAAAATGCATTTCCTTAAAATGCATTTTTTCATTTTTTACTTGTGTTCATTATTTTGCAAATTTTGATGTCTATATCGCGAAACAACGCTTTCATCTGGTTGATCACAATCCGCGAAACACGTCAAATTTGAAAACGTTTGTGTACTTTAAGTTGGATATGCATCGTTATTGTCTAATTACGTTAAATTTTTAGCTAAATATTAATTTTTAGTTTCATTAAATAAAAAAAAGGATTATGCTAAATGTAAAAAAAAGTTTCGACTTTTAATAACCTGATTAAAATTAATATGATGCTTTATATATAATCATACGAAATTTAATATGAGTCTTAATACAGTTTTATCCGAAAAATGGGCATAATAATTATATTAGTTTTAATTTGATAATATCAGATTAAATAACATCCGAATAATGACGCGATACAATTTAATACGATTTTATACAGCGGTATAAATTTATATCTGAACTGATACTGATATATACAAAATAAGCTATAGTTGTATCCGGTTTTTGATTTTAAAACTTCATGAAAATCCGAAATATCTATTAATCCGTTTAGACTTTAGCCACTTGCAAAAGGTTTACAACTTCATAATTTGTAACAAATTAATTTCCATTTGGACATTTTATTATATTCAAAAAATTCTCTTGAAATCACCAAAAAAAATATATTGTTAAAGAAAAATATTTAAAAATGAAGATTTTGTGGAATTTATTAACTTACACCATTGAACAACAAACACGGAAAAACTAAATTTACAGTTTAACATTGAAACAAATCGAAGACTAAATTAGAACTCATAATGTTACAAATTAAACAAGTTCATTTTAGGGGTAAGAAACGGCAAGAAATCAATTCAAAAGACAAAAATTGGGGTAAATTTTGTGTATAAAATTATACACAATATGATACACTTAATTGTACTATTGTATTGATGTAATACATATTTACATCCAAAATATAATTGACAAATTTTCTAGTGTGACTCTGCATGGGGTAATATACAATTTTATCTAAAATAAAATTGTGTTTTTTTAAATATGATATAATATCAAAATATATATTATTTTGCAATGTCTGGGTATATAAATATAACGTAATTATTAATTGGATTAGTTTTAGCGTATTCTAAATGCAATATACAATTATACGCAACTATATATGACATCATATTAAATTTTTTATACGAAATTAATTTTATATATGAATTTATATAATTGTGTCCGGTTAAATGCACTGGCAGACAAAACCTTATAAGTGCATATAAAATAATGAATTATTTTATGCAAAGGTTTTAACTCGGGAAATTAAAGATTTATAACCGTCCAAAAAACAAATTAAAAGCAAATATCTTATATAATTTGCCTGACACTTACAAGGAAGCTTTTCCGATGGGTTCCCTTTGAAATTAATGAAATTGGGATAGGTGATAAAGCAGCAAAAATATATGAAAAACGTATTTACTTTTAAAATTGGCGGTGAAATTTAACACATCTTTGTATGAAAATATGTCTAAAGTTTAGGTAATTTAGACTTATTTAAAAACAGTGTTACAATTCTCGAGAAAACACACATTTTGAAAACCATTTTGACTCTATGTCGTGAACCCAGGCTACCACTTATTTGAATTATTTTAACAAATTATTCACTATTTTTCCCCCTTTTTCATATATCCGACTTTTTGAAGATCGGGGGCTATACTTCATGTCTTGTATTAAAAAATTGTAAATTTTCCAAGCAAGCGTGATTGTAGTCTGAAAGAAATAATGATAAAGAAAATATATACAATTGGAAAATTTAAAAATATACCTGACATCTATAGTAATTAAATGTGCTAAAGTCCCAAAACTTATTTAACAAATTGTGAAAAACAATCTGATGTAGGCGTGTCCCTATCCGGATTTCATTCATGCCCAAGGAAATCTTCAGGGGACTTTGTTATTAGAATTTCTAGAGATATTTGTTATGTTAAATCACAAACTCAATGAGAATTTCTTGTCCTCGTCTAGGAGCGAGATTCAAAATTTAAAATATCAAAGAAAAAACAAAAACAACAACAAAATATTGTCACAATTGGCTTTGTCATCTTCCAAATACTACTCTGTTTTTTTGACAGACCTAGCAATGTAGTGACGTTTATTCAAGTAAATCAACAATAGAAAATCATATGTTTTCTATTAGTGTCAGTTACATTTAAATTTGACATCGCCAAGGTCTTATTTAAACTAAATTATGTATTTCCAATTCACTTTGATTTATATTTTGGACAATTTCAAATGCTTTTCAAATTTTCTTTAATACATTTTTTAAATAAAAACGCTTTAAAATTTCTAAAAAAAAAAAACAACATCGTTATAACACAAAGACTGGTTTAGCTGCTTGATTTTAAAATGTCGCATTTCAAGGAGCGCCGATAGAAATTTTGTTTACATTTAGTCTACAAAAAAAATTGAGAAAATTTAAGTCACATTGGACCACGTAAACACATTATGCATATCGATCAAAGTTTGAGGCTTAAATTTGTTTCGAAAAATTAAAAAAAAATATGGTCTCTGTGTGTGGAACACGAGTTTTTTCAGTCTACTAAAATTCAGCAAAACATTTATTAATTTTTACCAACGCTTTTTTATTTCTAATCTACTAAGTGTTAGCAAAACTTTTGCTGAATCTACTAATTTTGTTGCTAAAAATCAGCTCGCTGATTTTCAGCAAAAGCTTTTGCTGACATTAGCAATTTTTTTGCTAGCTCCCTCCTGACTAAAATTTTGCTGACTCAGCAAAATTTTTTGCTGACTTTACAAACTTTTTTTAAAAAAATCGCCAAAATTAAAGAAAATGGTTAAAGTAGAAAATTCGCGTTTCTTTAATTTTTGGTGATTTTTTTTTAAATCTTTTTCGAATATCGGCGTTTATGTGAGAGTTTTTTAAATTTCTGCAATTTTGAGGATTGGTTTTGGAAATGTTTTTTCAAATTTTGCAATTCATTCAAATGGTCTTGATTTTTTTAAATTTTGGCATTTTTTTTACAATTGTGGTCATTTTTTTAAAATTTTGTAATTTTGGCGATTTGTTTTTTTTTTAATTAAGCAATTTTTTCCCAATTTTTCCCAATATTAAACAATATTCAATTAAATTTTTAATAGATGTGAATAAAACTATAATTGAAAATAATATTAATTAAATAGATAGAAATTATTTCAATTGTATCAACACGACCGAATTCAGTTAAACTTTTACTGAAGCAACAAATATTTTAATTCCAACTCAATTTTAGTTTTTTATGTGTAGACATATTTAATTTTTAGTTTGCATTGTCTCAAACAATTTATTGATTATATTTAAAGTCAAAGACTTCGAAATCTCTTATGAAATGATTTTATTTATTGCTTTTTGTCGAAAATTAACTCAACCAATGATAGCCGCCCATTTGCAGGCTATGTTTTCTAATGAAATTTAAGATTCGAACCATATAAATCTATTTCCTTTTTGATCCAAGTCAAAAATAAATAATTTTATTTTAAATTTATCAATAACATTGTTACTTGCTAACGAATTGTATTAAGTTTTTAAATTTGTCAAATCATTTGGGGGGGGGGGGGGGGGGTCTCTTTGTATGACGCCATACAAAGTCCAATTGGTTCAGGAGTTCAAAAAAAAACAAAGTTATTTGGCGGACCCTTTAGTATATTTCTAGTTAACATTCGATATGGGTTTAAAAAATAAATCAGAATGGACATTTTTTGAATTCATGGAAACATGGGTTAAGTATTTTCTAGCTAACTAAAATTTTATGACTGTGAATTCATAGTCTCGACAAAAACACATATTTTATTTCATAAATATTCTTATCAAAATCAATTTCAGTATGAATCCCTAAATTATTGGTTTTGGCCAGTTTTGACCGCAGATATTTAAGGGTTAATGACGTTTACGTCATTTTTAATTTCATAATTTAGTATTTACGACCTAAAGAAACAATATAACATTAAAATTAAGTAAATATACACCCTTACGTTGTTTTTTTTTTAACAACAAACACAGTTTCTTGAAATCCGCTAATTTAAAATCGTTCCACACACTAAGTGAATAAAGATACAGATATACTGTAAAAATTTTTTATTTTTAAAGTCCAACTAATATAAATTACAATAAGAAAAAAAAAATATTTATATTTTGTAATTAAAAAACAAATTGCATAAAAATGCATTTCTTTTTGATGATACAAGAAAAAAATATTCCAAAAGGTAGGGGATCGTACCATTCTAATGCAATTTAAGTGGTGATGATCGGAGGAGTACATTGACATTACGAACATTCAATCTTATACACTTTTTGCATACTTCTCATTAAAAACTAATTCGCTCATTAAACCGCGAATTTTTTGAAATAGCAAAAACTTTAAAGGCCAATTTTTAAGTGGCTCCATATAGTTTTTGATTACAAAATTTAATTGAAATCGGAAGACCCAAGATAAAAAAGTTCCCTTTTTGTGGACGGTCTTCGGTGAAATGGCCGATATATATATATAATTTCCTAATGTTTTTGTGTGTGTTTGTATTTCCAGAACTTTCTGGAGCCACCAGTCGGCCCAGAAAGTAGAACTACGTACAGTCTAACCACTGGAAAGAATCTAACGTAGCCGGATTTTTGATATTCGTTCTATTGGCGAGGGGGCGTGGCAAAAACCATTTTTACAATATCACAATTACTACAGCTTTCTATTGCGGTGTAATTTATTCCTTAGATGTGACTTTAGAAAGCTAAGACTTTGGATAGCACACAAGTGTCTGTGTGTGTGTTTGTCTTAACAGAACTTTCTGAAGCTCTCTGATGACTTAAAAGTATTTAGTTTGACATATTCATACGTCACTTAACTTAATTAATCCAGCTTTTCGATTTTTCCAATTGATGTTTTATCTTTTTAGGAATTGGTATACGTATAATGCCAAAAAAACTGACAGATAGTAGTTAAAATAACGATGAATTTTTATATAATACAAGATTTCTTGATATTGGTCCGTAAACTAAGTGCCACTGAGTTGACAATTAAAGAAGATGAAGCTACAAATTTGAAATTGCTCTACTTAAGCGTAATATACTACCACAGCCAATTATTAATACAAATTCAGTGGGCTTAGCGACGATGAAAAATTGTTTCGTGACGTTATATCACTTATAAAATCTTATAGATGGAGTTTTATGCTTGATGATCTAGAAAAGGATATAAGTTAATAACTCTACTCAACGTCCAAAAAACCTGGCTTAAAAATAAATTTTTTTAATGGAAATGGAGCGGCAGAAAGTTTGTTTAAGCTGTAATTCTAATTTGATGAGCTAAGAAGTATGTTTGTTACTTGGACTTACTTGTCGATAGAACATATTGAGATTCGGCTAAAATATGAGGCCGACTTGTCTAAGCTGCAGCTAGATGCAACAGCTAAGTGGATTTGGCGCTATTGTAAAGCCAACCACCAGAAAATCTTAGATGAGCTACTGTGATACAACATCACAGAATTGAATTGTGATAGGATCTCCGAAAGGTCACTAGCTGCAAGGTGTAGTACAAGAATCCCGAGCAGGGAATCCTAGTTGGAGGGTACCTTTTTAAGGGACAATCCCGGTATTCAGTCCTATACGGTAGTTAGAAAATGGATGGAAGAACTGGCTTGAGCTTCTATAGCAGCGATATTTCTATTCGAAATCATAATCCCGGATCAAAATCAGAGAACGAAGCCGATATTAAATATCGGCTGGCAGCGGCTTAAAGTCGACTAAAGCCGAACCATTTTCGGCGGCGGCGGCTGAACTAAAAGATTCTCGGCGGCTACTAAAGTTCACGACTTTTCTAAGAAAAATACACTTTTTGTAATTCAATTAAATTGTTTTATTTGTATCATAAAAAAACATAGTTCTTTATATTTCTTTGTATCATCTTAAAATTTGTAGTATTCACTTTTTCTAATTATTATTTTTTTTAATAATATTGAATTTAAAAAAAAAATTATGGATTTTCAAAAGAAAAAAAAACGTTTTTTTTTTAAATAAAATTTAGCTAAATTAGTCAGCTTAGCTGAATTAGTCGGCTGGCATTCTTAAGACGTGTCGGCGGCGGCTTAGCCGCGATTGTGAGGAGATCGGCTTTGTTCTCTGATAATAATACCGTGTTTCAGGCGGAGATCAGGGCGATAAAGGAATGCAAACATTTTATTAATATTGACGGAATCATCGGAAATATAAGGAGCGTTACATATAGCCAGGCGGCTATCCAGGCAATCAATTAGAGCTTTGTAAGGTCAGCCACTATCCTCGGGTGCAAGAAGCAAATCAATAACTTCTAAACCGGGGACAGTAATGAAATTATATGGGTTCCTGGACATTGTAATATCGCAGGGAACGAGATGGCTAACTAATTAGCCAGAGAAGGTTCTTCTCCTGACAAATTCATCTTGGAGACCGAGGAACCATTTCAGGCTTTTAGGGCTGAACTGCGTCTATGGATTGTTATTGCTCATAGGACGATATAGGTGAAACCACTAAAATTCTATAGGGTGTCCCGGATTTGGGGTGAACTAAGGAGCTTCTGCAACTGAGTAAAAGCGAAATTGGTAGCATAGTAAGTTTTTTCACCGGACATTCACTGCTGAAGCTATACCAATTTCGTATGGGTCGTGCAGACTCAGTAGCTTGTAGTACCTGTGGGTAGGGTGACGAGACCATGGAACACTGCCTTTGTGGTCATCCCGCTTTAGGAAGGATTATTGTTCAACACCTGTCCGCTGACAACATTCCGACTTTAGTGGAATTCCGACTTTAGTGGAATGGGCTGGAGGAGACTAATGAATTTCGTCAACGGGACGGAGTTTTTGGATTAGATAGGGACGGGAACCACCGGACATGAGAGCGCACAACAAGCCAACTTTCGGGCTTAAGTGTATGCCCTATTTTATTAAACATTAGTCGGTTGTGTAGAGTATTTTCACTTCCGATTCCTGTTTTCAACGTAACCTAATGAAAAATTCCCATATATGCTAAACATAAATGATTAACTCGAATGGATGGCATCTTAAAACATCAGCTAACACAAACAGAAAATGTTCAAAATTTTTTTGTAAATCCTCATATTAAGTTCATTTGGATGAAGTTATGAAAAAAGATAATTTATTTTAATTTTTAGAATTGTTTCTACATTTTTTTTTTATATTTTAAAACTTTTTTAAACAACGTTTATCAAATAATTTTTAATTTTATGAGAATTTGTTTCGATAAATTATTTTTAAGTTCCTTAAAATTATTATGCATTTAACCATAGTAGTATAATTATATTTAAGTTAATTGAATATATTTATTAAATAAGTATTGTATTTATTTCATTAATGGCCATCAGAGGTCAAATGCAATAATAACTTGAATAGTTATTAAAGATAATTTGATTAATATGTTTGTAAACAAATGAATTACTAAAAAAATTTAAGAAATAATCATCTTTTAAAAAATCATTTAATCAAGGTAAAGATGTGGTTAAAAAAAGCGGAAAACATCAGTAAAAAAATTTGCATAAATAACTTAAAAAGATTAACCAAAATTTAAAAACTCCTTATGCTTAAGCACACATGCAATAATTAAGAAAAAAATAATATGCATATTATGAACCATGGTTTTATTGACAAACAATTAAAAAAAAAAAATACAACATAAAAAAGTAAGATTTTTAATAATTTTATAAACAACTTAATAAATTTGCATTTGCTATACTAAAGACAGAAAAACAAAAGACTTAAGACACAAACTTAGTCATCTTAATAAAAGTGAATTAGCAGCAAATGACATTTTGGGCGTTATTAACATAAACAAATAATAATGTTAACAATAAATATACTTAACCTAATTGACACACTTCAACAATTATTGATAATAAAGTAACAACAGATTTACCAGGACAAATAAACCCACACACACTGAACATGTTCATTAGGATGTCCCTTAAAATCGATTTGTCGATTTTCGTTCGTTATAGAGTGGGTCATACAAGGTAACGGAACTGAGTCTTTAACTTGGCAAAGTCCAGAAGCAATCCTAGAAGACTTACGACCTCCTACACTTCGGATATTATAGCATCCGCTATGGTATTAGCGAGTGTGAACAACGTTTCATATGTTCAAGCAGATTACTGCACTATTATGGCTAGATAGTGCAAGAGGGATGGTAGCGGAAGAACCCTTAAAAGTCAACGGTAGCTCCCACAAACTTCCTGGAAGTCTATGCCTGTGCTTAGTCAAACAAGGAGTGTCAGGCTCCACTAAGCCCTTCTTTGTCAATACATGCATTTCAGAAATCCTGGCAAATTAGTGAAACAAAAATATAAATACAACTCAAAAGGAAAATAAAAGTCTCCCAGGAGCTAACAGACGTTTGTCAAATCCTTCCGCTTCGGCGGCAAGCTCAATTTGTCTGGGAGGGAGCAAGTCATGTTTAGACAGTATTTTAGAAACATCATTACACCCTATGCTTCAGATTGAGTTAAGTGGATAAAAAGAAAAAGACACCCTCATTATTATTGCAAATTGTTCCAAATGGAACAAATCAATATTTTTTTTCTTTCTGAAAAACATTAACCCGTAATGAATTTCGGACGAAAATGTCGCATTTGTAAAAATAGTGTACACTCAAAAAAATAAGTTAGTAGAAAAGTTAGTAAAACGTCTAGTAAATCATAGTATACATATTTTTTAGCTACTTTTTTGCTAAAACCGTGTTTTCAGCTAAAATTTTTGTTATACTTATTCAGCACTTAACTGTTTTATACTAATGCTTTACTAATATTATACTAATGTTTTACTAATTAATTTTGCTAAATAAAATTGTGCTGATAAGCACATTAATAGTGTGGACGACAACCAGATTGAATGATATACGCAGAATGAAGTAGATGTCTCGGCATGTCAAGAAATAGTAGAGAAGAGGAAAATGATACTAAAAAGTACAACTCTAATAAGACATATAAAAAAATCAACCATGGAAGATTTTTGTATCTGTTTTTCATATATAAAACAAAATTGAGGATTAAAACAACTTAAATTTTTCGTTGTCACCGGCTTGTGAAAATAATTGTCTATTAATTAAATTAATTGTCTATTAATTAAATAAATAAAAGTATTTCTAAAATAAATGTTTATAGATTAATAATCTAGTGTGGTCAAATTGCAACAAACATATACAGACATGTAGACAGAGTAAAGCGAAAGATAAAGACACACATCATAGGTAGATTTTTATGGTTCCTTTTTCTTATTGCAAAAAAAGGGTTGTTTTTTCGTTTCGTTTGTTTTTGTTTATTTTTTCGTTTCGTTTCCATAATTATCTTCGGCAGTTGCGTCCTTTAAAAGATAGCATCATTTAGACAACCATTGATGTAAGTAGTTGAAAGAAAATTTTTGTTATGTTATATATATTTATTTCTATATATTTTCAGATATTAAATTAATTCATGTCGTCAATGTGGGAAAATGAAAATTTTTATATTTCGTCATGATTGTAAATTATTTTTAAAAGAATCACAAAAATATGTTTTATGATTTTCAGCAAATAAATTAATAAATAAATTAACTAAATGCTAAAAATCAGCTCGCTGATTTTCAGCAAAAGATTTTGCTGACATTAGCAATTTTTTTGCAAGCACCCTCCTGACTAAAATTTTGCTGATTTAGCAAAATTTTTGCTGACTTTACAAACTTTTTTTTTGAGTGTATGTTTTTATTAAATATTCCCAAAATTTTAAGCTTTAAAATTTTTAATTTTTCATTTCATGTATTCATTTCATACTTGGATGAATACATGAATTTGGTCCATTCAATTAATTGACGATTTAAATGGCATTGTGTGATGTCAAGGGTAACTTAATTTGTTGGGTTAAAATTGCATAAAAACAATGCCAATGAAATGTTGTTTCAATTAGCATTGGTTAATGTCAATGCCTTTAACAGATAGTTTTAATTGATTATTATAATTGCTTTTTACAATAATCTACAAAAAAAAAAAAATATTTGCAAATTCGCGTATTTTTTTTATAAATATTCGGTATTTTAGCAATTATATATTATAAAAACTGATTCATAATGACTAATCAGTTACCAAACAAGACTGAATAGTGGATACGTGATAAAACTTGAACAAAAAATTGCAAATACATTTAATGCTATGACTTAAATTTAAAATTTTTATATTCTCGACCACCCACCCCCCTCCCCCCCCCCCCCCCCCTCCCACCACACCACAACCTCAAAAAAAACAGTTATTAAAAACAGTAATTTTTTCGTAATTTAAAATCGGTTGTTTAGGCATTGGTGCGATTTCATTACCAATTAAAAAAAAATTAATTGGCATTGGAATGGTAATGAAATTTTTTGGCATTGTTATTGACTGCAACTAATGAAAATTAATTTTCAATATCAATGAAGAAATCCCAAGTATAATTCATTTAATATTCTCAAAATTATTCAGAAATTTAATTCTGATTTCATCGAATATTATAACTACAGCGTTTTAAACATTAAAGATTATGTAAGACCACTTTTGTTAAATTTTAGATGTTTTCATATTTTAAAGCGCAATATTTCCAAAAACCGTAAGAGCTAGGCAATCCAAAACATGGACAATAACATAAATATGTGACACTTACGTTCTGTACCAAGTTTTGAAGGGGGTAGAGGTCGCAAATTGGATATTAATACTTTTATATGGAATGAGTCAAGTTGATCTCTAACCTGACCATTCAAAATTAAATACAATTTTAAAAGTTCCACAATACATACAAATAAATACATATAAATTTTCATAAAATGTCGTGGAAAGAAGTCGCTCCACACACAAACGCGAATTATAATTTTTTAAATTCTATTTTTTTTTTTAATCACAACTATTATATTATAAAATTAGCAATTGATAACTCCAAATTAGGCATTTTAAAAAATCTTTATAATTAATTTAAGAAAACCCCGCTTTTGCATTTTTATCAAATTTGTGAGTGATTTGTAATTCCAATCTAAAATGGGTTAATGATATCCGATGAAGTCAGAATTCTTTTTAGTTTTGAGTAAATAAAATAAATAATTTCATATACTCAAAATTTAAAATTTTCGGAATTTGAATTAAAAATACACTTAAAAAAAAATCGGTTTCTTTCAGTTTGAATCATTTACAATAAAACTGAGGGGAAGTAAATAACAAAAATCGACAAATAATTTTTCAAGGTACATCCTAATATTCATTGATAATCCTTAAGTTAACTTTAGTTGACGACAACTTTATCACAAAATGATACAAAAACCGCAATAATTTAATCATGTTAAATTTATTTAAATTATAGCGGTTTATTTTAAGGCAAAGACGTGCCTGAAATGACAGCAAACACACGTTTACACTCAAATTCATTTGGAAAAAAAATCAACAACAATAACCAGCGATTAGCAGTAATCAACAGCATATACATTTAAGCACTTTATATGAAATAAAAAATCTACAAAAAAAAAAAAAAACAAAGAGCATGACTTTAAAACATGGCAATTCGAAAAAGTCAGAGTTAAGGGTAATCAAAAAAAAAAAATAACAAGACAAGAAGAAAAAAACTGAATGAATGAAATTTTGTAGCAAAATTAAAATTGCTCTACAAAAATAAAAATTATAAGGGAACTTTGCCTATATTGGCCCTACACCTGGTATTTGGACAATATAACAAAAACTAAGTGTAATATTCAAAATCCAAATACCTCAGTTTATAGGCCAACTACTTTTCGAAATTTTGGCAACAGGCCACAGTAGGAGACATTCCCTTACGAAATAAAATGTATGTTAACAACATTCAATGGAAATGGATGATTGGATACACAGTTGGTTGGACGGTTGCTTGGATGGAGGTGGTTATTATATCTTTTAACAGACTATGCGTGAGTTGACAAGATCACGGCCATGGCCATTGTCGATTTCATTATAGACATGAACATTTTTTTTTTTGTTGGTCTGTTCATTGTTGTCTTGCTTAAACAAATCATTTGAAATTTAAATCAATAAAAAAAATTGTAACACACAAAAGTCAAAAAAAGAACTTTCTCTACCCAAAACTACAAACGCATGCCTGCATTAAAAAATAACAAATCTGATTAACCAAAATTGATAAGCCATTTAGACGCATATATTATACTTGACCCGGTTTTATTTGACCAAAAAAAACAAAAAAAAAAAAATTAAAGCAATTTTATTAAGTTGCTATATTTTTTATTTAGCCCAACTTTTATTTCATGTTCTGTCAATTACGTATTAAAAATGCAATATAATTTTATGTTGCAAATGGAATAGAATACTATTGTGACGATTAACATATGTATGTACTATAAGCCTAAAAAGTTTTACATTACTAACCCACTGACATGGAGAGAATTTCTATTAAAATGTGGGCGTATGTGTAAATGAAAATTTGCTAAACTATGATATAAATAATTGAAACACAACCCACACAATCTAGTTAAAATATCTTTAGAAAATATATTGATGTTGCAAGTATGAAATTTTAACATAATTTCATTGCATTTAGTAATACTCAGAATATTTTGTATAATAAAGTTTCCAACAATTTACTACAATTTACGGATCTTTGTGTTTTCTATTTTTTTCTGTAATGTCCTTGGACTAAAAAATTACATAAAACCAAAAAAAAAAAAAATGGTTTTAATGTTTCGATGTTACGATCGGAATATATACACTTGGAATGTTATTGAAGTATTTATCATAAAAAATTAAAAAGAAAATATTTTGTTTTTAAAATTTTATGTATAAAAAGCCTCGTTGAAACATGCAAAAATTGAATGCAATTTTGCGAAAAATCTTGCCCATAAGCGTAGACGAAATATTTAGGTTCATAGGTCGATATTCTTGTTTTATTTTTCGCGTTGCGCAGTGTAATCAATCTCAAGTTTTATTTAAGAACAAAATTATAAATTTTATGTTGTATGTTGAAAATGTAGTTAAAAACAAATGAAATTTCACTTAAAGAAAGGACGACTTACATTTCAGTAAATTCAACTAACATTGTTATTTGTTTTTTAATGTTCAAAAAATGACTAACAATTGTAGTAAAATTGAACCACATGTTAGTAAAAAATAAAAAAACTTTTATTTTTTTATTTTTTTAAATAATAAAAAAATACTGTACAAAATGAATGCAAAACAGTCATTATTTGATGTGGTTTGATTTTTAAATAAACTATAAGGTTAGTAAAAAAATTTATTTGTTCTACAAATTACTGACATTTACATTAAAAATAAAGAAACTGTATTACAACCCAAACAACTACGTATTTTTAAAGCAGAAGTTCCCTGAGTGAAATAATACGGTTCTAATGAATATCATTTATAGCGAACTTTTTATATAATGAATTAATTTTTGGACCCTTTTACGAGTTTATAACGAATACATAAAAAAATCTAGATTTTAAATTGGAAAAAGTGCTGCAAATCTTAAAACCTTTAGCATTTATTTGAAAATTCACTAAAATAAAATAAAAAATGTTAAGTTTTCTTTGATCTTCTTTTATTCAATTCATCTTAGTCTAAACGAGCTTAAGATAATTTATTTATTAATTATTTATTTCAAATATTTCGTCTCCACATTGGGTGACTGAATAATTAACTTAAAACAAGTTTTCCAAATTGTAATAATTGTTCGCTGAAGAAGTCACCCAATGTGGAGACGAAATATTGGAAATAAAAAATTCACAAATAAATGATCTGTAATAACACACTGCTACAAAAAAAAAACACTTTTTGTCAGAACTTGAAAACCGACCTAGTGGGGGTTGTAGGCCTAGGTGAGGACATACAAAAACCGTTTCCAAAAAATTTTGAAACACCCTCAAAATTTGAGTTATTTTCAAAAAACTGTTTAGGTCGTAGCACTTTAGTACCTCTAACTCACACATTTTTTGACCGATTTAAAAATTTTAAACAGTTTTGGAAAGGCAAAAGAATTAAGCTTTTGTGAAATGTATTCATAAAATATATATTCCAAGAAATTAGGTAAGTGTTTATCAAAATTTTCTCATTTTTTTTTATTTTTTTCCTAATTTTTCAAATTTGAAAAGAGGTATTTTATAGACAATTTTATATAGAAAAAAACGAGATATAATTTGTTAACATCGGTTTATATTTGCAAAAGTTACTAAACTTTTTCTAAAGTAAAAATTTTGGGATTGCAGACTTTTCTTTTGGTAAACCACAAACGTAACAAACGTAAATTAAAAACTGTACAAATAGCTTAACCTAAGTTAACATGTATAGTTAAACATGATTATAAATTTTTATAAGCTTTCATATTAAAATAAGCAATGAAAAGCTACTAGAATCAAAAAAGTTTATAATTTTCGTTTTTTTTTGTAGATATTCTTAACAAAAACAATATTTATAACTTACAAATGTATCAAAAAATGCACGTCATTTTAAAGCGTAATCAGTTTTCTTTCCAAACCCGTTAAAAAAATTAAAATCGAACAAAAACTGACTGAGTTACAGGTCGATAAGTTGACGAACATCAGTGAAATCGGTTTTTTTTAGAATAACTTCTGAATTTGAGGGTGTTTCTGAAATTTTGTGACACAATTTGTAATGTACTCAACAAGACCTATAACCCACACTAGGTCGTTTTCCATGTAATTAATAACTAGTTTAAAACAAGTTTTTCAAATTGTAATAATTGTTCCCTGAAGAAGTCACCCAATGGGGAGACGAAATATTGGAAATAAATAATAAATAAATAAATGATCTTAAGCTCATTTAAACTAAAAAGAATTAAATAAAATTAAAATTGTATGAAATTTAATGGTGGAATTGTTTCAATAGTACAAACAAACATTTTAAAATTAAGAGAATTTGAAAAAAAATCCTGTCATTTTATACATTTTTGGAAAATGTTGACCACGTTTATAGCGAACTTCGCTTATAACGAACTAAATTGTCCGGCCCCTACGAGTTCGCTATAAATGAACTCCACTATATAAAAGTTGACAACAGACGTGTGACACAAAACAACCCACTTGTAAAATTTATTAACGTTGTTGCATCTCAATTAACATCGCTAAACAATCTTCTAGCGAGCAATGTTTTCCCATTATTTTATTATCTGTCACAAAACTGTGTGGGCGTTGTATGTTACTGATGATAGTAACATATGTATGTGTATGTGTTCCATTCATTAATGCTAATCCATCTAAAACATTACAAACAAACAATTCACACGATCCGTTTATTGCGATTGGCTGTCTAGTAGAGCGGCATTTGAACGTTTGATCGTTGTTTTTTAGCACGTGTATGTTTGTGTAGTGTAGACAACAATTACAGTAACAAGTCATATTCAAATTATATATTTTTGTATATACTATTTACATACATATGTTTGTAAGTAATAGGGTGTCCTATAAGTTCAGTGTTATTCGATTAATCGAATAATTGAAGCTGAATATTTTTGGTTATAGATCATTTCCATATTACCGATGAATTAAAATTGCGACACTGGCTATTGGCAATTTTTTTACGTTTATTTAGACGGATTTTTTTTGTACATGTTTGTGCAAAACAGTAAAAATGTGTGTGTGTGTTTTCTTATTTTTCCTACACTCATAGAAATAAACCTGCAAAAATAGCCAAAAAAAAGCTACTAAAAATTAGTTAAAAATTACCTTGCAGAAAAAGCTGTTAAACTTGGCAGATTTTTTTGCAAACTATTATTAAAATAAGAACAGCAAACATAAATCTGTTAACTTTACAAATTGTTTGTTTATTATTTGTGAATTATAGCTAATTGTAGCATTTTACTCTATAAAAATAGCAAAAACTTTTACTAAATATTTGTATACTCAAAATAGTAAACAAAAACTACCTCACTCATTACAAGAAATATATTCATAAAATATCCACCTGATCCAACTCATATTCCATCTTCTATAAGAGGACAACAGCCAACGCTAGATTTCTTTTTAACAAACGCCCCACAACTATTATCGGCAGTAACAACTTTTAATAATTTGAGTTCGGATCACCTTCCAGTGAAAACATCCCTAAACTTCAGATTTAATACCATCGAAAATTACATCTATATTTTTTCAAAAGCTAATTGGCAAAGATATACCATTCATTTAAATCACTCTCTTGGACTAATTAATTATAATACAATCACAGAAACTGATGAAATTGACAACTTAATTACAGCATTAAACAATGCAATAAAAGAAGCCATTGATATAAGTGTTCCAAAAAAGGAGCTTTCATATCACCATAAACAACTTCCAAATCAAATCCAAAACTTGATTACAGCCCGAAATCATTTTAGAAGAAATTGGTTACGATACAGAAATACTGTTGACAAGATAGAAATGAGACGCCTTAATCTGATTTTACAAGATGAAATCACTAAATTTAGAAACTCTTCGTGGAATAAATATCTATCTAATTTGGAAAAAGGCTCTTCCCCCTTTTGGAATATTACAAAAGTTTTAAGGAAGAAACCAAAACAAATACCAACGCTCCTTGAAAATGGAAATCAATATGCTTCTTGTGTGGAAAAATGCAATATTCTAGCTGAAACATTCAAAATAAATAATTCGTCCTCAGTACATCTAAGCGACCCAGAAACAATACGTGAAGTTGGAAATTGTATTCAAAATCTAAATAATAGCCTACATAACCACCTTGATAATTATGTGATAACTGAAATCTACCTAAAAGATTTAATAAAAAGATTAAAAAATAAAAAAGCACCGGGTATTGATGAAATTAATAATCTTTGCATCAAAAATCTCCCCCAAAATGGCATTATACTACTTACTTTTATAATTAACTCATGCTTAAAGATGAACTATTTCCCAATTTGTTGGAAAGAAGCCAAAGTTATTCCTATTGCCAAGCCAAACAAGCCCACTAGTTCTCCGTCTTCATACCGTCCTATTAGTCTTTTGTCCTCCGTCAGTAAGATATTGGAAAAAGTTATTAAAAAAAGTTAAGCTCATTTATTGACGAAAATAATATATTACCTAAGCAGCAAATGGATTCAGAAGTGGACTTAACACCTCCCATGCTTTAACAACAATACGAAACATTGTAAAATCAAATTTTGAAAATGGCTTATCTACCGGTATGGTTCTCTTAGATGTAAAAGCCGCATTCGATTCAGTCTGGCACGATGCCCTGATTTTTAAAATGAGTAATCTCAACATTCCAATACCACTTATAAAAATTATACAAAGTTATTTAAAAAATCGAGAGTTTAAAGTTCATATAGGAAAATCATTTTCATACAAAGTTGATGTTACTGCAGGTTGCCCACAGGGGTCATGTTTGTCACCCATTCTCTATAATATATATACAGCAGACTTTCCAGATCTTCATGGATGTACAACTTCTATATTTGCTGATGACACAGCTTTATTGTGCCCAGGAAACTTAGCAGAAGATATAATGAACAACCTTGAATCATCATTAACTATTGTACGTGACTATTTTACAAAATGGAAAATCATCATAAATAGCTCAAAAACACAAGCCATCTATTTTTCAAGAAAAAGGAAAGAGTGCTTTATACCACAACGTTGTCTACTTTTCGAAACAACCAATATATCCTGGAATCCCAAAGTTAAATGCTTAGGTGTAATTTTAGATCCAAAACTAAACTTTAAAGATCATGTTTCATACGTCATAGATAAAATTAATGTTACTAAAAGAATACTATTTCCTTTTATTAATAAAAACTCCAAACTGAGTTGCGAAAATAAAATAATTATATTAAAATTTATATTTCAGTCAATAATGTTTTACGGCGCCCCCGTTTGGTCAAATATAGTGAATTGTCATATTAAGAAATTACAAATCTCACAGAACAAGTTATTGAAAATGATATATAACCTTCCTTGGCACTACTCAACTAGAAGATTGCACAATATAAACAACATCGAAATGGTAAACGTTAAAATACAACGGCTGAAACAAAATTTTGATCAAAGATGTCAGTTATCTCAACATCAGCATATCGTTAACATGGCGGTATCATCAGTAGTATAGTCTTTTTATAATTTAAGTTTTTATAAATAAAAAATAAAATTTTTTTTTTTTTTTTTTGTTTGAAAGAGGTTTTTTAAAATTTTCCTCAAAATAATAAATATTAAATGTTCCTTTTTAATTTTTAAATGTAAGAAAAATTAATTTTTGAGTAGAACAGATTTACTTGATCTAAACTCTCTATATATGAAAAACAAAGAAATTATTATAAATACTTGTATAATATTATTATGAATAAAGAAATTGAATTGAATTGAAAAAATACCTTAAATTAAACTTAAACTAAGCCGAAATTCTTGATAAAAAATTGTAGGTTGCTGATTTCATAAGGGCAGACTATTATTTGCATTAAAAAAAAAACTAAAAATAACTTTAAAAATTTCACATTTTTAATATTTAGTAAATGTTTTTTTTTTTTTTTGCTAATTTTAGCAGATTATGTTGTTACTTTCAATTAACTAGCACTTAGCTTAAATATACCGAAATATTTGTAAATTCAATATTACTATTCTTATATTACTAATATTTAGTAAAAAAATCTGATAATACTTGCAGTTTTTCCTGCAAGCTCATATTTAATTAATTTTTAGTAGCTTCTTTTGTTATTTTTACACGTTTATTTCTATAAGTGTAAGTTTAAATTTTTCTTCCTTTGCAAAAAAAAAAAGTACAGAAAAAAACAATAATGCACAAGAGAACAAAAAAAAATTAGTTTAATTGTGGCCAGTGCTGCCAACCCAATTTGTTAAAAAATCGTCAATTTTAGTGGAAAATATCGTCAAAATCGTCATTTTGAGAATGAGAAATCGTCAAAAAATCGTCATTCCAAAAACCATTCATATTTTAATAAAAAAAGGCGAAAGTTTACTCAAAACTTCGTTTTATTCAGATCATTTGTAATTATTTAACCATTTCGATGCCCTTTATTCTTAGCTCCTTCACAAACGCCTACAAGTCTTAAGAACACATCTCCCTATACTCATTATACGGAATGGAATTTTAAAATTACCGATCTATTTTAAAAACTCCAAAATTTCATGACGAAATATTAATATTAATATTAAAAAAATATATGCAATAAAAAAAAGTTGGAAAATCAATTTTTCTATCAGTGATTTTGGAGCTAACATTACTTAAATTATTAAAAAACTTACATTTTTGGATTTTCCTAAGATATATATAAAAAAGACCTTTGGTATTCTTTATAAAGAATATGCTTTTTAAATAATATTAGAATAAATGATGAAAATTATATATAGTTGATCTTTAAATTGGTAAATGAATATTTGTTGCTTGATTTGATATAATTTTATTACATTTCTTAAGATGTTTTAAATGAAAAGAAGCTTGATAAAATTTTGTCAGTAAATTATTAGAAAAAAATTCTAAAATTCAACGAACATTGCAAATTTTAAAAATCGTCAATTTCCATACAATTAATTTTGTAAAATCGTCAATCGTCATTTTGCCATATTTCACTTCAAAAATCGTCAAAATGGAGACAAATCGTCAAAGTTGGCAACGCTAGTTGTGGCAACTCTATGTCAAACAAATTTGAGAGTCTACCTTTATTACTCTCTCGTATTAGAGGGTGATCACAGTAAGAGGGTGTGTTCACAATAAAGATGCGTTCACAAATAGTAATGAAAATCGTAAAAAATCGCCAACATGTTTTTTGCTTAATTTTTGCATTAAAAATGTTACTGAAAATCACCATAAACACTATTTTTCATACTTTTTGGCTAGTTAAAAAAGAAATACAAAATTTTTGAGAGTATTTTTTAGCAATCTTAGACAGTTTGTTAAAAAAAAATTAATTATTTTGCGAGTTTTTTTGAAAAATTTGCTAACCTGCAGGTTATCAACACATTTTTAAAAATTTTTGTTCCACCACTTCCTAAAAACCTCTAAATGAGTAATTCAATTTTGTGTGCTCTGTAGTTAGAATTGGAAAAAAATTAAAATTCTTCTTATTTGGTGCTCTATCTACACCCAAAAAAATAAGTTAGTAGAAAAGTTAGTAAAACGTTTTGTAAATCAGGTATACTATTTTTTAGCAAAATTTTTTGCTAAAATCGTGTTTTCAGCTAAAATTTTTGTTATACTTATTCAGCACTTAACTGTTTTATACTAATGCTTTACTAATATACTAATGTTTTACTAATTAATTTTGCTAAAAAAAATTGTGCTGATAAGCACATTAATAGTGTGGACGACAACCAGATTGAAAGATATACGCAGAATGAAGTATATGTCGCGGCATGTCAAGATGTAGTAGAGAAGAGGAAAATGATACTAAAAAGTACAACTCTAATAAGACATATAAAAAAATCAACCATGGAAGTTTTTGTATCTCTTTTTCATACATAAAACAAAATTGAGGATTAAAACAACTTAAATTTTGCGTTGTCACCAGCTTGTGAAAATAATTGTCTATTAATTAAATAAAAGACAAAATAAAATATTTATTTATTTAAACTAAATGTTTATATGTGTGGTCAAATTGCAAACAAACATATACAGAAATGTAGACAGAGTAAAGTGAAAGACAAAGACACACATCTTAGGTAGATTTTTATGGTTCCTTTTTCTTATTGCAAAAAGGGTTGTTTTTTTCGTTCCGTTTGTTTTGTTTTGTTTATTTTTTCATTTCGTTTCTATAATTATCTTCGGCAGTTGCGATAGCATCATTTAGACAACCATTGATGTAAGTAATTGAAAGACAATTTTTGTTATGTTATATATATTTATTTCTATATATTTTTAGATATTAAATTAATTCATGTCGTCAATGTGGAAAAATGAAAATTTTTATATTTCGTTATTATAGTAAATTATTTTTAAAAGAATCACAAAAATATGTTTTATGATTTTCAGCAAATAAATTAACTAAATTACAATTTTTCTACAAATTTTTTGCGTTTTTTTCAGTCTACTAAAATTCAGCAAAAAATTTATTAATTTTTAGCAAGGCTTTTGTATTTCTAATCTACTAAGTGTTAGCAAAACTTTTGCTGAATCTACAAATTTTGTTGTAAAAATCAGCTCGCTGATTTTCAGCAAAAGATTTTGCTGACATTAGCAACTTTTTTGCAAGCATCCTCCTGAATAAAATTTTGCTGACTCAGCAAAATTTTTTGCTGACTTTACAAACTTTTTTTTTTGAGTGTACCATTATCAGATAATCTAACTCATTTGTGCATTACAGTGATGCATTTTCCGTTTTTTTTTGTTTAGGGCCAAATTGACAATTTAAAAGGGCCAAACTATCTTTGACAGGGCCAAAAAAAATGTTGGAATAAATTTCATCATTGGCTTTTTATTTTAATAAAAATAGTAGTAATATAATACTTTAGAATGCATCATCTAAAGGCCATATAAAAAATGCAAGATAAACCCCTCTGCAAAGAAAGAGCAAAATGTTTTATGCAAACACCTTAAGTATTTCCGCTGCTACGATAACATCATGTGATATATTTTTTAAAATCCTAAAAAAACACAATTGTTGGTGAATTAAAAATTAGTTACGACACTTCTTGTGAAAAATTTGGTCATATATAAAAAAATATTAAAAAATTCTATTGTTCTGCATTAAAAAAATTTTAAACCCGGTTGGTTCGAGATAAAAATATTTGTATGCTATTTTTAATACGATTTTTATAAAAAAAATCACCGTTCACATTTTGAATACATCTTTGATATGCATTTTGATTCAATAATAATATTTTCTAGATTCTCCAAAGAACTCGAAAATTCTAGTGTCTAGAGTTTTTTACCGTAACGAGTAAACTAGATACTTTGACGAATAATACCTTGTATAAAAATTGCAAAACCGTGGAATATATCCTGAACTATTTCAAAAAAACGTTTAATTTTTTATAAAAATCGCATAAAAGTCATTCACAACATTCCATAAAAATATTATTATCTCGAACTGAGAAGCTAAACTAAACGGTTTACCGTATTTATTTGAATTTTGAACTGGAAGGGCCAAAGTAGATAAGAAAGTACCACAGGGCCATTAAGAATTCAAAGTGCCACAAATGGCACTATTGTGACACATTTTGCATCACTGGTGCATTATTATTTGTTAGTTTAAAGAAACTTTTTACTGTAACCGAGCTAGAAAAATATTTTTTTTTCATTATGTTAGAGCACAAAATAAGAAAGTTTTCGTAAGACAATTTTTTCGAAATCAATTGTTTCGAAAAATTTTCGAGCTTTTGCCATTAATCGTTAAATTTTTCACGTGATCGGTTTAATAGATTCATAAAATTTATGAAGCTTTTTTATTAAGTTAAAGAAATTGTTCAGTCACTTTGTGAAAAAACATCAATAGTTTAGTGAAAAGTCCAAGAAAATTCTCTCTGTAAACTAGAATTGTCTTTATGATTGAAATGAATTTTTGCATAAATTCGACGAAGGTTTTTAGGAGTACTGATAATGCAACATTTTCTTAAATTAAAAAAAAAATCATAATATTTTTTTTTTTTTTTAAGAGAAGCAACACTCAGGAAATTCTTTATATTAATTAATGTGTTGCTTTCTTTGGAAAGGGGATAGTGGAGAGATGAAAGGTGGTGAAAGATGAAGGGCAGTTGTTGCTCGCCACCTGATGTAGAGTTGGCGAATTTATTGAAGCTTTTTGTTTCATAGCCCTGATTCATTATTTTACTTCGGTGGGGTTAAGTGCTATGGTAACACCGAAGGTGGGTGTAGTGATACATATAAGTGATAGAAAACTCATACATATTATTTTTCTAAATTGATGTTGTCGTCACCGGGAATCGAACCCGTGACCATACGTGTAACAGTCCAACGCGCTAACCATTACACCACAACTGAAACTATTCATTTTATTTATTGAATAACGTCCTTTATTCGATAGCTTTGTTTAGTCGTTTAAAATAAAAACCCTAATTTTTCAGTTACCCTAAAATGTAAATTTGAATAAATGCAAATATAGATGTCACATTTCATATGTACATTGAACAAACACAGAGAGAATTTTAGTGGACGAAAAATAATGAAAATTGGTAGTAAGCTAATTAAATTGTTCTTCGAAAATTTAACAAACAATTACTTTAAATCAATGAAAAGCTTCATATTTTTCATGAAACTATTTTTTTTACTAAACTTCTTCGTTAAGTGAATGAAACATTTTATAAATAAAATTATATTTTTCATAATTTTTTCATTAGTTTAATGAAAAATTTCAATGGACGAGTTCCAGTGCAACCTCATTGCTTCCTATGCATAAATTCACTAACATCATGCTAAGAATTATCTCAGTGTAGTTGCTGTTGTTAACAGTGGCGCCTTATTGTCTAATACTTTGATAGTTATCTTATTAAATTATTGTTACTGTTGCTGTAGGTGGTGATGGTGTCGTGTGCCACCATGTCATATAAATCGTATCTCAGTTTATTACCCTGGTGTTAATAATTTAAATTTTTTATTTCTATAACTGCTGCTGATATTTTATTTATTTCATTATTAACTGTTTGAATTATAATTTTCTTCAAATGAATTTTATTTATAAGCTTCTAAAGAGTTTGTGTGGGTGTCTGCGCTTTATAAAATATTTAATTTAATATGCTTTTGTCATGCTAAGATTTTTTTAGTATTATCATATAAAAAGCTTGTTCTGTGATAAATATTTGGAGAATAATCATTATGTTGTAAAAATAATTAAATAAATCTTATTAAATAAATCTTGTTTATTGCCATCCTGTTCAAAATCGACATATTTGGATCCATACACACAAAAAATTATCAACCTAAAATATCTAATTAAAGATTTGATGTGAATTAAATTTGTTTCTAAACAAATATTTAATTGAATCAATTAATATTTTAATTGACTTTTAAATATATAAATACATATTTTTTTGACGTAATTCTTAAATTATTTTTTTCATACACTGTAGTTTAAATAGAAAATTTTCAGTACCAAATTCATTTGAAGTTTACAAGCAAAACAAGCACCCACACAAACATACAAACAGACGCAGCATTAGCATAAACACATATACCAACGTATCGTTCACACACTTTTTTGTGAGTAGCATATATTTTTTTTTTTTGTAGAAGTTATTTATAACTTTTTTTTCCTTTTTAATTTTCAATAAAAGTTTTAATAGATATTATCATTGCTGTGATAGGTGCAAAATCAATTAAAATGTTAATTGATTCAATAAATTTTTAATTGAAACCCGTTTTTAGTTTTTTCTGTGTACATGAGCACACATGCTACATACATGTCCACATGTATTCACACATGATTCATACACTCTAAAAAAAAAAGTTAGAAAAGTAAGCAAAACATTTTGCAGTCAGCAAAAATTTTTGTCAAAAAATTGCTAATGTCAGCAAAATCTTTTGCTGAAAATCAGCGATATGATTTTTAGCAACAAAATTAGTAGATTCAGCAAAAGCATTGCTAACACTCATTGCTAAAAGTTGACAAAATTTTTGCTAAATATTAGTAGACTGAAAAAAAACTCGAAAAATTTGAAGAAAAATTATACTTTAGTTAATTTATTTGCTGAAGATCATAAAAACATTTTTCTGATTCTTTTAAAAATAATTTTCAATATGTTACAAATATAAAAATTTTCATACTCCGGCATTGACGACATGAATTAATGTAATATTTGAATATATATATATATCTCGAATAAATTTAGATGAGATGGAATAAATCCTAACACAGATTATCACTTATAACTTCTTTTATGTTTAAAAGTGAACTTTTTTTTGAATCAAGCTATCTTTTAAAAAGTCGCCAGATGATGTGTATAAATTATTAGCGAAATTGGATCATTACTACTACTTACATGAGTGTTTGTCTAAATGATGGCATTTTTGTAAGGAAGACAAATGCCTGACATAATTCTAGAAATGAAAAGAAAAATAACAATATTCAACCCTTTTTTTGCAATCTCCGATCTAAATGAAATTTGGATACGTGGTAAAAAAAAAAATAAGCGACACGTATTTTTTTAGCTGCTCTATCTCACGTTTAAGTGTTAAAAGGTGACGCCAAAGTTAATACATTTTTGTACGGAAACATGTCTGAATCTTATGAAATTCTGATTTTTTTTAAAAACAGATATAATGTACTGGAGAAAACAAAAATGTTGATACCAATATTGCCTATGTAGTATGTTAGGTTTGTCATTTATTTAAAATAGAGATTAAAAAGCTCTTCGAAAAAATTCGCATTAATGCCGAAAAATTACAAATTTCGTAAAAAGCTTAGATATGCATTTTTTTTAGCTCAATTCAACTAAAAGCTAGTTTTTTAAATAAAAAAAATACTTGAAAGTTATCTGACATGCTTTGTATGACAGTTAATGCGCCATCAAAAGCTCTTTCATTTGGTAGCCCATTTGTCGGAAATATCTCAGAAACTATTCAAAATAATCCGAAATTACTATAAACGAGCTCATTTTGACACCACTTTTTAGCCCCTAAACATGAAATTGAGCCGCTAAAAAATCACACATCCAGATTTCATTATGATCTGAGAGGACCCATCAAGAGACTCCCCTTGTAAGATGTGTGTCCTTGTCTTTCTCTTTAGTCTGTCTACCTGAATGTATGTTTGTTTGCAATTTGAAGACTCTACATTATTAATGACTATAAACATTTAGTTTACAAATACACATTTAATATTTATGACATTTAAATATTTTATTTTTTCTTTAATTTAATTATTATACAATTACATTCACAAGACAACACAACATTTTAGTTGATTTAATTCACAATTTCGTTTTATGTATGAATACAAAAATCTTCCATGGTTGATTTTTTTTACGTTTTATATGATTTGTACTTTTTGGTATCATTTTCCTCGTCTTTACTACATCCTGCCATACAGCGATATATTCTTTATTTTGCTTATATCTTTCAATCTGGCTGTAGTATACACTATTAATATGCTTATCAGTTTTTTTTAGCAAAATAAATTAGTAAAATTTTAGTAAAACTTAGTTCAAAACAGTTAAATGCTGAATAATTTTAACTAAAATTTTAGCCGGTAACATAATTTGAGCAAAAAATTGGCTGAAATATAATATACTTGATTTACAAACCGTTTTACTAACTTTTCAACAAACTTATTTTTTTGACGTTTATGTGTTCATAATTGATTCATACATGTTCATAACGGAAATTGAGGTAATATTTACATATTTAATCATACTCTCAAAAATAAAAGTTAGTAAAGTCAGCAAAAACTTTGCTTTCATCAAAATTTATAAGGTGATTGCAAAAAAATTCAGAAGGTTTCTTGCAAAAAAATTTCTGATGTCAGCAAAATCTTTTGCTGAAAATCAGCGAGCTAATTTTTACCAACAAAATTAGTAGATTCAGCAAAAGTTTTGCTAACACTTAGTTGATTAATAATTAAAAAATCATTGCTAAAAGTTAACCAAATGTTTGCTAAATATTAGTAGACTGAAAAAACACAAAAAAAAATTGTAGAAAAAGTATACTTCCCAGTTAACAATAATCATACATGATCATGCGCACTTATATATATATATGAAACATGTATGTCATACATGATAGCATGTATGGAATCATACACCCAAATCACGAGCCAATATATGGAAATGTGTGAAGTCATATATGGTGAAATGTGACATACATAGCTCATATGTGAATTCATATATATGTTTACTCATTTGATAAAATATACTATAATTATTCTTAAGCACATTTCAATAATTGCACGTTCGCAAAATACCTATGTCGCTATATAGCAAAATTTAACATGTAAAATGAAAAGTGAGGTCTCTGGCTGTAATAAGAGGAGAAAACTAAGTGCCCTATTAAAAATTTTGAAAGCACGACGTTATTAACTTTGCTTTTGTTAGAAAAGAAACCAATTGTTAACTTATGTTGATAAAAATACTATTTTATTACCGTATTTAAAAACATTAAAGTCCGCGATAACAAATATAATATTGTCTAAATTAAAAAAAAAACATTATTTGATGTTTTCAAATTTAAATGTTTTTATTATTTTATATTATTTTAAAAGACATTACATTTTTCAAAATACATTTTGTATGAGTTTTGAAATTGTACGTATTTGTCATTTTTTTATTTATTTTGAATTTTTTATTTAAATTTCAATTTAAACTGTCAAAAAATTTATATTTATTGTCTGAATATTTAAAATTTTTTTGTATGACATTTCTTATTCGGAAATATTTTACTATTGTGTGCGACCCGGAAGGCAAGTTGGTAGCGTACTGGCTTATTAGTGCGGGGGTCGTGGGTTAGATTCCCACCAGAGGCACTGGTCTGTTTTCGCTACAACGAGCCGAAGGCCATAGTAGCTAGTGCTCGGTTAGGGTAATAGTATATAATTTGGAATTATATGATAATTAATTAATAAAAAAAGAAAAAAAAAAAATTTACTATTGTGATATTGCGGATCGAGTCTCAATAGATGCGTAATTTCAAGAGGTTTGGTAAGTTTGCTGCTAAGAATTTCAACAGTACATTTATTGACAATTTTAATTTAAATTTTTGTCTCCGCAATGTGCATACAAATCGAATATGTCGGATGATATCAAAAAGTGGATGCAATCTGTAAAAATAAAAAAGTCTTTACCAAATTTTATTTTAAAATGAACGGAGCAGTACGTTTTAAAGGAATCCGAACAATGAAGTTAATGTTATATAACAAAATGTCCACTGCAGTATTTAGCATTTTAATATAAAAATGCTGTTATAAAAAGTATCCTCTATTTCGTTAAATCTAAAGAAATTACAGATTTGCTTTGTAAGTCCTATGAATGTAAGATTTTTTTTTTTTAATTCGTATATTTTTTATGTAAATTATGTAAATAAATATTTTTAATATATTTAATTGATAGTTTGTATTTAAACGAGAATCTAATAAAAAACAATCTACCTTCAAAACACAAATCTTCATCATTTATGTACATACACGATCATAATTCTACATATTACCTCAATTTTCGTTAATGTTCATAAATGATACCATATGTGATCATCAATACATAGTCATACATGAACATATGTGATTATTTTTAACCGGGTTTAGTTAATCATTAACATATTTATGTGATTCTTTTAAAAATAATTTACAACACGTTACAAAATATAAAAATGTTCATACTCCCACATTGACGACATGAATTAATGTAATATCGACAAAAAATTAACACAATAATATATAACATAAACAAAATTATCTTTCGACTACTTACATCAATGGTTGTTTAAATGATGCTATCTTTTAAAGGAACGCAAATTGCTCAGATAATTTTGAAAACGAAACGAAAAAAATAACAAAATATGACATATACAACACTCTTGTTGCAATAAGAAAATGGAAACATAAAAAACTACCTAAGATATGTGTTCTTGCCGGTTGCTTTATACTGCTTACCTGAAAGTATATTTGTTTGCAATTTGACAATCTAACGTTATTAATCTCTATAAACATTCAGTTTACAAATACACATTTAATCTTTATTAAATTAAAATATTTTATTTTGTCTTTTATTTAATTAATAGACAATTACTTTCACAAGCTGGTGAGAACACAAAATTTAAGATACAAAATTCTTCCATGGTGAATTTTTTTATATGTCTTACAAGAGCTGTACTTTTTAGTATCATTTTCCTTATCTCTACTACAACTTCACATGCCGCGACATCTACTTCATTCTGCGTATATCTTTAAATCTGGTTGTCGTCCACACTATTAATGTGCTTATCAGCATTATTTGTTTTAGCAAAATAAATTAGTAAAACATTAGTAAAATATTAGTAAAAAATTACTTCAAAACACTTAAGTGCTGAATAAGTATAACTAAAATTTTTAGCTGAAAACATAATTTTAACAAAAAACTAGCTAAAAAATAGTATACCTGATTTACAAGTCGTTTTACTAACTTTTCTACTAACATATTTTTTTGAGAGTGCATTTCCATATATTTCCATACATGTTCATATGTGTGCATTAACGAAAATTGAGGTATTATTTACATCTATAATCATATATGAACTCCTATGATCATATATAAATCCTGTATGACCTCGAATGACTTCATATGTGAGCATAAATGTGGTGGTGTCATATAAAGTTGATTTTTAACCGGGCAGGTATGAATATTTAATTAGATTACTTTTCATAATAGTACATTAACCCCATAATGTCTGAGTCAGCCTTTAAACATTGTTAACCTTCTAGATTGTGTTTGAAAATTTTATCAATATTAATTAAAGAAATTTAAGCTCAGTTGTATTCTAACTGATTTTGTATTTTAGAACTCTTTGGGAAAATATATAAAACTATGATAATTATTTGCGTCTTTAATATATATAGATATTTTAAGAATACATTAATTGAAAACAAACATATTTTTTCAAATTGAAGTTTTTAGAACTTATGATGTGGCATATAATACTCATGTGTAACTTTATATCGCTTCACAAAATGTTACGTGAAGGGCTTATTGTTAAAACTTGATAAGTCACATTTTCTATTTTTTTTTGTAGAAATGTTGAGGTTAAGAAGAACAATAAACGTTTTTTTCTAAAAATTATAAACACAAATTAATTTTTAAATCAGACTAGACTAGTTTCTGCCTTTTTTATGGACAGACTCATCAGTGATTTTCCATTTAAATTGTATTATTATTTGTGTCTTATAATTGTCAGATTGTCTCTATATGATAAATTTTTTCAACAACCTGCGGCTGTAAGAATCAAACCTGCGCTCATCTTACATTACAAACGTAACAATACCAAGTCATGACCGTTTAGCGATCACACCCAAGTATGGCCTCGAATCTAATGCAGCTAAATTGTAGTTTTCTTTCTTATTAGCTTTTTCTGTTATTGTATATTATAATCAGAAGTGACAACACTAACAACACAAATATTCTATTTTTAGATTTTTGTTTATTTTTCTAATCTCCTCCGTCTCTATTTCACAGTGTTACCAGATTGACGTATGGTTTTTATGTTCAGGGTTGACAACTTTTGCGTTTTTTTTTTTAAGTTGAGTTGATTGATGGTTTTAGCTGTTTTCTAGTCATATTTTGTAGAATATTTTTTAAAAGCCTTGCTTTTCATTTCATTTATTTCATTTATTTTATTTATTTTATTTATTCATAATCTAAAAGCCAGTGGTGGCCAAACGATTACATAGTAGTCTATGAGTAAGATTTATGTATCTGTAATAACTTAAACTAAAAAAAAGATATACAAAGTTTAATAATTAAACCTAAATAAACAACCCAAACCCTAGTAGCACGAATTTGTAAGACACCGATCATAAAAACAATACATTGCTTGCTTTACATTTATAACAAATATTTAGAGGACAAAGTGCTACATAAGTTGAACTATCTACATTAAATCAAAACTTTAAAGGCAGAATCCAGCAAAAAATGAAATGTGGCTTATCCAGTATTTACAATAAGCCCTTCATATATATTAGCAAATTGTAAAAATTTAATGTGTGGTAGTTTTTTATTGTTGTTTTTCTTTGACATTTCGAATGTTAAATCGGACTTCTAAACAAGAACAAAAATTCTAATTGAGTTTATGATCTAAACTAACAAATATCTCTAGCAATTCTAAAAATATTATCCGCTGACGATTTCCTCAGGGAAGATTGAAATCAGGATACACAGAAAAAAAAATTGCGCCAAGTAAACATTTTGTTGAATAAAAAAAAATAATCAATTATTTTTTTAATTGATTCAATTAAAAAGTAATCAATATTTTTGTTTATTTAAAGTAATCAATATTATTTAAAATATTGATTACTTTTAATTGAGTCAATTAAAAAAGTAATTGAGTCAATTAAAAAAGTAATTGATTATGTTTTTTTTATTCAACAAAATGTTTACTTGGCGAAATTTAAGAAATATTTTTTTGTGTGTAGGGACCAACGTACAAGAATTTTGTTTACAATTTGGGAAATAAGTTTTCGGAATTAGTTTGATATTTTGCATTAGAACTGGCAAAAACTATAAATTATTTTTAATTGAGAGAATTTGAAGTACAATGGTAAATACAGCGAAAATCTTAATTTGAATGGAAATATTCGATCTATATAAACGAAAACAGACATTGTTGCAATTTGAAAACCATTCTGCAACTTGTACATTAGAGGCGTTCAAAAAAACTAAAGTGAGTTCTACATAGTTTATATAACTATGTTTTTAAATTAAAAATAAAACTTAAATTAATGTTACAAAATACTGAGTATTTTTTGGTATTTTGGGTAAATTTCGATTTCTAAGTAAGTAAATCTGTATTTTTTTCTTTATAATTCAAAAATTTTATTTTTTATTTTTTATTTTATGCTTAATAAAACCTTAGTGTGCAAAATTATTTTTTTCCATTTTTGTTGAACAACATTTTTTTAAAATTTGATTTTGGAGATTTGAAAAATACCCTAAAAATATTTTTGGTTTTGACGTCACCTTAGGACAGGTTAACGACATCCAAAAAATAATATATTTCATATCTCACAGTTAATGAGCCCACTAAGTAAAAAAAAAAAATATTTCGGTAATTAATTTCGAAAACGTTTAGAATGTGGGCTCGAAATTTGTGATCAAGTGGTATTTGGCACATTAGTAGTCTGGGGCATTATTTATTACTGGGCTAATTCTTCACCGATTTTGGATTTTTATATCTTTTTGAAAACGTTTTTGTGTCTTCATCTCGATTAATTTATAATATGGCACAAAAACTGCTTCGATATTACTTCTTTTTTGAAAAAATGCAAAAAAGTCATTGTTTTTCCATACAAAACACACTGTCAATTTTCAATCGATTTCCGACTCGACTTTTCTTTGTCCGATCGGCACCAAACTTCATATTAAATGTTTTTATGTACAAAGGAACCAAACTAGCCCATTCGTTGACTTTAGAACTCAATTTGAAAAACGGCCATACAAAGTTGAACACCTCTATTGTACATACATAAATTTTTCAAGCTCTTACCAAAAAAATAGAAAAAAATGGAATTTGTCCTCTGTGCTCATAAGGGACCTTAATTCGTTGGCATTATTTTTAAATCTCTACACTCAAATAAAAATGTGTGTAACAACTACAGAAAAGTTTAGAATTTGTTTTAAAATTCAAATTTATTTTAAATTCCTTTGGCTTTTGTTCGTATTTTATATAACAAAAATTAAAAATGTAGAACAATGTATGAAAATAATTACTAACATTTTTTGATATTCTTTGCGAATTGGTAAAATATTTTGCTTACTTCAGCAACAGAAGTTTGCTATTTATAAATAGAGAATATTAAAAATTTGTACAAAAAAATTTATTTTTTACTTAAAATTGTCACAAAAACACAATATAAAACAATTTACAAATTGTTTTACTGATTTTTTTGAGTGTAGTCATAATTTTGTTTAAGTGCCTTCTACTGCATTTGCTTGGGGTTGGACCAGATCTAGTTAGCACTTGCAAGAAAATGGTTGACAATTATTACCCCACATTTTCAGACTGTTTAAAAATAAACAACTGATTTTCATTTTAAATTTAACCATTTTTTTTGTAGTATTTTTGACTTCGTTTGTTTTAAAATATTTGAATTTGTTGATTTGTAATTAGCCAATCGAAACGTTTAAAAAATTAAAGATTTTTGTAAAATAATAATAAAACCGCGGAAATTAAAGGCGGAAACGGTTTAGATTTAAAACAACGCATTACCTAATACATTTTACCTAATTTATTTATTTATTAATTAATTAATTTTTTATTCTAATCTCTTATTGTTTTGCTAAAATTTAGTTTATTCTATTTTATTATAAATAGTTTCGAAGTACTTTTAGTATATATTTTTTTAATCTTTTCTTTATTCTAATAGTTAATCAAGAATATTATAAAATAATAAATGTGTAATAAATAAGTTTTTATTAACTTATAACAAAGATCACTAATTTTTATAAACCAGTCTTTGTCAATGCTATTATAAATTGTTGTTGTAGATTTTTAGTTGTTGTTAGGTTTATGGCCTTTTATATTAGTTTTTAATAGCAAAATATTTACATTATTTCATAATTTTGTTCCAAATCAAACAAATAAAATAATATAGTCTTTCAATTTTTGTAAGACAGCAACATTCTCTGATTTCGCAGTAGCATATGCGTCATCGCCTAAAAATAATTGATCACTCACGAAGCGATTTTTAAAACGAATCTAACCAGCTAACAGGTTAAGAGTTGTGAAAATATTTTTTATTTGCTGTTTGTGAAATGCACAACATAATATAAATATTGACTCAATATTTAATATCTACCGAGTCAGTATTTGATACCAAAGTTATATCAATAACCTCCGTTCTAATCATTTTAAAAATTGGCATTACATCCTATTATTAAATAATGACCTTTGGTCGTAGCAAGTTCGTGTCTTAAGTCTTTTGTTTTGTTGAAGTCGGATTAGTTGATAAATGATTATAGACGCATTTGATGTAAACAAATGTTTATCGAAGTGTAAATATGTTGGTCTTATCTTCCATTTTTTGGTCAGAGATGGGATATTTGAAACAGTAATACTAATGTTTAAACTCTAGTTATTTTCTTTATTACAAACTTGGCGACTTACTTTATTATCATTATTAAATATTTACGGCACTCAGAAATATTGCTTCAAGAATTTCTTAAAGGACTTTGTTAATTATATATAGATCTATAAGCCATTAATAAAGAATATTAAACAAAATATACAACTTTAGCAAAAACTCAAACAAAAACGTCACGCAATATAAAATTTAATCCTTACCACCAGCATCATAATTTACCATAATAACTGAAATAAACATATAAAACAATCGTTTTCTAGGTGGTGCATTGGTCAACAACATTTAAGATCTTGCAGTCGCCATAAAAGAAGAGCAAAAAGTAACAAAAAAAAAAAAAAAAACAAAGTTGCATTATTGCATGCAATATTACAACATAAGAACCAATTTTACTGCTCAGATTCATAAAAAAAAAAAACATAAAATAGTGTTCTTGACATTGTAGAAAATGTTGCTGTTCCATTGTTGGACTATAATTTTTTCTCTTTTTTTAAGATTGATTACTGATGCTAGAAGCATTTAACGCTGTTTTGTAACGTTTTCTTTTAAATGCAATTTTAAATTACATAAAACTTAAAAAAAAGAAGAGGATTCTTATATTTTTCGCGCAAAAGATAGACCTACAGAGCAATGGAGCGATAAGATATGTTGTTATATATTCTAGGCATTATCTATTTTGTTGTTATAGCTGTGTTGCAGATGATGTTGAATGTGATCGTGGTGTTTTTTTGTTGCAGTTGTTATTGCTTTTGATTATGATGGCGGTGATTGTTATTGCTTTAAAGATTTGTGGCCAGAGACCTGTGTCGAGCAAAATAATCGGCACTGGCAGGAGGAATAAAAATTTTTCGGTGGCAACTCAAAGCCGGCTGCTAGCTGAAAAATAATCGGCTAGCCCACTTTTGATCTGCTCTTCCATAAAATCGGCTTAGCTGGCAAATAAAAAAAATTCTTAAATAATTAGACACATTACATGAATGCGCTTATTAATTTTATAAGCATCCGGATTGAATTGAAATCGAATTTGTTAGTTCGAAAGAATTATTTCAATTTGAGCTTAAGTCACAGACATGTTAATTCAGAATTAAAACACAAATGCGAAGAAATACATAAAAAAGTGAACAAATTTCGCCTTAATTGGAATTGAATGAATTGCTAACTTAAATGAATTCAATATTATTTTTATTCAATGTTTAAGAATTGAAGAAGAGATTTCAGTGTCACTCACTTGAAACAGTGAAGGTTAGTATAGAAATAAAAAGATAACACGCACACAGATAGAATTTTCTTAGATGACTTTTAATTAAATTTTTCCACTAAGTAATAACACTCATAATAATCCATGCATAAAAATACGAAATTATTGTCAAAACTACAAAAAATTTCGTTAATTGTACAAATTTTCGTTTATTTTACAAAAAAAAAATTGGTTATTTTGACTTTTTTTCGTAATTCTACGCATGTATTATTATGAGTGAAAGTTTTCTTTACTAAGGGAATGAAAATTTTTTTAAACTTTATAAAAAAGCTTTATAATTTTTATGAAATAATTTTTAATGAAATTTTTTCATTACGCGCATGAAATTTTTAATAAATTAAACGAAATTTTTCATAAAATTTTATGAAAAAAAAAACTACATTAATGGAGTTTTTATACGCTCATAATAATCCATGTTAAAAATACGAAAAAATAGTCAAAACAACAAAAAGTTTTGTAAAATGAAAAAATGTTAGTGTATTTTGCGAAAGTTTTGTTACTTTGACATTTTTTTTTGCATATTTTTATGCATGGATTATTATCAGTGTGTAAACTGCATTAATTTAATGAAAAATTTCCATGCACGAATTCCAGTGACACTTCACATGGATCTACTGCAAAAATACATTGTTATCATGCATATAATTCTCTCAGTGGAGAAGCAATAACACCGCATAAAACTATTTTATATTTCTAACTTATTTAAAGCAATTTTTGAATACAATCACATTATTTAAAGCTTTTGTAAATTAAACTAAGAATTCATTCCATAAGAAAGCTTTTTCGGAATGAAATTTGAGTGAAATTTTATTAATCGTGGAAATTGAATTAAAGAATTAATTATTTGCAAAATGTCTTTGATTATTAGTGTATTCATAAACTTAAAGTTAGACTTTAATTTTTTCTAAAAAGCGCTAAGTTCACCCCAAGAACATATTTTACCTTATACAAATAACTAGAAAGCGCTAGATTAGAAAAAAACTCCAAATAAAAGTGATGTCAAAATATATTAAAAAAATATATAAATCGAAGAAATTCATTAAGAAATTAAAATATTACTGTGGCGACTTATTAAAACTGGAGGCTCATTAAAATATCGGCGGCTTATTTCTGGCCAGTTTTAAGCCGAAAAATGTTCGGCGGCGGCTAGAAAAAATTGATGGCGGCTCGGCTCAGACCGCTTTAGCCGGCACGGCGTAGGGCTCTGTTTGTGACACACAAAAGTAAAAAACCTGCGATAAACAATTCTAGCGTAATAAACTCTTATAGTTCCACTGGGTATTTAAGTTTTCTTCATGTGTCCAAAAATTTGTATGTTATGTTTAGGGTGACCATTCGTACTTATTTGATCAGTACTGATTTTTGGTCATTTGTATTGCTGAAAAAATTGTGTACTAATCTTTTTAAATTTGTATTAATTTTTAATATTTTCAGAAAATTATAAAAATATTTCTTGAAGTTTTAAAGTATTTATGTTGGAAACCCGTTTAAAATCTAAGATTATTTCGAAGTTTTGAAATATTTTAAAATCTTGGGTGCTTTTAGCAAAAAAATATTCTGACCGAAAAGGAAAAAGTCGTCCGTTTCCATATTTTCCAAAAGAAGCCATGTTTTAAAAAAAGAATCGATGTTTTACATGCCTTAACATGTATTTATTTAATTCATTAAAATTAGCTGAGTCTAATTTTTATGTTTATAAATTTTGGTGTTTTTTACAATTTCTGGTTATTTTTGTACACACAGAGAATAAATTGGTTGGAATTGCATTGTAACCAACAAAATCTAATCATTATTCAATAATATTAATTGTAAGTACTTAAAATTCGTCATCAGAATAATTAAACTATATTGTGGACAGAAAATATATAAAACTATCAAAACACAGTCACATCAGTCAAACTATTGGTTTTCCTTATCAATATTGAAAAAATATTATCTTCCACATTACCTTTTATACCAACAACCAACCATTTCTAGGAGATTTTATCCCTTAGGAATATAATTAATTAAACTGGAACAATGGATTAATAGGCAGACAACCATCACATGGGCATAAACAGGAACATACAGAGCAGGCAGGAACAATTTGCAAAGTTTTCTACAAAATACCTGGATGCAGTCGGAAAATTCTCACATACAAAAGAACATTCCGACACATCGCTACAGGCACAATATTTGGCAACAAAGGCCATAAAAAAAAGAAAAAATCGTTTTATTTTCAATAATAAATTTTCCCTAATAAATATCTGGAGGCAGTCGGAAAATTCTCACACCCAAAAGAATAATCCGACACATCGCTACAGATACAGTAGTTGGCAACAGCGGAAATAAAAATTTAAAGTTAAATCTCGCGTAATAATAACCGTTTTATTTTATGAATAGGATCGGACACGGAAAATAAATTGTAAAACTCATTAAAATTTGTACATAGACATCGAAATGGATTAAATTCCTCATAATTATATCTGCAAAACGACGTTTGTATAGGAACATAGTTCCTTGTTACCCGAACTGGAACATTAAAATCTATGTTCCCAAGTAAGAACCGCGAATCAATTTCACCATTAATTAATTTAACCATAAACGTTACGCCTAGCATTAATCTTCTCTTCCAAAGTGTAGGGAGATCAATAAGCTGTAAACGATGTTCATAGGGTTTGAGATTTTGAGTCACACTCCAACCTAATCCGCGTAAAGCAAATTACAAAAACTGTTTCTGAATCGATTCTATACTATCAATATAACAACCATAATTTGGGGACCATACGACCGATGCATATTCTAGAATAGGCCTAACAAGACTAATATATACATTTTTTGTAACATAAGGATCAATTCTCTAGACCACCTTTTCATAAAACCTAGCAATGATTTTGCCTTATTAACGCTTGAATTTACATGTAAATTAAAGCTTAACTTATGATCAAGTAAGACACCTAAATCCAAAAACGAAACAACATTTTCCAACCCATAAGTTCCAATGAAGTAATCAAACTGAATTGGGCATGACCTGTAAAATGACAATTTCTTGCACTTTCTCAAATTAAGAGACATCCCATTAAAATTACACCATTCAGCAAGTTTTGTAAGATCATTCTGTAACAAAATGCAATCTGATTTACTATTCAAGGATAAAAATAGCTTAACATCGAGTTATTAATAATAGACGGAAGGTCGTTTAAATATAAAACAAATAAAATAGGACCAAGATGACTATCCTGCGGTACACCAGACGTGACAAATATCTTCCTAGATACTTGATTTCTGAACATAACCCATTGAGTTCGATCCTTCAAGTATGACGATATCCAATTTAAAAGCCTCGGAGGCTCTCTAATAAAATATTGAGATTAGCAACCTATTGTATCTATTGTACATACAAATATTTTATTTTTATTTATTAATTAATAATCATACATATAATTACAAATTATATACTATTACCCTAACCGAGCACTAGCTACTATGGCCTTCGGCGCGTTGTAGCGAAAACAGACCAGTGCCTCTGGCGGGAATCGAACCCACGACCCCTGCACTGATAATATATTTTTAGACATGTATTTAAATTTGGAACTAAAAAATATTCAATGTTGAAATTTAGAAAAAATATTTAAATTGGGTTTAGGCTAGATTTAAAGTACTTTTTCGAGCCCAGTTCAAGGAATATAATTTTTTTTTAATAAAATAAAAGTGAAAAATTCGGTTGCAACTACAAAACTGTTTTCTGTGTGTAGCAATAATTTTCCTTATTCTAAATATGTACTCGTATATATAAGAAAGTAAAATTCGCTATGTTTTTCACAAAATTTTAATTTTTTTTTTTTTTTAATTGTACTGATTTCATGTCAGAAGAAAGTGGTCACCCTAGTTATGTTGCTGCTGCATTCTGCATGCTGGATTTCGCTGTTGGTCTTATTTTTGTTGTTGTTGTTGTTGTTATTTTAAACGGTAATTATAATTAGATATGCGTAAACATACTTGTGAATACAAAACCTAAATTTTATGTTTACAAGTTCACAATCAATGGGCGTGTAACTTTGCCAACCCATTTAGCCAGTCAGCCATACAGTCAACTATATTTTGTTAAGTGTGAGAAAAAGTTGTAAATAATTATTAAATAAAAAAAGGTTTTGTTGTTTTTGTTAGACATTTTGTTTATTAAAAAATAACTTTTTCGAATACTGTTTTTTCATCCTAGTTATATTTAAGTTATCGAGGATTGACCCCATATGCATAAGGTTATTAAAAAATATTATGGATATTGCTGATTATTGTAAAACTAAGAAAAAATGTCAAAATAACAAATGCTTTTAGTAAAATAAACAAAATTTTGTTTATTTTACGAGAGTTTTTGGAGTTTGACAATATTTTTATATTTTTGGGCATGTATTAATTTATGAGTGTAGTTCGTTTTTGTATAAATTATAAGTAAACCAAATAACACTACTCCATGGCCAACAATACCTGACTTTGAAACACTTTTCTTTTAATAGAGTTATGTACACGCAGAAAAAAATGGGGGGAATATTATCGAAGTGCTTAGTAATTACACTCAAAAAAATAAGTTAGTAGAAAAGTTAGTAAAACATCTTGTAAATCAGGTATACTATTTTCGAGCAAATTTTTTGCTAAAATTATGTTTTAAACTAAAATTTTAGTTATACCTAGTCAGCACTGAACTGTTTTAAACCAATGTTTTACTAATATTTTACTAATGTTTTACTAATTTATTTAGCTAAAAAAAAATTGTGCTGATTAGCACATCAATAGTGTGAACGACAACCAGATTAAAAGTTATACTCCGAATGAATTAGATGTCACGATGTAGTAGTGACGAGGAAATTTATATATTTTTATATATTTGCAGATATTCGCATGGGTTCTACATTCCGAAAATGAAGTGAAAGTGAAACTTCCGCTCAATTTGTGTTCCCAATTCCACATAAGTGATTCGAAAAGAAAAATTTCATTTTCATTTTGTTTCTAGTGGAATTAAAGTGATTTGATGTGTTCTATGAAACAATTTCACTACAAAAAAAGTAATTGTAAAACGGTATTAGTTAACTGCGTGAAAAAAAAACTTTTTAGAAAATAAAATTATTTTGAATATTAAAAGTAAAAAAAGAACAAACAATGTAAGTAAATGTGATATGTTTTTAATATACGTTTATTTAACTGAAAAAGTATTGTATTTTTTAGGGAAAAACACATGAATCCGGAACAAGAGCCGCATTTTTGACATTCATGGAAAAAAATTGTGGTTTGGCCAAAGGTTTTTAGAGGGGCGACAAAACAGTTGAAGACCAGTTTTGGAAGGACTTAGCAAGTACATTAAACAGCTTAGGACCGTCAGAAAAGGATGCAACTGGTTGGAAAAAGGCTTGGGCTGATTGGAAGGCTACCATTCGTAAAAACTTGGCCGAAAATAGAGAAGAGGTTACGGCAACAGGTGGTGGACCCAACAATATCCAGCACATATCATCCAAAGAAGATTCAGTTGCCAAACTTTGTGACCTTTATACAGCAGTCGAAGGTGTTCCAGCTGCTCAATCATTCGGGACGACTAGCAAAGGGTAAACAATCACAAATTCATCTACTGAATTGTCAAACTTAGATGGCACCAGTTCCGACAATGTAGTAAACGTGATTTTACAAAAATTAAATAAAATTGACGAAGGTACTGAAAATATAGAAAATGAAGAACAGCAACCGATGATTTCCCTTTTTGATTTCTCTTTTTGATTTCTCAATTTCTTCGCGACTTCTTTCAAATCTAATCCATTTTGGGCATATGCCAGTTTTCAAAACATTACACATATTTGTTACAATTTTTGACGATGTACTTCTTCCCACTGCAAGATTGAAGTCATTTGCGATCATTTGTTGGTAAATTCCTTGTCCGAAATAGCGTAGTGATGTGGCCAATTGCAAAATAATTGGAATGCTCGTCTTTTTAGCCATTGGTGATAATTCTTCTAAAACCATCATAAATGCATACTTATTTAATCTAAAATACGCAATAAAACAATTTTTTTTATTAATTTTAAACACTTTCGACTCAGTTTTAATTATTGTCTTACGATTTTTCTGGTAGTTAGAAAGGATTTGAACAGTCACGAAGCCTTTTTCTATTTAGATTTTCCGTTCTTTGTTTTTCCTTTTTAATTAAATACCAGGAAATCACAATTGCGAAACTCATTTTATATTATTTTAAAAATAAGTATTTTTTTGTTTAATTTTTATTTTTCTTAAAAAATGCACTCTTCTTTATTGCAATTTCATTCACTTTAAGTGATAATTTGTTTTTTTCCCGCATTTTTTTATGTTGTTGCTAAGAACAAAATGAAAATGAAATCGTCGTGAAAAAAAACGATTCACTCGTTTTTCAGAACACAGCGGAATTGAAAATGTGGAATTAAAAACGATTCCACTTTCACTTCGTAGTGGAATATAGAACCCAGGCCATTATATTAATTCATGTCGTCAATGTGGGAGTATGAAATTTTCTTCTTCCTGTAAAGAGACTAAAGAAATTTTTTATATTTTGTAACGTATTGTAAATTATTTTAAAAAGAATCACAAAAATATGTTTTATGATTTTCAGCAAAATAAATTAACTAAAGTAAAAATTTTCTACAACTTTTTTTAGTTTTTTTCAGTCTACTAATATTTAGCAAAAATTTTATTAATGTTTAGCAAGGGTTTTTTAATTTCTAATCCACTAAGTTTTAGCAAAAATTTTGCTGAAGATTTTGCTGTCATTAGCAATTTTTTTGCAAGCACCCTCCTGACTAAAATTTTGCTGACTCAGCAAAATTTTTTGCTGACTCAGCAAATTTTTTGCTGACTTTACTAACTTGTATATAACTACATAAGTTTTAAGTTAGTTTTACAAAGTTCTAGTAAAGTATTTACAAATTTTTGTAATATATATACAAGGCTACACTTAGAATACTATGTAGGTAAACCCCACTGCAAATGTAGTTAAAAACAAATGAAATTTCACTTAAAGAAAGAACGACTTACATTTCAGTAAATTCATCTAACATTGTCATTTGTTTTTTAATGTTCAAAAAATGACCCACAATTGTAGTAAAAATAAACAGCATATGTTAGTAAAAAATAAACAAACATTTATTTTTTTATTTTTTTTAAATAATAAAAAACTACTGCAAAAAATGAATGTAAAATCATAAAATAGTCATTTGATTTGGTGTGTTTTTTTAACTAAAAGGTTAGTAAAAAATTTAATTTGTTCTACTGACAATTACATTAAAAATAAAGAAACTGTATTACAACCCAAACACCTACATATTTTTAAAGCAGAAGTTCCCTGAGTGTACATAAGCTTTAACTTAGTTTTACAAAATTCTAGTAAAATATTTACAAATTCTATTGTGGTAAAAAATGTATAAAAAAATTCATATATTTTACGAGAAATTTGTAAAAATAACTTGAAACTTTTGTATAAGGTGGCGCAAAAATAACCTTCCGATGTTTTTTTTTTTATTATGTATTTATTATGTATAGCATTTTCTGATAGGAGGATTACTTTTGCGCCACCTTATATGTGTAAACTTACTATGCACATCAATAATATTCCCTCTGTCTTTTCTGCGCGTACGCTAAATCTAAATTTGGCAAATATTTATTTTTATTTGCAGATATTGAAATATCTGGGTTTTTATATTTACACCATTTGGACTATTTTTTTTTTTTGTATAATTAATTTAAAAAAAAAATGTAATAACAAAATCATGAATTTCTTTTATGAATTTCAATCTCCACAAAATTATCACTAATTTTATTATAATCATATCGGTATCAGAACATGTTACTGGTATAGCACGGATGTTAAAAATTGTGCTTTTTAGTGCTATCTTTAAAAATTTTATGTATGAAAAAATATAAAAAAATTGCATTACTGCCCATGTAAAAAAAAATATTTTGTGAATTTTCGTATTACTATATAAAATTATATCCGAGAAATGTGAACATCTAATTGTATCATATTAGATCTAATCTGATACAATTAGACATTATTTGATAAAATTGATAAAATTAGATATATATTTGATAACATTAGATATAGTTTAATGCAATTAGACATAATTATATCTAATTTGATAAAATTAGATGTAGTTTGCTATAATTGTATCCGAATAAAAATTAAATAAATTTTTTAAAAAATTAAAAATTGTATTACTGCCCTTATAAAAACATATTTTTTAAATTTTCTTATTATATATAATTATATCCGAGATATAAGAACATCTAACTGTATCATATTAGATCTAATCGGATACAATTATACATTATTTGATACAATTGATAAAATTGGATATATATTTGATAACATTAGATATAGTTTGATGCAATTGTATCCGAATTTTGTCCTTATCCAAATATATCAAATTATATATAGTATGATACATTTACATCCAATTATATACAATTGTCTAAAAATGTGACATATAATCATATATAGATCGATATGAAATTATATATTGTTACATTTTTGCACTATATGAAGTGTAATATAAAGAATATGAAATGAAAATATTTTTATGATGTGAGCAAGATTATTCAAGTTCAAGATCATTTGTTTTTTGATAAACAAAAAACCGTGCAATGTTTTTTTTTTTACTCTAAAACATGATTGCACCATGTTGATAAAAAATTGTTGCTTAAAACACTCAATTTTATTTTGCTTATATTTTGTTATTTTCCATTAAAAATTAATATATTTTAATTTTATCTTGCTGAGTTTATCATTAATATATGAAATAATTAAAAATTTTATTAAATTATTATTTAAAAACCTGATACAAATAAATTTAAACTTTTGAATTTCTGCAATATGTTTTCATTTGCTCGGTGCGAGCTTACGAACAAATAAAAAGAGAGCATATTGATCGACACTGAGTAGTATGGTAACCCACTGGTTGTATTTAGCTAAAAATAATGCGTTGTAATGCCTATTCGAGGAGCTCTCACAAGGAGAGTCTCCCGACGGCTTCCCTCCGATCTTAATGAAACTCGGATATATGATAAAGGATAAAAAAAAATTAAGGGACACTAATCTCATATGTATTAGCTTTTTCTTTATATATCATATTGTTTCAAAGAAATATTAGACAAGTGGAGTACTAAACGAAAGACTTTTATATGAAACATGTCCAGAAACTTTAAAGTATTTTTGTTATTCAAGAATATGTGTTTTAAGTGACATTAAAGCTGGCGTTATATTAAGGAATTATGGTTGGTTTAAGCTAAAACTTATGTTAATTAATGCCTATTTAATTCCATCGAGGGGGCGTGTGAGTTTTTTTCTGATATTTGTATCTTAGGTGACTTTTTTAACTACGTTATAAATATTTAACATAAATGGCAACCCTAAGTTACTACATAGATAATATGGGTATCAACATTTTTGTTTTTTCAAGTGTTTCAAGTACTTGAAAAAACAAAAATGTAGCTGCGTACAAATAAATCTAAATTTCGTTAATTTCAGACATATTTCAGTTCAAAAATAATAATTATGACTACGCATTTTAACACTGAAACGTAAGATTGTGCCGCTAAAAAATAAACGTGTCCCTCACTTTGTTCTCCTTTATCACATATTCGGGGAAACCCCATGGGGAGATTCGCATTTTTTCGATATTCGATGAGCCTTTTCAGCTATATTTCTTATAATTTAGAATTGTGGCAGCTCTGGATTCAATATATGGGTATTATAATTTTAGTTTTCTTAAGTACTTTAACCCTGTATATAAATAATAAAAATTTTCGTTAATTTAATCCATATTTCCAAATTCAATTTACTCCTCACTTTTAACCCTTAAACTTAACATAGTGCAGATAAAAAATACGTGTCGATTTTCTTAACTTCTATACAACATATGAAAAGTTCTTTAAAATCTGCATGTTCGTTAATTTTTTTTCTTATGTGAAAACATATTTTTCACGGTGTATAAATGTGCCAATTGACTCTTTCGTATAACAACACCATGTGAATGTGACCGGTCCCTTTTATATAAAAAGTCCGATCATCGAACGGTATCTGCCCAATTGTGACATGTTCTGGTTGTCATTTGGAATCGACCGCTTTAACCAAAGACATATCGAATATATTATAAATCTAATTTAGCGATTGCTGGTTATATAACTGCAATTAAATAACTGAAACTATTTTTTTGGTCATATGGAAAAATTTATTTTAAGCCAAATTACATCCTGAAACTTTTGCAAAAATCAGACAGTGTCTCTGGATTCCGCCAAGGGCAAAAGTGAGATGTATAAAAATGATTTTTGGAGGTTTAATATATATTTTTTTCTCGGCCACTACTACTTTTAATACTTTAAATATTTTAAACGATTTAATTTTTTAAAATTTTTGTATTCAATGCAACAGAAAAATTATAATTTTTATATGATAATTTACTTTGACTATTAGAAAAAAAAAACACAGAAAATGTTATTAGACACTAGCATGAATGGAATGCATTTTCTGACCCACTACGGTCTTCATCAACATTCTTCGTGCCATTTAGTGTTAATCGTAAATATCTTCTATTTAACTCACACGTTAAAGAAATTGGGTAACGTTAAATCCCACATTACTCTGTGTGTTGAGTTAGAATGAAATTTACCACGAACGATTTCTATTTATAGTGTGTTTGTTTTTTCTCTAGTCATTATCATAGTTGCCAGTTTAACTTTCAGTTAAAACTTCTAAATGGCAGTTCTTTTCTCTAATGTCATCATATACTATCCTTCTACATAAGCAAAGCATATCAACAAACATTAAAGATTTTTTTGTTAATACATATGTCGAGCATATACATTAAACGATTTTTACACTGTACCTGGTGAGTGGTTTAATAGTGAATTTTATCGTTGATCTATAAATTTATGTGTGAGATTTTATTTGTTCGGTTTTTAGATCATGACAAATTTTTCTCTAAATTAACAGAAAAATCATAATTTTATATGATAATTTACTTTGACTATTAGAAAAAAAACACAGAAAAAGTTATTAGACACTAGCATGAATGGAATGCATTTTCTGACCCATTTTCAATTTATTTACTAAAAATTTCTTACTACGAATGCAAAAGTTTCATTAAAAATTATGAAGCTTTTTCATAAATTTGAATAATTTTTTTTTTCACTTTGTAAAGAAAATTTCATTATTTTAGTAAAAAACTTCATTAAAACTCATCCAAGAAAATTTTTTCTGTGTTGCTGTAAACTAGTGTAAAATATTTTATCTGCGTTATTTTGTTGGTCTGAACAATATTGAACAATATGGATATAAATTTATTTAGGACAATTTGATTCAAAGTTAAAAATTATTATAAATACCCAGCAAAAACTGTTCTGCCAAATAATGATTCTAAATAATTGAGGATTTTCATCGATGAATTTAACATTGGCTTGTCATAGGAAGGAATCATTCTTATAATGCTGCGTTGTGGTGTAATGGTTAGCGTGTTGGACTGTTACACAGATGGTCCCGGGTTCGATTCCCGGTGACGACAACATAAATTTAGAAAAATAATATGCAGGAGTTTTCTATCACTTATATGTATCGCTGCGCCCACCTTCGGTGTTCCCATAGCACTTAACCCCACCGAAGTAAAATAATGAATGAGGGCTATGAAACAAAAAGCTTCAATAAATTCGCCAACTCTACATCAGGTGGCGAGCAACAACTGTTCTAAGACTTATCATCTCGCGCAATTACAGTGTTGTCATGTTTGAAGCCCTACATCTTTTACCCCCTTTCATCTCTCCACTATCCCCTTTCCAAAGAAAGCAACACAGTAATTAATAGGAAGGAAGTAATAAAAAAAAAAAAAAAAAAAGAATATTGTATGCCTAAATAACTTCCAAAGAAGTTGTTTAGGCACAGAAAACTTACAAAGAATCATATTTAGAATGCTTCCTTCCTATGACAAGCCAATGTTAAAATTATGTCAATGATGAAAATGCCAATTAAAAGAGAAAAAATTGTTTGCTGGGCATGTATGTATAAATTATATTCTTTTGCCAATAAATATTTGTTAATAACATCCATATGTTAATTTGCTATTTCAATACTTACAAGGAAACTACACAGTGGTATAACCAGCAGATTTTAATGAATCTTAGATATGTGGTACGGAATTAAAAACTATGGAACAAACAATTGTTTTTAGGTACGCAATTTCATGTTTACGGTATCAAATGTGGGGTCATATCGGTTTCAAAGGACATATACACAAATTGGGTATCAAACGAAAGGTATTTCTGCGATCTATCCTATACAATAAAAAAATATTAAAAAAATGATCTGAAACAAAAAGCTTGGAACAAACTTCAAACCCATTTTTACCCTCTAAAAATTTGATTGCGCAGTTATGTTTCATGCCAAATGCTTTTGTCTTCTCTATCCCCTTATACTAGTTTTATGGGTTTCACCATTGTATAGTTTCCTTGTTAGTAATTTTAAATTAAAAATGCATATTATAGAAGGAAGCAATTATTGATAAATAATCGATATTTAAACAACTGATGATTTTTGTTTTAATATTTAACAAGACATGATCAATGAATTTAACAACGTCCACTATTTGTTTTTGGCAATAATTTGATAAAGTTTGTATAATAAATTGACGAAAGAACAAAATGAACTGATTATGAGGGTTTTTTTTAACTACCCAGTTTAGAAAAGCATTACCATATATGTACACTCAGGGAACTTATGCTTTAAAAATATGTAGTTGTTTGGGTTGTAATACAGTTTCTTTATTTTTAATGTAAATGTCAGTCATATGTAGAACAAATTAAAATTTTCACTAACCTTGTTGTTTCTTAAAAAAAAAACAAACTACATCAAATGACTGTTTTATGATTTTACATTAATTTTTTGCAGTTGTTTTTTGTTATTTAAAAAAATAAAAAAAAATGTTTGTGTATTTTTTACTACCATGTGGGGTTCATTTTTACTACAATTGTTAGTCATTTTTTGAACATTAAAAAACAAATGACAATGTAAGTTGAATTTACTAAAATGTAAGTCGTCCTTTCTTTAAGTGAAATTTCATTAGTTTTTAACTACATTTGCAGTGGTCTTCACCTACATAGTATTCTAAGTGTAGTTAATGAAGTACATATTTGCTAATGACAAGTACTTACAATTGTCATTAAAAATCTCCTTACTTTTATGTGTGTATATCGCGCAAAATAATGACATATCATTACTAAACACATTACAAAAAATAGAAAAATATGTGGTTACCTATATGCTTACCAGTATGGACAAAAATAATGAATTTAAAAATAAATATACTAAATATTAAATTTAAAAAAAAATTTTTTTTCTTGAACAATTATTGTTTAAATAAAATGTGCCCAACCGGGATTCGACCCCGGGCCTCGATTTTGTCCGTCAACCGTCCATCTGAACTATCTCGACATGTTATACTTGATAGATAAAAAAAACATAAATGACTTGCTTGAGCAAAATGTCATTACTTTCCAGCTTACAAAAAATCAAAAATATGTTGTTATATATGTACTAACTAGAGTTGGAAAAATAATGAGTCTAAAAATAGATTTCCAAAAACATTTTGAAAGGGTAAGGGTGAGGCATAATTTTTTGTATTAAAATAATGGGAAAATTAACTAGGTATTAATATGTCCTTATTATTTGTGTTAAAGTAGTGCAGAGAGTAAGCTAGTCATTATTGATAGTAGGAAAAGTAATGACATGTCATTACCGTTTTTACACTGGGTTATGGTATATGACTATAAACTGGGTGCATGAGAAGCAGAACTAAAAAAAAAGTTACTGGTTAATGTAATCAATAAAAGTAATCTAAAGTAAAACTTAATTAAGGTTTTTATAATGTTAATGTCCTATGGTTCCTTAAGAGGAACAAAGGGCCACAAGGTAGGTTTTTATATACTAAAAAAAAAGCTCCTGTCAACCCGTAAAAATAAACAATATTCAAATTCCTCAAAGCAAAGAAGCAAAGTATCAAGGAATATACTTAGACGACAAACTAACTTGGAGAAAACATATATTTACAAAGAGATTAGCCCTTGGAATTAAGCTAAGGTCTTTGAATTGGATACTAAATAGTAAATCCAAATTATCCCTCGAAAACAAACTCACTATATACAAGTGCATTTTAAAGCCTATATGGACCTACGGAATACAGATTTGGGGTACTGCTGCAAACTCAAACCTAGAAATATTGCAGAGATTTCAGTCCAAAGTATTGAGACAAATCGTAGGAGCACCACAATACATATCAATATCTCAATTACACCGCGAACTAAGAATTCCTTTGGTAAAGGATGAAATTCACAACAATGCAAATCGATATATTTCCCGTATACAACAACATCCGAGTCAGTTTGCGTCAAACCTGATGGGAGAAGCATCAACATTTTCAAGGCTGAAGAGGAGAGCCCCACTGGACCTAGTGAACTAGGTGTTATAATTGAAGGATGTCACAATGGCGACATACCATCACACATTTTGTTTTAGTTTTAAGTAGTATTTAATATAAATGATCTCATGTATTGCTGAATGTCACACAATTTTGTATTAAGACAGATTGCAATAAATAAAACTCAAGTTAAAAAAAAAAAAAAAAAAAAAAAAAATATACTACACCATAAAGTATTTGGTTTGAAATTAAAAAAAAAAACATATTTTTTGAATTATTATAATTCGATTCTTCTTTTGAAATATTCTTTAGGAGCGTATGATTAATATATTTATTTAAAAACTGTATGTTAATCATACGTAATAAAAAATATATATTATAAAAGAGTGCAATTTGATCCTTAGTTACTCCCAAATAATTTTTTTTTTTTTTTTTTTAAAAGTCAAATTCTATTTTTTTATCATTAATATCTTTTTTATTTGTCATTATAGTTCACACCCCAGATTAACTTATAATTGTTTTGAAATAAATTTCTTAAGTATTCCATAGTCTTAATGCAATTATGTATTTGCTATACAATAAACTTGACAATGTCTGCAAAAAAATATAAATTAACTTATAGTTTCTATTTTGCCGTCAAGGTTTAATTTATTTTAAAAATAAATTTCAGAAATCCAACAGAAGCTTAACATTTTTAGAAGCTTAACGTGTTTATAATTTTTTTTTATCGATTTAATTTAATCCTTTCAAATATTTTTTTCTTTCCAGTACTTTTGTTCATATAAAAGCATATTATTTAAGAATTTTTCTATTTCTACTTCTGTTGAATTTCTAATTATTAAAAATATTATACAATACTAAAAGTTATGTAATATTATTATATTTAATTATTAATCTTTTCATGTTATTAAGATTAGCATTTAGCAAAATGGCAGAACGAATTTAAGAAAGAAAGACACGCATAGACTTCCGCGACTTTAAAATTACGTAAATTTTGTTAAAATCAATTTTTAATTAACACGCCAAAGATTAATTTACAAATTTCAACAGTGGTAATTTAATTTGTTACTGTTGGCAACAAAACATTGATCTCAATTAAAGCTGTATTGAATGTAAAAGTGATAAAATACTACGTAATTTAGATTTCAAGGCATATAAATATTTATTACCCAAGTAAAAAAGTTTTTATATATTCAGATACAACTTTATACCATTCAATATTTCGTATACATAATTTTATAGTCATATTCGTATAAACATGTATGTTATAGCATGAATATTTCTATCCAATTGTATACAGCTTTGCGTTGCTTCAAAAATTTGTATATGTTGGTATATAACTCAAACAAAAATTAAAGTTTGCTCTCTGGCAATTCTTCCCTAACTACGTAAGCGCCATCTATCGAATATACAAAGAATATATCATAGATGTGGCATCACTTACAACATATGGGAAAACAGTGGACATTAGAGAGAGGTAAGTTTCTAAAAATAGAACTGTTGTGTTGTTGAAGTTGTACTTCTGAGATTATGTATGCAAGAACAAAAACACCGTGTATTGAATAAAACTAGTTTTAATCACAACAAAACTCGACCTGACGAGAGCTCAGTGCGCTAAAGCGCTCTGTCTAACGTGTAGTGCGAGTGCATGTGGCATTAGAAATCAGTTTATCTATACCACGGTCAGTGATTGCACAGAAAATTTCATATAGACGCAATCAAACAAATAAAAACATAACAAATATTACATTATTCAAAAAAAACAGGGTCACTGACGAAGGTTCAATACCAGAAACTGCGCAGTCTGATTCAGAAAATTGAAAATTTACAATGTAGTTATGATGTTTAGAAAATACACTCCTTCTTCTCTACCACGCCTTTCACAACAGCAATATATTATTTTATATAGTCCTGTTGAATAATTACGGGTTAGGGGAATAAAAAGATGGCCTCTTATGTACTATCTTTTCGAGGGAAAATGTATATAAATAAAAAAGATGACGGGTTTTTTTTTAAACGTTATAAAATAATGGGTATTTTATTTAAGCTTAAATTTAATGTTAAGCCTAGGGTTTCTAGAATTCATAACCTTGCTTTAAAAATTAAATGATACATGGTTACATATTTATTTTTTTAAATGGGAGATCTAGTACGTGCAGTCTCTTTAATCTTTTTGTTTCATAACTATCATCTAATAAAGAAATGGCTAATATGTTGGGGTGATCACTTAATCTATTTAAATACTTTTCTGAAAATCGTTTAATTTCGTCCTTTATTTAAGGCATGTTGAGATCATAGTGGATTATATTATTTGTGACAAACCATGGTGAGTCTAAAATTTTACGAAGTGTTTTAGATTGAAACCTTTGTAGAATTTCTATGTTAGAGTTGCATGCTGTTCCCCAAACGTGAATGCCATATATCCAAATTGGTTTTAGGACAGCCTTATAAATCCTTAATTAATTTTCTATGCTTAACTGAGATTTAGGGCGAAGCAGCCAATATAGCATTTTGAATTTGATATCTATTTGATTTCGTTTTATAGTAATATGGTCATTCCAAGTGAGTCTTCTATCCATATACATACCAAGATACTTAACACATTGTTTATGGGGTATCGTCTCGTTTTTTATTTTTACAGCACCACAATCGCCTTTTCTCATTGTAAATGTAATATGATTTGATTTGTTTGAATTCACCATGATGTTCCATCTTATAAGCCAGTTCTGTAGGTTGTTAAGTTGATTTTGAACTAAAAGCGATGCTTTCGAGGGTGAATTTCTGGCTGCTAATATTGCAGTATCGTCTGCATATGTGGCCACCAAAACGTTATTTGAATTTGGTAGATCGGATGTAAAGATCGTATATAAAACCGGTCCCAGGACACTGCCTTGGGGAACGCCAGAATGTTTCTGTAAGTAATGTGAATAGTCATTATTATGCTTAACGTAAAAGAATCGATCTGATAAGTATGACTTTAAAAGCAGATAATAGGGTGTTGGTAAAAACTTTTTTAACTTGTACAATAAGCCCGAATGCCACACACGATCAAAAGCCTGTTGAACATCTAAAAATACTGCAGAGCAGTATTTTTTGTTCTCTAAGGCTTCCGTAACATATTGCACAATTCTATGGCATTGTTCCGGCGTCCCATGCTTGTGGCGAAAGCCGAATTGGTGCTCTGGTATTATGTTAAACTCTTCGACCAAGGGCACCATTCTACGAATAAATATTCTTCCGAATATTTTAGAGAATGTTGCCAACAAACTTATTGGTCTGTATGACGAAATACAGTTTTCCGGTTTATTTGGCTTAGGTATCATGATGATCATTGCACACTTCCTTTGAGATGGAAAGTGACTTAACCGTAATATAGCGTTAAAAATATACGTTAAAAAAAGTAAACCTTTTTTTGGGATATTTTTTAACATTTGAGCGTTGATTTGATCGTATCCTGGTAACTTCTTTGGGTTAAGATGATTAATTTCTTCAAGTATTTCTGACTGTTTAATATGTTTAATCGGAAGATCCATGGGACAGGGTGTGTCAAGAAAATCAACGACATTTCTCTCGTCTGAAGAACCAGAGTTAAAATTGAATGGTGTGAATACTCTTTCTAAATAAATTCAAACATATGAGCGCTAAAAAGCTTAGTGTATATTGTTTTTGGTACTTGATGCATTGCATTTTAATAATTATAAATTCGTAGCACTTGTATTTATTAAATGAACTTTTGTGGAAGCTTTTAGACTTGTTTAGTTTGTACATGACTTTTAATTTTGTTTCTAGTTTAATAATATACGAAAATTCATGAATACTTGATTTTTGATATTCGGTACCCTGAATAATATGCAGTAAGAAGTATTCATATATTCATTAGCTTTACATCTCTAATATATTAATGTAAATAAAAACAATTAACACAGATATTAGAAAACTGATTAATTGTTAATATAATAATTGTAAATTTTAATTTGTTTCAGGTTGAAAATAATTATTTTTAGTTTTTGCCGCACTTTTAATTCAGCTTTTATTTTGGTGTAAACGAATCCACCTATTAGCTGCATTATTATTGACAACGGCAAAATGACATTTTTGGTGGGAACAGCTAGGGTTGGTACAATTGATACTATTGTTCGGTACCTTTTGCTCACAAAGTGAACACCTGTATATAATTGTACTTAATATACCTGATTATATATTACTATATATAAAGGGTCCGTTATCTAATGTTTTTTTTCAACTAGTGCTTATTTCGTGAATGGTAACACTTAGTTCATGTCTGATTTGACAGATAATTAGTTTTATCCTTCCGCTGAACGAATATGGTTGTGTATACGCTTGAACAACGCTGGGAAATATTGCGACATTACTTTAAAAATCATGGTAATGTTGCAGAATGTGTGCCGATACACCCAAAACGAGTCACTGTTTGTTGCGGATTTTGGTCCAGAGGCATAATTGGGCCATTTTTCTTCGAAAATGAGCAAGGAGTGGCCGTTACAGTCAATGGCGATCGTTATCGGGCCATGTTGAACGAATTTTTGTTCACAAAAATTGAAGAGTAGGAAATACAGCTGCACACAATCGATAATGTCCTTAAAAATTGAATCGATCGTGTAGGCTACTGCATGGCTAGCCGAGGCAGCCATTTAAATGAAATTATTTTCCATTATTAACCGGAAGGATTGAACTTTCAAATAAAAAAAGAAATTTGAGAAAATATTCAGTAGTTTTTTTTATAGCATTTTCAAAAAAGAAAAAAGTTATTTGGCGGACCCTTTACAATATAGAGTTATATATGGGACAATGTTCATATAATTATATACAACTACATATGAACCAATAATAAAAATATTTTATTTTTATACTTTTGGTAAAGCCATATATTGTTTCATACAAAATTATATATAAATTTATAAGGCCTCACACATTAATAGCCCCATATGTGATTATATATGGTCCATTATAAAGACACATTATATTATATGTGGTGCCATAGCAATATTATTTTCTAAGTGATTTTAGATATAATTTATATAATATCCGGAGTTAACATTTCGGAGTTAACTTCAAAAAATTGGACTTTTGTTCGCAAGAACTACTTTATCTCTCTCCGTCGCACACTTGCGCAAAAGTATTAGGTACACACAGAGAAATAAAGTGCCAACCGAATTAAAAAGTGTATTTTAATGGTAACAACTTATAAATTTAGTTAGTACAACGATATTTACCTTAGATTTCTGAATATTTTGGGTATTGCAACTAAAATTCAGTTGAATTAACGGAACTTTGTTGTGAAAACTAATGTTAAGTTGTGCCAGCCATCTGAAATGCGTTATAACCGAATTTGATTAGAAGTAACCGATTTTTAGTTGGCGATCAGTTTTTCTCTGTGTGTATGTACTCTAAGAGAAAACTAACAAAATTAAAGTTGATTCACGTGTCTCCAACAAGTCGAGCAATTTATGTAAAAAGCGCTATTTAAAAAATTGTAAGAACAAATTTATAGTCAAAAAATCGGAGAATTTTTCTACAAAACAGAAAAATATTATGTTATTAAACTCTTCAAAGTTAAATTATTAAAATAGAGCCTAGTAAGAAGACAATATTCGTCAACAATGACATGTATTCAACACAAAATACGTTAAACAACTGCATATACTGAGAGGATTATCTTCTCTTCAGCAATGAATTTTTTCATAGCTTTAATGAAAATTGTCCCGAAACACGTCCATTGAAACTTTTCGTAGAATCTATGAAACAGGTTTCATTTAAGTCAATGTTTATGAAATATTTTTAGAATTAATGAAAACCTTCATAAAACTAATGAATCGTTCAGTCAATTAAACGTTTATAGAATTCATGAAACAGTTTCATAAAATTTTTTAATATTAATAAGTTCCTTGAATTAATAAAACTCGTCTTGAAAAATGCATTGGAACTGAACCGCTTCATAATATTTTTTCAACAATTTCATAGAAGTCCAAAATTAATACAAGGCTACATTGAAATAATGTTTTGAGCATTCGTACGAATAAATAATAAAAGCAATATTCGGTAGAATTATTCGGTTATTTTGTATTTTCATGTAAAAAATTGAGAAAAATCTAGTTAAAACTTTTCTCTATAAAATGTCAGACAAGGCTGCTTATATTGATTTAAGATGATTTCTCAACATAAAAAGTGTTACGGTTTAGTTTAATTTCGTCTATATCTAAAGTACAGTGTAGTTTGTATGAAAATAAATATGAGAACTATGCGGAAAAGATTTGGTATTCGAATACACTATTTCTGACATCTTTAGTTATCACACAGACATTTATGAAATTATATATAATTTGATACAATTGTTGAGAAAAACTAGGAACTGTTTTTATCAACTCTAATCCAATAATATTGAACTATATAAAATTGGATACAATTATATATAATACCCAAAAATTTGTATGGGGGCAAAATTCGGATGAAATTGTATCTAATAAACATCAAATTGTACAAATTTGTATGTAGTTGCATCGAATTTGATATAATTCGATATTAATGTATCGAATTCGATACAATTTCCTGTACAATTATATGCTCTCATTTTTCTATTCAAATTTGATATCATCGCATATCTAATTCATATAAAATTTGATGTTGCCCCATATTAATTTTTTTTACTTGGGTATACAGTCTTTAGAGACTATTGATTATGAATGTTTATTGGGCTGATTTGATGCGATTTGAAGTGTCAAATTTTAAGAAAAGTTCGTAGTTAAGCAATTCACTTTTTACAATTTACAATTTACTGTTACCAATACCAAATTTGTCATCATTGCCTCTAGATACCAAAAAACCGACGGCACTAGAAACTACTAGCGGTGTATTAGGGTGTCCGTATTAATGGCGTTTCTATGAATTGAGTAGCATTCAAATGATGCGTTGTAATGAGCTGAATATGATGAGAATATTTGATTATTCTCTTTCGGCGAAAAAAATGTGGACGAATTTGGTACAAAAAACTCATTTAAAACATTTTGATGGAGTAACTTTAGTACAGCATTGCGTTTTTAAGAGTCCGATTTAAAACTTTGGGAAAAATAGTTCTTAGCGCTGGTTCTTGAGCGCTGACAGATTATTCATTCTTAATGATCTAATCTACGTTTCTAGTCCAAACCTCTCAGCAAATCTTCCTATTACCTGGGAAGAGGTTAGGGAATAAGACATTAAGGTAGGTAACTAGTTACTTTTCTATTAAAAACCCTATTATTTTAACAATTGAAATTACCATTCTGGTAACATGTAATAATTTTTTTTTTTTTTTATAAATTAAATTTTTTTATATTGGATATTAAATTAAAATATAAAAATGTTAAACTAAAAATTATGAACATAAATTTTTTAATAAGTTTTTTGTGGAAAAATAAACTTTTTGTAATAAGGCGGTAATATGTTACTTTTCTATTACAAACTCTATTATTTTAACAAGGGCATGTCCATCGAGGTAAGTACTTACTTCCGTAAAATGTTCCCCAACTACGCACATAGGTCTAGCGAGCTACTTTTTTTGGATAAAAATAAAAAAATCACATATACACACAGAGAAATAAAGTGCCAACCGAATTGAAAAGTGTATTTTAATGGTAACAATTTATAAATTCTGTTAGAACAACGATATTTATATTAGATTTCTGAATGTTTTTGGTATTGCAACTAAAATTTAGTTAAATTAATCAAACTTCGTTTTGAAAACTAATGTTGAGTTGTTCCAACCGACTGAACTTCGTAATAACTGAATTTGAGTCGAAGTAACTGAATTTCAGTTGGCAAACAGTTAAATTTTTCTCTGTGTGTATATATTTATATGTCAGCAGTTTCATTACATTTTTTCTGAAAACCCTTGCCGCAAGACGACCCAAAATGACCCATCTTGGGAATAAAATGTATCATTACAAATTACCAAAATTCGAAATTAAGAAAAAATGTTTTTTTCGTTTATTTGTTCATTTAATATACTCAAAATTATTCAGATGTGCAATCCTGACCTCATCGGATATCATTAACCCACTTTAGCCAGGAATCCATATGGAACATATGTCTGGTGAGCTACAGTATTTGGTCAAAACGAACAAAATTTCATATATGCGTGCAATTTATAAAAAATTAAAACACAATTTGTATTTGTCCATATTTGTAAATCCAATTTGACCATTTCATTTTGCAGCCAGGTGTCATTTTTAGTATTAAAAAGTTGAATTGATCGACAAGATTTCTGCCACTTGCCGTTTAGCCTAGCGCAATATAAACGAACTTTTTCTTTCAGGTAATTCTCATATTCAGTGGAAACATTTGATTTTCCAATATTTTTAAGAATATAATTTAAAAGAACTCCGATTTTCTCAATTTTGCTTGAGTAGGTCAGAATTTCTGAATTTTTAGTAGGTCAGAATTTTTGAAACACAAGTTACCTGAAGAAAAAAATTATATTTCTGAAAAACATGCAATTTTTAGCAGAATGTTGTTACTTATTCGGATGCACCACAAATCACTGCAACTTATGGCGTTTTTGATTCGTTGAACTATTTGGAACATTTTTAGTTATATCTTATAACATAATTTAAAAAAATCACTAATTTTGAGGTTATGAAAATTTCTAATTTTTTTGTTATCTACATCAAATTTATTGAATATTTCACTATTAAAAATTCAAATACTTAACATTGTCATCAATATCCATTATTAATAGATTTAAAAAGTATATTTATTTTTTAGTAAATTGTGTCACAAAAATATAACAAAATCACATCACGTGTCTTAGTTTATCACTGCTCTTAAAACATTGAACTTTGTAGCTTCACAGGCTAACGGTTAATTAAAGTTTGGAAAAACAAATTGTTGTTTTTGTTTTCTTGAAGTGTTTGCTACAATATTTCAACATCAAATATAGAAATATCGGATCTGATTTTTGGCCAAAAAAAGTAGCTCGCCAGACCTATGTGCTACGGTAACATGTAAACTACACCAAGTGAATATATATAGGGGCTTGTAGATGATCATATATGGGTATAGCAGATACCCGAGTAAAAAAATATATATTACGATATATTCTTTAATATAAAAATATATGATCATATAAAATAGCAATATCTCAATATGTATTTTTATATAACAATATTTTCAAAATGTTTTTCCAAAAAAATTCATGTATAAGCACATCCAATCATGTATAAAAAAAATACTATTCTAAATTTTATATATGACAATACATGAGTGATAAATTTGATTAGATTTTTATAAAACTAGATATAACCCAATACATAATTATATATAATACAAACATCAAAAACGTCCTCTGTCATTTTAGACATACTTATATATAATCGAAAACTGAAAAAATTTCATAAGTCAGTTTCTATGTAACTTATATAATTCAAAAATCGTAAAATATTTCACGAATATAGTTTACAATTTTGCGAAATCGATTACAAATAACAAACCCTCCAGCAAATTTTTTTAGAACAGATTACCTATGAACCTGTTCTAGAACAGCTTATTTTACCAACGGTTACATGGAAACGTTTCTAGAATAGGTTCCTAGGAGTCAAATTGTAAGGTTTCACTGTCCCAGAACCAGTTTTATAACTGGTTCTTGAACAGGTTCTAAAGCAACTTGCTCTAGTTTGGAGGTAAAGAACCTTTTGCAGATAGGACAAACTCCATATAAAAAGAATCGGTTTGAAAACAGAAATTATAAGCTATTATAATAATAAGTTTTTTTTACTGGGCCATTTTAATATTGACAAAAATTTTTCTTTAATTAAATTAAAATTAACAATTTCGTTTAAAACAAAAATTTGATGGGCTTACCAAAAAAATGCAGCTTTCCGGGACTCACGGTTATCTGAAAGCAAATCGGAAAACAGGAAATTGGTTAGTATGAATGCCTTTATCGTCACATACTAAATGATAAAAAAAAATGAAAATGGCGGCATATTGAGAATGGAAAATCGATATTTGACTATTATTTGCAGTCTAGTGTAAAAAACAAATAGTAAACATTTTTACTATTCCATATCATCAAAATCGGTTCAGTAACAATTTAGAAACCCTGCGTACAAATTTGAAAAACGTGGTTTCGAGAAAAACGCGTTTTAGGCACAAAATTAATGCTTCATTTAGGCAAAAACATTGCTTTAAAAAAATGGCTGCATCTCCCAAACTGTTACGAATTTCGAAAAATCCTTTTAAGATAATATTTTTGAATATCTAAGCTAAAAAATATGCAAAAAAAAGTCGAACATTTTGATTTTCTAAACCAAGATACCTTCTTAACTGTTTTGAAGTAATGTTTTACTAATATTTTACTATTGTTTTCCTAATTTCTTTTGTTAAAAAAATTACGCTGATAAGCAGTGAAGACGAATACCAGATTGAAAAATATACACAGTATGAAGTAAATGTCGCGGCATATAGTAGAGAAGAGGAAAATGATACTAAAAAGTATAACTCTTGTAAGACATATACAAAAATCAAATATGGAAGATTTTTGTATCAGTTGTTCATAAATAAAACAAAATTGTGGATTAAAACAACTTAAATTTTGTGTTTTCGCCAGCTTGTGAATGTAATTGTCTATTAATTAAGTAAAAGACAAAATAAAATATTTAAATTTAATAAACATTAAATGTGCATTTGTAAACTAAATGTTTATAGAGATTAACAATGTGGTGTGGTCAAATTGCAAACAAATATGCGTACAGGCAGACATCATAAAGCGAAAGACACACATCTAAGGTAGTTTTTTGTTTTTTGTTTCCTGTTTCTTATTTTCTTTTTCTTATCGCTTCGTTTCTAGTATTTTCTACAGCATTTGTAAACTTAATGTTTATAAAGATTAATAAATTGGTGTGGTCAAAAACGTGCAAGTAGAAAGCATAAAGCGAAAGAGAAGAACACACATCATAGGTAGTTTTTTATGTTTCCTTCCTCTTATTGCAAAAAGGGTGGTATATGTCATATTTTGTTATTTTTTCGTTTCGTTTCTAGAATTATCTGAGGCATTTCCTTTAAAAGATGGCATCATTTAGACAACCATTGATATAAGTAGTTGAAAGATAATTTTATTTATGTTATATATAATTATTTCTATATATTTTCAGATATTACACTAAGTCATGTCGTCAATGTGGGAGTATAAAAATTTCTATATTTTGTAACTTATAACTTATAATAAATTATTTCTAAAAGAATCACAAAAAAAGTTTAGGATTTCAGCTAATAAATTAACTAAAGTGTAATTTTTCTAAAAATTTTTTAGTCTACTAATATTAAGCAAAAATGTTGTTAACTTTTAGCAAGAACTTTTGAATTTTTATTCAACTAAGAGTTAGCAAAATTTTTGCTGAATCGCCTAATTTTGTTGCTAAAAAACAGATTTTGCTGACATTAGCATTTTTTTGCAATCACCCTGCTGAATAATAAAGTCTGAGTCAGCAAAATTTTTGCTGACTTTAATAACTTTTTTTTTTGAGTGTAGGGTGTAGAGTATATGAAGTACACAATAAAAAATGATATATTTGTATATTTGAGATATAATTTTTATATGAATATATATTTTGAAATATATCATTATATATAATGTACAAAGTAATATATATTTATATCAAAACTTTTATACTTGGACTTTTATGTATTTAGTAAATACATAAAAAAAGACGGACAGACAGACAGACGGACATCGCAAAATCGGCTTAGAATTCAATAATGATTAAGAATATATATACTTTATGGGGTCTTTAACCTATATTTCGATGCGTTACAAACGGAATGATAAACTTATAGATACTCTCAAAATATTGGAGGGTAAAAAAGAAACAAAATGAGTAAAAAACATTGTTTCGGCGAAACGTGTATGGCCTAAATAGACATTTTTCGTTTTAAATATTTTACAAAGTTCAAAAAATTGTTATAAAAAAAAAAGTTTTATTAAATAAAAGAGTCAATAATTTACAGATTTTTTAAGACTCTTCCATTAATTGCTTACAATTAATATTTAAATCTCATTGACACTATTCGAGCCTGAAGTAGGTGATCAGCAATAACCTGAGGTGATAGTAAAATGTGCAAAACATTAAACCCCTATGGAGAAAATTAAATCTCCAAACATTTCCAGACTACTTAAAAAAAAAAAAAATTAATACTAATATTATGATTGATACTGAGGCCGAAGGCGTTCTTTGACGCCTCTTTATACGGTAGTAATATTTTCGAGTCAATATTTGTTAAGTCACCACTAACAACAGAGATGATATTCTATTTTCACTAAACCCCAGTGTAGAAACAGTAATGACATGTCATTACTTTTCTCACTACCACTAATGACAACAGCTTACTCTGTGCATTACTTTAACACAAATAATAAGGACTTACGAATAACTAGTTAATTTTACCATTATTACAATACAAAAAATTAAGAGTTACCCATAAGTACCTATTTATGTTAATATTTAAAATATAAAGTATATATCTAACAATTTTTGAACATCTTTTTTTAAACTCATTAGTTTTTCACTTCTAGTAAGTACATATATAACAACTTATTTTAGATTTTTTGTAAGCTGGAAAGTAATGACATTTTGCGCAAGCAAGGCCTTCAGGTTTTTATCTATCAAGTATAACATGTCGAGATAGCTCAGATGGTAGAGCGACTGACTGACAACCTGGAGGCCCGGGTTCGAATCACGTGTGGCCACATTTTGTCAAATTTTTTTTTTTATTAAATTTATTTTTTGACTCCTTATTTTTGTCTATACCCAGGAAAAAATTACACATTCCAAAAAGAAGGTGATGCCCACTCTTGCTTACATATCTCATTGCCAAATTTAGTAACTGCAATACCAAACTCATTCCAACGATAGAGTCAAAAAAGCAAGTAGTATTGTAATCAATTCTTTAAATTTAAACCAGAAGGCATGAACTCAATGACAAAGTAATTATTTACTTAAAAGAAAATAACAATGTTATTAACTTATATGTATAACTTTTTGTACTCAAGAAGTAATCAAATACTTTTTTGTAATAAAAGGACGTTATTGGAAGTAGTTCCTAATTTTGAAAAAAGAAGTTATACAATTTTAAAGAATTTATCTCATATATTTTTTCAAACAAATTTTTATTTGCAGGAAAATAATACTAAAAACAGAAATTGCATGTTGCCGAAATTTTGTTAAACTGTGGTTAGATATAAATTAGGGAAGCGCACGTGAGCAGAAAATTGTGAGTGGAAGTTGAAATTACTGACGTTATCGTGAGTGAGTGGAAAAAAAATTTTCGAGGGTGATTGTGCGTGAGTCATATTTTTGTTTTTCAATTTTGAATTGTTCTTTTTTTTGAAAAATTTATATTTTCGTGGTTTATAGCTCCAAAATTATGACAAACCCTTGTTATCATAACAATTCGATGTTTCACTTTTGAGGATTTTATTTCCGTATGAGTTTTAATCGTTATATTTGAGTGACCTAGGAGAATCACGTGTGAGTAAAAGTTGAATTTACTTATGGAACTACTTCCTTTTTTTATAAATGTAAGTACTTCTTATTTTTTCTAGGGAACTATTTATTTATTTTTTTTGTGTAAGTACTTCGTAGTTTGACAATGGAACTATTTCTTTATTAAAAAATGTATGTAGTTCTTAAAAATATAAAGTAAATGGTTCTTCGGTAAAAAAAAAAATCAATTCTAAAGAATCAATTATTTTAGTCTCACGCCCTGTTAAAAGAATCGAGTAGGTAAAGTAAGGAATGCGTTCTGCCCAAAATGCTTGATTACAAACCCGCTTACCTTTTTGGAAATGTTTTGCTGGGTACATATACACTAATAATAATCCATGCGTAGAATTACTAAAAAATGTCAAAATAACCAAATTTTTGGTAAAATGAACGAAAATTTGTACATTTTACGAAATTTTTAGTAGTTTTGACAATATTTTCGTATTTTTATGCATGGATTATTATGAGTGTAAAACCATTATGTTTTTTTTTTATAATGTGTTTAGTAATGATATGTCATTATTTTGTCATTTTATTAATTTTACCATTATTTCGAAACAAAAAATAAAGCGTTACCCATAAGTACTTATTTTTCTTATTATTTAAAATATAAAGTATTGATCTAACAATTTTGAACATATTTTCTTAAAGTTATTAGTTTTTCAATTCTAGTAAGTACATATATAACTACTTATTTTGATTTTTTGTAAGCTGAATAGTAATGTCATTTTGCGCAATCAAGTCATTTATGTTTTTTTTTTTTTATTTATCAAGTATTACATGTCGAGATAGCTCAAATGGTAGAGCGGCTGATTGACTACCTGGAGGCCCGGGTTCGAATACCGTGTGGGCACATTTGTCTAAAAAAAAAATTTTCAATAAAATTTTTTTTTATTAAATTTAGTTTTTTTTTTTAATTTATTTTATGACTCATTATTTTTGTCTATACTGGTAAGCAAATAGGTAATCATTATATTTTCTATAAGATAATGATCTATATATTTTCTATTTAGTAATGATATGTCATTATTTTGCCGACATTGCCATAAGTAATGAGATTTGAAATGACAATTGTAAGTACTTGCCATTGCCAAATATACACTTATATAACCACTTATATGGTATTGCTTTTCTACACTGGGACATCTGTGAAAACAGAAAATTAAAAAAAAAAAATAAAAAAAACATTTACAAAATTTCTATTAAAACAAACACTTGAGTTCTTGGCAAGTTCGTGTTTAAGCAGCATGATTTTTTGATTAATTTAGATTTTTTTGTGTCTTAAAGAATGGACACTATATCATTTTTACAAAGTTAAATTTCAATTACTTTAAGCACTGGATGTATATGACTTTTTGAATTTTCCGTTATCTACACAATATAAAATCTAGTTGACTTTTAGTTCCTATAACTTTAACGTGTCGAATACCAACAAAAGATGGAAAATTGTCTAAATTTACATTTTTATAGTAAAGCAGAGTACTTTTTGTTGTTATATGAAGAAAATTTGCAAAAACTTAGGGATACAGATGGAGTGGGATAGTGGTTTTGTGCATTGAAAATTAATGATAGGAAAAAATAACGATTTCCGCGTAAAAACAGAAAGTGTCAAAAAACTAAATTCTCGATACAGGATGAAAAAAATGAAAAGGCTATTAAAAATTCTGAACATATTTTATAATAAATAACTTAAATCAAAGCAATCCGTTGACACGACATCCAGACAGTAAGCGTAAAACTTGTTAAAACAAAAACTAAGAATTTTTTTTTGATCTCCGAAAACCTATTAATGTTTAAATGATGTTCATTCATGAAGCACACCCAGTCAGAAGCTACCAGTGGTACAAAAATTCAAGCACTGGTATACCACAGGCTAACCGAGGAATTGTAAATAAACTACTGACAGAACACTTGCTTCAGATACTTTACCAGCCTTTCCAAAAAACGTTTTGCCAGTATTTGTTTTACAATAATTTCAGTGGTTTATAGAAAAAATTATTGGCAATGAATTGACCATTTACCCAACGTTGAGAAAATGTATTTTACCAGTGATATTTAGTCAGAAATTACCAACCACTCAAAAATCTAACCTAAAGCATTTATTTTATAAAAATGATGATGCTTTGTTTAAAAAAGTTTGTAGTCGGTAGGTTCCGAGCCCGAGAACGGTTTCCGACAAACATTTTTTTTTTGTGATTTTTTTTATCGTTTTTTATAGTTTTTTATATTTTTTACATATAAAATGTATTTTTTTGTTTCTGCAAAAGCTCTTTCAAGGCCAACTTTTTTTTTTGTTTTCAAAATGTTGGCAAATAGTTTCCATCAAACCTCATGCCAGTGCTGACATATTTGTGCAGCCAACTGTTACCCAGCAGTTATCATTCACTTAAGTTTTAAGCTATCAAGTATTATATGTTTCGTTAGCTCTGTTAGAGTTAGAGCTGTCGGCTGCCAATCTGGCGGCCAGGGTTCGAACCCAGGCGGGATCAAAAAATTATACATGAACTTTTCTTTTCATTTTATTTTAGAAAACTAATTTTTAGACCACTTATTTCGTGATTTTACCAGCATTTTGGCAACGTTCGAAATTTTGTTCCCACAGTGCTTGTGCGACACATTTTGAACATATTGACCTTTTGTCTAATAATGTAATCATTTTAGGCTTGGGAAAACACTTGTTGCCAGCACTTGCACCACTTGCTAAAGCACTTTGCCAGCGGTGGTCCTTTTGCCTTTTTCTGACTGGGCAGTTTTGTACGGTTTATAAGATCTATGGTCTAAAGAACACATCAAATTAATAAAAACGCTTGAATGAGGAAACGAAATCGTAGTATGCTAAACAGTTTGCAGTGTATTTCAATTGGAATATCCGCTTAAGGTGTGAATACTTTTGACAGGGGAATTATTAATTACAGTAATCAAATGAAATATTTAATATCTCTAAATAATAATATGGCCACTTCTGTTATATTTCTGTCTAAGTTGGTCACAATTCGATTACTCAGCAAATCAAAAATATGACTTGTAAACAGGGCCGTAGCTACAAACAAACAAAAATTATAAACACTAGATAATAAAAATTTATATTTTTGAAAAATTTAGAACATAAATTTTTTTTAATTACGAGGACGGATCAATAAGTCCGTGACTTTTTGAATGAAACACAGTTTTTTTTGCAAAAAAAAAATTTTTTTTTCCACATAATCTCCTTTTAGCTCAATACACTTAGTCTAACGTTTCTCCAATTTTTGTATACCTTCCAAAAAATATTATTTTTCGAGGTCCATAAAATAGGCATTTGTTTGATCAATGAAAAATAACTTTTGAAGCAGTTTATAATTTATGTATTTACTTATTATTATTTGATTTTCTATTTAGATACCTGTTGTAATTTTTGTTGAATTCATTCTTTAAATCTTTATTTTTATTTAAAATTATTTTGAACTTTTGTTGTTATGGTAATTTGAATATTGTTTGGAATTTATAAACAAATGAAAATGTATAAAAAGAGGAACATTTTTAAAATAAATTAATTAGCTTTCTGAGTTCTTAGAGTAAAGTTCTAAATCAAGACTTAAGTCATTGGTGTTAACTACTCTAAAGTATAAGGAAAAACCTAATTTTTTAGGTTTATTTAAAAAAACTCGCAAAACTCATTTAAAATTAATGAATATATATAATCAACGAAAAAAGATTATTTCACTTTTTTTTTTTAAATCCTCGTTAAATCGGTCCAATAAGTTGGCATAATAATCTCCGTTTATTGCTTTTCCCTTTTGAAGGTAATCGATGTGGATTATCCCGCGTGCATCCTAAAAAAACTGTTGCCATCGCCTTATTGGCCGACAAACTAACCTTGGCTTTCTTCAGAGCCGGTTCACCCGTATAAACCCATTGTTTAGACTGCGGCTTGGTCTCCGGAGTGATGTACTGGATCCATGTTTCATTCACAGTTACAAGACGCCGCAAAAACTTATTCGAATTGCGGTTAAATACCTCCAAACAATCCTTTAAAGTTGTCACACGATTACGTTTATGGTCAATTGAGAGCAAACGCGGCACCCATCTTGCAGACAGCTTTCTTAAACCCAACTGATCGTTTAAAATCGAAACCACACTGCCATATGAAATGCCTATGGCATCAACAATCTCACGCACTTTTACTCTTCGATCGGCTAACACCATATCGTGGATTTTTTCGGCATTTTCGGGTGTATTGACCTCAATTGGCCGTCCAGAACGTTCAGCGTCATTTGTACTTGTGCGACCACAACGAAAGTCAGTAAACCACTTTTTTACCATTGAAATCGATTGTGCAGACTCCCCATAGAATTTATCAAGCTTTTCCTTGGTTTGATTGACGGTTTTTTTTCGCAAAAAATAATGTTTAATGAGCACTCGAAATTCATTTTTTTCCATTTTTAAAAAAATCCACGAGGTTGTATGTTTTGGACAGCTGTTAAACGCAAAGTAAATGACGGAACTTGCTCAAAATTTTACTCGTCTATTAACAGGTGGTACTTGATGGGAGCAGTATTGCATTTCATATAACTACGAGAGAAGTTCGAAAAGTCACGGTCTTATTGATCCGCCGTCGTATATAAAAAAGGCTATACATATTAAAAATTCCTTTTAATATAAAATTGTAGAGCCGAACTCGTTAAGCAAAAAATGTTAGTCCAATTTTACAAAATCGAAAAGGTTCAAAACTCTAAACATGTATTATGTACAAAATACGCTATTTTGATAATTTTCTGATAAAAAAAATTAGGGAAAGGTAAACATTATTATTTGAAAATTACGAAATAGAGTTTGAGTTTTAACAGCTTTTATTGAGTGCATTACTGACAAAATTTAGGTGTTTTTTTACTGCAAATAAGAATAGGCAAAGAATATTCAAAATTAGTTGGACTTTTATTATAAAAAAAAGTGCAAATCTTGTTTTGTGCGATATATATTTCACAAAAAGTATAGAACATCAAGTAAAAATATTTTTTTGACAGAAAGAATACTGATATCCACAATTTTTAGTTACACAAAGAATATCTTGAGAACCAAAATTAAAAAAAAAATCTTAAAGAAAAAGAAAAAAAATATTTCGGTAGAAAAACTCTTACAACAAAATTAATTAATAGGGAGAAGACATCTTATTTCAACTTGCCTTTATTTCTGGGACACCTCTAGAATTTAGGGGACCAAAGTCTTCCGATGGGTTCTCTCGGATTCTAATAAAATTTTGTAATTGGAAAAAAATAATAAGGGTCATGTACTTTTTTTAGCGGCCCACGTTTATGGGTTAAAAGATGGGGCCACAGTTAATACATTTTTGAATGGAAACATGTCTGACTAAAAATTCTGATTTTTTGAACGCAGTTTTGGTTTACTTGAGAAAATAAAATTTTTGATAGCACTATTGCATATGTAGTGTGTTAGGCTTGCCATTTATTTAAAATATATGTAAAGAAGCTCTTCGGAAATGTTGGAAAAACTCTAGACACCCCACTTTATAACTCATAAACATGAGATTGGGCCGCTAATAAAACGTGTCATTTATTTTTTTTCTTTATCACATATATAAATTTCATTAAGATCAGAGAGAACCCGTCGCCGAAATTGGTGTGCTTGACTACGAAATGCCTCTCTTCACACATTTTGGGACTTCCTTTTCCAATAAAGCCTTAAAACTCGAAAACTTTTAAAATGAAATAACGCCTTTGACTTAAAATGCCGTATTCATTCTACTTTTTTCAAAGGAAAACTCCTCAGATTAAATTTTGTTTTTAACTCCTAGTTTTCTTTACTTGCAGCTCCAAAAACTAACCTTAACATTTTTTAATCTTTTTCGTATATAAACATATTGTAATTCAAATTATTTTTGTTCTATAAAGACAAGACTTTAAGTATTTTTTTTAAGACAACTTTTCGTAGGTTCAGTAAATAATAGCCTCCATGATATTCTGAATAGCTGAATAGGATCGAATGCGAATTTGCAAAAAAAAAAATTGTATTATGAAAATTTAAAAATCTTTAAAAATAACAACTTTTTGTACATTTTAAAAGTAATATTTTCAGCAATTTAATGAACAGTTTATAAGTCTGAATTGGTCAAACTATTCACTGTGTACTCGCACAAAAATTATCTGATGAATAGAGAAGACAAAAAATTCCAAAATCCATTGTGTTTATGGCTAAAAAAAAATATATCAGAAAAAAGGCAAAAAAAAATAATAAAACTGCAAAAAGGGTAAAAATTACTCTTTTAAAAAGAAAAAGATAAAAAAAAAATTGAGAAAAAAAAGCATTTCAAGCGAAGAACATCATGACAAATCTTAAGAATAGCAAACTTGGCTTCACTGCCGTACTACTCAGCAAAACCACACATTACCAAATCATGGGTAAAGTAATGTATCGACATAGGGCTTCACGCATTACATTACACCTTACTGCACTGATGAATTTTACAGGCGATGAGCCTGAAAGTAATGGGTGGACTCATTACCTTGTAGGGGGTAAAGTAACTGGTGACTTATATGGTTACATGGTGGGAAAAAGTAATGTGTCTATAAATAGATTTTCATAAAAAAAATTCATAAAATTTTTTTTTACAGATATTTTTTTTTAATTAAATAATAACTTTTTTTTTTGTTATTAAATAATCTACGTGGTCATGCTGGGATTCGAACATGGGGTCTCTGGTATTTAACAATTAGTTAGGCGAGAACTCTACCAACTGAACTATCGATACATATAATATTTTATTGCTTAAAATGTAAATGAGTTGTTTTGCTTCGTGTTTTCGTTCGTGATATGAAAAATATACACCTTACCCTCATGCTTACAAAAAATCACACAGTAATGTGTCTATAAATAAATTTTCAAAAATATATATTAATAATTACTTTACGTTTATAATTCATGCATTATGTAATTGATGATCGGTAAGTCATTATTTTATGTTTTGAAGTAATGTAAAATGTAATGAGGTATCATTACAAGGTAATCCATGAGTGTTCAATTATCGGTAACTCATTACTTCTTGTTGGAAAATACACATTACAAGGTAATGCATTACTTTATCGCTCCCATTACCAAAGTTTTGCTGTGTAATTCAATTGTTATCCTCTTTTACACCAAATTTGGTTTAAACATATTTTTTTTCGCAAAATTCCGCTTGAACTCAAAATTATTTTTCGATTGTATCAAATCTTGAGGCCCATATGTTGAATTTAATGTATTAACTTTAATATTGTCGTTATTAGATCAGAAGTTATAATAAAATCAAAATGTAAAAATTTAATCGTGTACACGCTTTATCGTGTTTTGTTTTTGTTTTTGCATATTTAAATGCAAATTTAAATAAATGAACCTTAATAAAATAATGTTTATTTTAGTAACCGATAAGATGTTTTTTTTTTTTTTGTAAATGATGATAAAAGAAGAGAATATAGCAAAAGAAGATATTTTAAAAAACTTTCTAACAAAGAAGGAATTCTAAGACAAAGTTTAATTGATGACTGAATTGTGATACAACGATGATACAAATTTTAAAATATAAAGATATGAATAGATTTTATGAAATATTAAAAAGGTTATATGCTAATAATGGCGAAATAAATAAACATTATGAATATCTTTAATTATTTTCATTTAAATCATTTAGTATTCCCTATTTTAAGAAAATATGACAATTGTCCTACAATTGTCACATATGACATTTATTGGTATTATCTAGAATAGCTTCAAATTAACTCACAATCAGAAAATAAAGTCAACAAAATGTTGAATTGTTTTTTTTTTTTTTTTTTTGTTCAAAATCTTCCCGATTTTAATAAAACATGACAATTGTCATACAATTGTCATACAATTGTCACATATGACATTTAATGGTGTTCTATAGAATATCTTCAACTCAAAATAATGAAATAAAGTCAACATGTCCAAAACGTCGAAACTTTTTTTTTTCCAAATTATTCTTAAATGTACGAGTTTATGTTGTAACAAAATATGACAATTGTCATATAAAATTATATTTTACTTATGCGCTCTAGTTTTAAAATTTTTTCAATTATGACTTTTGTGAATTCCATGACATTAAAATATTTAATTTGGCTATAAATAACAATTCTGAGTTTTAAATCAGACATATAATTTAAATTTTTTTTTTTTTTTTTAAGTTTTACAGTCATGTCACTTGGAATACCTTCCTTATAAGCATGTTTTAACAAAAAATATTGGTGTTTTATTATGTTTTTTTTTTTTCTTTACATGATCAGTTTGTGTGTTTTATTTAGCTCCTCCAGCTGTGGTTCAAAGAAAATAGCCGCTGGGTATTTCGTTTTTTGTTTTTTTTTTTTTTGAATTGAAATTTATACAAGAATTGAAAATTTATACAAGAATATTATTATAGCTACAATTTCTTAAGAAATGAGCAAAAGAGTTAGATAAAGAAAACACTATCAGGCGATTTATGCAAATTTGATTGTTTGAATGAAAATTTTAAGAAGCTATAATTGTACTGTGTGATGTATTTGTTGTATAAGTAAAATAAGTATTTATTTATTTTACGATACTTTGTTTTTTTTTTTTGGTTACTCAAGAGCAGATCTTCCCCCCTTTTTGTCTTGAGTGAATTTTCTAAGAAATCCACTTAACATATATTCTCATATAATTGAAACTAATATTCAATTAAATGTGAAAAAATAAGTAACGGCATAAATTTTAAGCCTAAGTACTGGCAAACGGTTCATGTCTTAAGTACCTATATACTTTTCTTGTGGTGGCAAACTATTAAGAATTGGTAAACTTTAGTTAACAAAGTATTAAATATTGAAATGTTTTATATCCTCAAACGAAAGACTTAGAACACAAACTTGATACAATGTACGTACATTGGAGAAATTCAGCGATGTATTTAGAATTATCAAAACAAATTTTTTAAAGTATTGAATAGGGTAACAGTTTTTTGTTTATATGTACCCAGCAAAAAATTTTCAAAAAGGTAAGCGGGTTTGTAATCAAGCATTTTGGGCAGAACGCATTCCATACTAGATTACCTACTCGATTCTTTTAACAGGACGTGAGACTAAAATAATTGATTTTTTAGAATTGATTATTTTTTTTTACCGAAGAACCATTTACTTTATATTTTTAAGAACTACATACATTTTTTAATAAAGAAATAGTTCCATTGTAAAACTACGAAGTACTTACACAAAAAAAATAAATAAATAGTTCCCTAGAAAAAATAAGAAGTACTTAAATTTAAAAAAAAGAAGTAGTTCTATAAGTAAATTCAACTTTTACTCACACGTGATTCTCCTAGGTCACTCAAATATAACGATCAAAACTCATACGGAAATAAAATCCTAAAAGTGAAACATCGAATGTTATGATAACATGGAATTGTCATAATTTTGGAGCCATAAACCACGAAAATATAAATTTTTCAAAAAAAAAAGAACAATTCAAAATTGAAAAACAAAAGTATGACTCACGCACAATCAAACTCGAAAATTTTTTTTACACTCACTCACGATAACGTCAGTAATTAGGAACTACTTTCAAAATTAGGAACTACTTTCAATAACGTCCTTTTATTAAGAAAAAGTATATGATTACTTCTTGAGTACAAAAAGTTATACATATAAGTTAATAACATTGTTATTTTCTTTTAAGTAAATAATTACTTTGTTATTGAGTTCATGCTTTCTGGTTTAATTTAAAGAATTGATTACAATACTACTTGCTTTTTTGAGTCTATCGTTGGAATGAGTTTGGTATTGCAGTTACTAAATTTGGCAATGAGATATGTAAGCAAGTGTGGGCATCACTTTCTTTTTCCTGGGTATATAAAAATTATTAATATAAAATCTGGTGGCAATTGGATAAACAAAAGGAGGAACAGAAATCTACTGAAAAGCTGTTTATTGTTCATACATTAAAAAAATTGTTTCCGTTTTTTCAAAAATTTTGTTATTGGGACACACCTTTCAGTAAAGGTCTTTAAAATCTCGTTGAACTTGGTATATACTATATTTACCTAGTTTGTATAAATTTTAAGTATTTTTTCTTGTTTGGTTGCTGCACAAAGTTAGGTATTTTTAACAAATGTGTAAGAATTATACATTGTTTGAACTATCATAACTTTTGAACGCATTAACAGAAAATTAAAAAGTTGATGTAATTTTAAATACTAAGTCCTCTTCTTAGAATAACGAATTAATTTGCGAATACCTCAAAAAAGCGATCATTACTTTTTCTGAAATTGATTTTGCAATTAGCTCAAAGTATGTATCACTTACAACATAAACAAATTTAAAGTTGGAAAGCAGAGGGGTTCAAAAATAAACGCAATTTTTCCGAAAGTATCTTAGATATTTAATATAAAATTTTCTATATATTCACATTCACAGTACGAAAAAATACAAAATTTTCTGCCACTCATGGGCATATTCATGTTAAACAGGAGGCCACATATAGTTAAAGTGCTTACTCAGATTTCCATTATCATATTCTATGTCCTTTCAAAAATACATTTAAAATTAAATTGTTTGGCCAATTATTTAAATAATGTCGGTATAGGTATCAGATGAAAGATCACAATCTGTGCTATTCCACAAAATTATTTTTCATAAGGACCAAACATGTTACAAACGTCTTTTTAAAAATTTTAACCCTTGATATCCTTAAATGTTTTAAATAAGTTCGTCAAAAGAAAAAAATCATGTACTAATCTTGACTATTCTGTCAGACATTCTCCAACTTTAGTCTTCTTGATCTATTTATTTAACAAATATTATAAATATGCGTTTTTTTTTTTGCGATGGCGGATGTTAATTATTAATTTTGTCCATAGTTTAAATGCAATGAAACGAATTTAGAGTATTTTGAAAAATTATAAGAATTATATTCAGAAAATTTTTCCAAATTCTAACAACGTCCCTTGTTTTCCGTTAAGGTAAAAATAAATGTTTTTGAATATTTTGAATTTTTCGTAAAAAATTATTGAAATACTTTGTTAGCATTTACGAATGTTTAAGAAACTTCACTTACCTATACTCCGAAGCCTCGAATTGATGTTCAAAAGGAAAACATATCGAAGTTAGTGTATTTAGGCACTTGGGGTCAACATATATGATTAGAATAACTGTATTGGTAGCTGCCACTTGCAAATATCGACCATTTTTTTTAGTAAATTTGTATGGTTGTCCCACCATTATAATACATTCACTAAGTAAATGATTGTACACGAATTTTATTTTTAGTTAATTTGCCGTCTCGTTACTTTACAATATAAAATATTTTTGCTTTAATTATCGATTTTAGATAATTACCAATAAAGTAGCATTCCAACAAATCAATTATTATAGTTTTATCGCATTGAAACCAAAATTGTTCTGGGTGTAAAATTTAAATTAGAGCAGCCAACTTTTGGGCATACCATATAGTAAATATAGATTATTTGTTAGGAAAATAGGCGAATAAAGAAATATAGAGTATGGCCTCGAACTTGAACAATTTTCATTTTCATATAACAGTTTTATTTTTACTGTTCTTATTTTACTAAATTATTAATTTTGGCAATTTTTCTGCAACGTAATTTACAACAAATTTTGAGTAGCATTTTCTGTTATTTTGACAGGCTTATTTCTATGAGTGTAAGATATATGATTTATGTATAGGTATTTTATATAACCAACTTAGCTTTCTTCAGAAAACTATAGTCTTAATGATATAATTTGAAATGTCAAAAGTTAATTGATATCGCAAGCAAACAATAGTGGTATATCATAATAAAGGTGGCCAGATAACCAATTAACCATTAATATGCCAACAGCATTTGGGAATTTTATAATTACTTTTAAACTGTTAAGTATTAATTAAAAATTCATATTTTTTTATTTGTTTATATTTTTTTATTTGTCTAAGAGAAATATGTTTAATTATCACAAATTCGGTAACCATAACTTAACTTTTTCGGTAACTATAACTTAACTTTAGATAATAAAAAAAAAGCCTTAAGAACCCTATTTTTTTTTTTTTAATATTTATTACTTAAAAATAAGACAATGACTAACTTACGCTTTTAATGATTATATTAAGTAAATAAAAAAAAGTATTCAACAAAAAAAATGAAACAGTTTTAATTTTCTCACAAAAGTCAATGCTCTATTACACACAGAAACAATATATTGTTCAAAGTTGTTCTAAAATTTAAACATTAAAACAATTAAAATTCTAAAAAAAAAAACACCAAATTTATGTTTACTTATCTAAACAAATGCTAAAAACTCACGTGGGGCTTCATAATTTATGTCAGCTTTTTAAGGTTTTTGCTTGCAAATAGGGGCTTTTTATTTAAAAAGAATAACATCAAATATTCTTAAACAAAATAATATGGAATATGAATGTATTAAAGTAAAAGAATAGGCCTATAGTTTAAATAGGATGAGTTAAATCAAATTATTTATGCAGTGGAGTTCGGTTATAACGAACACCGGTTATAACGAACTTTTTTTATAACGAAAACTATTTTTTGTCGTAACGCATTTACTAACATATTTCACACAAAATAATACGGCTATAACGAACTAATTTTTTGCACCCGTTTACGAGTTCTCATACAAATAAATTTTCACGCTTAAAACGAATATTAAAGTCGAGATTTTAAATTAAAATTCTGCTGAAAATCTTAAAAATGTTAGCCTTTTAATTACAAATTTACTAAATAGAAATCAAAACAATGAAACGTAAATTAACGGAAGAATTGTTTCAGAATTACAAACAAAAATTTTTAAATTAGGAAAATTTAAGAAAAAAACATCCGAAATTTTAATAGTTTTTTGGAAAATGTTTACCTCGCTTATAGAAAACTAAATCGTACGTTCTGAGCCAGTTCGTTATAACCGTACTCCACTGTATAAACAAAAAGACATTACTCATTATTAATATCATTTCAATAAAAAACAATAAATTATAAATTACGAAAACATTATGGAAAATCAAAAGACTTAAGAGACAAACTTAAGAGTGTAGCGAGCAAAGCATTAAAGTATTATAGTGAAGCGTTCAAGAGTCTTATAGAGTTTTTGTTTTTAAATTTATTAATTGACCACTTTCAGGAATTTGTTGATAGATCTTTTTCGGGAATTTTCTAGGTTCCCATCATCAGAACACGTTTTGAAAGAAGTGACAATTCCATGCAAACATCAAACATTCATATAACCTCGTTATCCCACTAAATGAGAACTAATATAAGAACTCGAAGTTAAAGATTATCACCATTGATCAAAAATAAATTGTAAACTTGTTTGTTATGTGGCCTCGAACTTGAATAATTTTCATTTTCATTGCACAATTAAAGGTCGAAAAAACATAATTTTTATTTTTAATAAAAATTATATCAAACTTGTATAAAAAACAAAGTACGGTCTTGTTTACTCCCCCTTTACATCTTGTTTTTAAACAAAACAAACAAAACAAGTGTGAAAATAAAAAGGGAAAAAAAAACAAAAACGTGTATTATATATCTACAAGGTGGCGCAAAAATAACCTTCCGATGTTTTTTGGCTGTAATTTAAAAAAAAAATTAAAAACTTTGATTCTTCTTGTGGATTATTTTTATTTGGTATTTTAATTTTTTTTACATCAAGTCGAGAATATGATGTCATGTAAATGGCCGCCGCCACAGTTGATTGTCATTTGAGCCCTTTTTATGGCATTTTCCATCACTTTGGCCAAAACTTCCGGCGATAGGTCCTCACATTCTTGACGGATATTGTCTTTAAGAGCTTCAAGAGTCTGAGGCTTGTTGACATAAACCCGCGACTTCAAAAAGCCCCACAAAAAGAAGTCTGCAGCGGTCGAATCAGGCGATCTTGCTGGCCAGTGCAAATCGCCAAAACGGGAGATTAGGCGCCCGGGAAATGCATCCTTCAGCATATCGGTTGTGGCACGTGCAGTGTGTGCCGTTGCACCGTTCTGTTGGAACCACATGTTTTCCAATTCCAATTCATAAAGTTGCGCCAAAAGAACTCGTTGATCATTGCTCTATAGCGCTCACCATTCACAGTAACCGTTTGGTCCGCGACGTCTTCGAAGAAAAAAGGTCCGATGACTCCTCCAGCGAAAACAGCACACCATACAGTGACTTTGAGCGGGTGTTGTAATGGCTCTTCGTGGGTTACACGCGGATTTTCAGTACCCCAGAAGCGTAAATTTTGCTTATTTACGTACCCGCTAAGATGGAAATGGGCCTCATCACTCATGATTATTTTTGATGAAAAATCATCTTCCTCTTGGTGGTGATTAAGGATGGCTCTGGAGGATGGTTCTGGAGCAGTGTAGCGTAACATTGTTTATTAACGTGTATTTCGCATGTGTTTACTACACAAATGTCAAAACAGAACTGACATTAGGGGCCGATCGCAAAATTTATAGCATTTTCTGATAGGAGGATTACTTTTGCGCCACCTTGTACCAAAGATAACCTTGCACATAGCAAACAAGTTTTCAATTTATTTTTGACCAATGGTGATAATTTTTAACTTCGAGCTCATATATTAGTTCTTATTTAGTGAGAAAACTAGTTTATATGAATGTTTGATGTTTTGCATGGAATTGTCACTTCTTTCGAAACGTGTTCTGATGATGGAAATCTAGAAAATTCCCGAAAAAGATCTATCAACACATTCCTGAAAGTGGACAATTAATACATTTGAAAACAAAAACTCTATAGAGTATTTGTTAGGACAATATCCTAATAAATAAATATAGAGTATGGCCTCGAACTTGAATAATTTTCATTTTCATTGCACAATTAAAGGTAGAAAAATATAACTTTTATTTTTAATAAAAATTATATCAAAATTGTAAAACTGTAATATTTACAAAATTTTAGTGATATTGGCGTTGAATTTTAGTAAATTGAAAATAGCAATTTACTCTGCTAAAACAGCAAGAACTTGTAATATCAAAAACTTGTAATATCAATACAACTTTTACTATATTTACGTTAACATTAGCTGAATGCAAACATAACAGTAACTTTGCCTAACTCAGCAGAACTATTTGCTAACAATTGTGAACTATAATTTTAGAAATCCGTTTTTTCGCATAAAAAATTCTAAAAAAAACTTTGAAAATTTTAATGTTTTTTTATAATTTTTTTGTCTTCTAACAAATTAAACAATTTTTTTTTTGCTGAATTTAGCATATAAATTTCTTAATTTCGATTAACTAAAATTCAGCTCAAATATAACATAATTTTTGTATAAAATATGCTCATTTTAACAATTTTTCCAGCAACGTAATTTTGAACTAATTGTTTGTTAGTAGTTTTAGCAAAAATTTTTACTAATATTTTTCCATCACAATATGAATATTAATTTATAGTTAATTGTAAGATATATTATGGCATGAAAAAAAGACCTAACCAAAATACTGTGCTGAATAAAAATAATTTCTAAAATTTTTTGTAAATCTAAGATTAGCAAATTTTGTAATGCCTTTTATAAAATGTATATGAATGATGTCCTTAAAGTTAAGCGATATTTTAAAAAACACGCTTAAGAATTAAAACTTGTGTAAATATATTCAATGACATGACTACGCAAAAAGTTATAAACATTAAACAAAAATAAATTTTAAGATGTACAGATATACAAATGACCCAATGATAATTTCATACAAAAATAAATAAATTTAAAATATAAATTCATAACCACAAAAGGGTGTGTGTCTACAGTACCTGGCCATTGATATAAGGACGCTAGTTTGGTATAGAATATCTAGAGAACAATTTGTATGCTGTTAAGAACACTTAAAGTACCAATTACGGACAACTCCACAAATTAAAGAATTTTAATTTTTTTCAAACTGAATATATCATTCATTATTTGAATTTTTGAGAAGACCAAAAATTGTCAGTTTTTGACCTCAAGTTTTCCGATTTTCTCTATATTTCTATGCAGCCTGTAACACATCTCCATATTCAGTTTATCAATTTTTCAAAAATTCGCGATTTTCACGGTTTCAATTAAAAAAAAACAAAATTAAAAAAATCACAAAAGTGTGTAACTCTGAAGAGCCGTATACTCACAAGTTGTTATCGAATTGTCCTCTTTCACATAAATGCATTCAAAAAATGCATTTAAAATAAATATGCAATTTTGTGCAAATGTAATTTTTAGATGCATTTTCGAAAATGTTCTCAAAATGTTTTAAACATGAATACTAGAAAATTTAACAATTTTTTATAAAATCAAATTTCGCTGCTTTGTGTGACGTGAAAGTCATCTAATTTTCTCGATTTTTTTTTTTAAACTTTATCCAATAGTTTCATACAAAATTACTTTTTATTATAATTTCTAATTTTTATATTTTGAACAGGATTTTAAAACAGGTAAAATTCAGAAAAACACTATTTTATTTTTATTTTTTAAAGAGAAGCAACATTCGAAAGCAATGTGTTGCTTCTTTGGAAAAGGGATAGTGTAGAGATGAAAGGTGGGGAAAGATGAAGGACTTCAAACATGGCAACATTGTGCTAGGTGATAAGCTTTAGAACAGTTGTTACTCGCCACCTGATATAGAGTTGGTGAAGTTATTGAAGTTTTTGGTTCATAGCCCCGATTTATTATTTTACTTCGGTGGGGTTAACTGCTATGGGAATAACGAAGGTGGATGCTGCGATACATATGAGGGATAGAAAACTCATACATATAATTTTTCTAAATTGATGTTGTCGTCACCGCGAATCGAACCATCTGTGTAACAGTCCAACGCGCTAACCATTACACTACAACGAATAAAAACAAATTTTTTAAGCAGATGCAATTTTTGGATGAATTTTGAAAAAAATTTGATAAATTCGCGTCACAGTAAAAGCTAAATTTAATTTAACATAAAATCCAAGTTTTTAGTGTAAAGGTACAATTAAGGAGCAAAAAATAGCCAGTTAAAAAAAATTTAAAAATCTATTAATTTAGAATGAATTCTAATATAAAACAATTACCAAAAAAAATCAGAAAGTCGCTTCTTAAAAAAAAAACACTCTTTTGGTTTACACTTTATTGGTAAAGAAAAATTCCCATGTATGCACTAAATAATGCTACCATAAGTACTTATATTTATCAATATTTGGCATATCATTACTAACTGATTCAAAATTTTTTTCAAAATCAATTTGTTAGACTCATTATGGTAGAGTGATTAACTGCCAACCTGGCAGTCTGAAATTAAATAAAAAAAAAAACATAATTTATTAAAAAAAATATTTTATTCAAACATTTTTTTAATAGAGTGAACCCGGGCCGCCAGGATGTCAGTCAACCGCTCAACCATCTGAGCTATCTCGACACATTATACTTGATAGTTTTAAAAAAAAAATGACTTGCTTGTACAAATGTCGTTACTTTACAGCTTACGAAAAATCTAAAATAAGTAGTTATATATGTACTTACTAGAAGTGTAAAATAATGAGTCTAAAATATATTTTCAAAAAATTTAAGATCAGTTTTAAAATAATGATAAAAATAATTACTTATTGGTAACGCAATATTTTTTGGAATGGAATCATGCGAAAATGAAATAGTTATTAGTAAGTCCTCATTATTTGTGTTAAAGTCATTACTGGTAGTGAGAAAAGTAATGACGTGTCAGTACCATCTCTACACTGGGAATTTGGGCATTTCGGATGCAAGGGGAAACTGGGCCACTAAACTCTCTGCAGCTTATGCTAGAATTACTTGCAGCGTTCAAAATCTTGCGTGTATCGCGATTCGACAACTTGGATTTTCTTCCACTTCTCTTTTTTGTTCCATAATTTTGTTTATCACTTCGACTTTAATTTATAGCGAAATTTCGGAAATTGATAGTTATTGGTCCTTTTTAAAAATCAGAAAGGGCGGTTCATGCTGGTGTTTTACTTATACATACTGACTATAATAAAAGTCTCGCTTAAAATGGTGAATTATTTTTGAAAAATTAAAAATAAATCTTACCTGGGTTTTAATTATGAAACTCGAGGAAAAAAGATATTCACAAAATACTCAATATCGCTAACAACAATACACAATTGATTCAAATCAAATAAATATTTTAATAACTGACATTCTACCAATTCATACCAAATTAAAAACTCAAGGTAACGTGGTTGCTTTAAATTTTATAGAACTGCGAAGTATAATTTCATACATGGATTATAAATATGAAACGCAGAAAAATTTATATATAAATTTGATTTTGGGACTTTAGCACATTTAATTACTATAAATGCAATTAATGTTTATCCCGATGAAAATAAATTTAAATAACAAATATGCAGGTGCTTGTGCAAATTTAAATGTAACTGACACTAATAGAAAACATATGATTTTCTATTGTTGATTTACTTGAATAAACGTCACTACATTGCTAGGTCTGTCAAAAAAACAGAGTAGTATTTGGAAGATGACAAAGCCAATTGTGACAATATTTTGTTGTTGTTTTTGTTTTTTCTTTGATATTTTAAATTTTGAATCTCGCTCCTAGACGAGGACAAGAAATTCTCATTGAGTTTGTGATTTAACATAACAATATCTCTAGAAATTCTAATAACAAAGTCCCCTGAAGATTTCCTTGGGCAGGAATGAAATCCGGATAGGGACACGCCTACATCAGATTGTTTCACAATTTGTTAAATAAGTTTTGGGACTTTAACACATTTAATTACTATAAATTGATTAAAATATGTTGAAGTGGAAGTATTTTTTCGTCAAATTCAGCAATTTGTAATGTAAAGCGATATTTTGTGTAATGTAAAGCGAAATAAGCAATACCGCTAAAACTCTAATTCTGACTAAAAACGTCTCTAAAATACAGAACATTTTGTTAATTAACAAATCGAAAATAAAATCTTCAAACATTGGCAATTATTTTCACTTTAACCCTCATTCTACTTCATTTCAACTTAACCTACCATTTTGTATGGAGACTTTAGAGGAGGTTAACCATTTTCAATCCGAACTCTTTAACTGCTGGAACGATTTTGAAAACACAAAGGCGTATAAGAGAATAACAAATAATTTTGGAAAACGTTACCAACATGTCTTGAGCCTACGCGAAGGGATAAGTTTTATAAGAGACATACATTTTAAAAGGGCATACATCAAAAGTTCGAGCTAGTTTTGCAAAACTCTTTAGGGGATTTGTTATCGAAATGGTCTGAATTTATATCATGTTAAATTCATTGAGGAGTATTGTAAAATTGAAAAAAAAAAAAAAAATTGCATCCATAGTTTAATAGCCAACTACTGTAAGCAGTGGTACTAATAAAATGACACATTATAACAGTGTATATGTATAAATATTTATGGTTGCATTAAATAATTCAAGACTAAACAAAAAAAAAAAAAATTATGTTAACACAAATATTAAAATATTGTTATTGCAGATGTACTTGTCCATGGGTATAACAGAAAAATAAAAATATTTTATAGCCCAGAGTAGAAAAAACTATATGAGTGGTTATATAAGTACATATTTGGTAATGGGAAGTATATCATTACTAAGCGCCTAACAAAAAATAGAAAAATATGTGGTTACCAGTATGGTCAAAAATAATGAGTCTAAAAATTTATTTAAAAAAAAATCAATTTAATAAAAAAAATATTTTTTTTATTGAAAAACGGGATTCGAACCCGTGGCTCCAGGTTGTCAGGCAACTGCTCTACCATCTGAGCTATCTCCATATGTTATGCTTGATAGAAACAAACATAAATTAATTGATTGCTCAAAATGTCATTACATTCCAGCTTTAAAAAAATCAAAAATAAGTAGTTATGTATTATATATATATAAGTACTTACTGAAGGGATTCACTATGGACCGTATTGGTCTCCGAGTGGAGATGTGCTCTTGGGCACATAACCGTTCCTAACCTAACCTACTGGAAGTGAAAAAATAATGAGACTACAACTAGATTTTCAAAAAATAACGTATTATTTTTTGTATTGAAATAATGGCAAAGTTAACTAGTTATTAGTAAGTCCTTATTATTTGTGTTAAAGCAATGCAGAGAGTAAGCTGCAATCATAACTGGTAGTGTGAAAAGTAATGACATGTGATAACTGTTTCTATACTGGAATATGATGACCCAAATTATAAAGTTAATAAATCTTTGTGTTTTATTTAAATTTGGCAAACAAAAATTCTGGTACCTGGAATATTTCTGTGAGTTGTAAAAACAAAACCTGCATAAATTGTATTGACTGGGCCTAAATTGTAGATGAATTGTTTAACTAACAGTTTAACGCATTTTTTTTACAACAACAAAAAAGTAAATAAATACAACCAAGAGAAAATAAGAACTTTGGGTAAAAATTCCTAGAATACTAAAATGTTTATGTCGTATGGGAGTAGTACTACCAAATGCATTTTATAAGAAGTCAATGTATTCCAAAACAAAAAAAAATCAACAACGACAAAAACCATTAACAAACACCTTCCTCTGCCAAAGTTTACCAATCATACCATCATACAAAAAAAAAAACTAGTAGGAAAATAGTAGTTGCCCTATGGTAAGGGACTAGTCATATGACATGTCACGTTTAATATGGAGTTGTCTAGGACTACGCACTATGTGACGTGTCACAGGACTGACGCAAAAAAAACATATCACAGAAACGACACAAAAGAACAAGTAATATGGTAAAGGGACCAGTGATAGGACATGTCACGTTTAATATGGAGTTGTTTAGAACTATACACTATGTGATGTATCATAGTACTGACGCAAAAGAACATATTACTGAAACGACACAAAAGATCAAGTCACCCAGCTGAATGCAAAAAACTTACAAGGAAGCTATGCAGTGGTGAATCAGCAGATTTTTATGAAACTATTCGAGAAGCTTGTTTTATTTAAATAACAAACATTTTGGGCATGCGCGGATATGTTTTATATACCAGTGGATGTGTCTTTAAAATAGCTTTATTTGATACGCAATTGCTTATAGTTTAACAACTTATATACGAAATATATTAAAAAAAAACTTCAAATTGGGTATTTTTCGATCCCAATTTTTGAAACCTAAACTTGAGATTGCGCCCCTAAAAAAATATGTGTCTAATATTTGTAAGTTCTTTACAACATATCCAAGTTTCATTTAAATCTGAGGATTCACCACTGTGTAATTACCTTGTAAGTTTTTTTTTGATATTACTATTATTTCAAATAGTTAATTTTTTTCCCCTTAATTCATAAATGCTTTTCTAAGTTAAACTTGCAGGAGGTACCCCGACCCGGACCCGTAATTTGTACTGAACTTTGAATATGTTGTAGTGAATAAGAATTTAATCTCATGTTTAGTAGCTGACAACAAGAGAGGTATCCCGATGCGGACTACCGAACCACCAATAAAACTTTGGCATGTAATAGAGGGATCAAAAATAAGAAATGTTCGCTTATAATCATATCTGCCCAATCGAATTTTTAAAGGGTTTGAAATTTGTTCGAAACCTTTTTTGTTTTAGAACTTTTCATTGGATGGATCTTCAAAATACCTCTCATTTGATAACAAATTTTAACGATTTTTTTTGGAACCACCACGAACAAATAGCGAAAAATGAAAATTGGAGTCACTTTTGTACCCCTAAATATGGGATTGTTAAGATAAATAATATTAAGATATCACTTATTGCCCCCTCTACAACATACCCAAAATTCATTTGTATTTTAAATCGGAGTATATCACTCTATACGACGAACAAAATTTAGATTGATGTGTCCCGGGGTTTTGGTTGTGTAATTTAAAAAGTTTAATTTTTAATTTTTAACGAGCTTCCAACAAAAATAAAGCAAATTAAACATATTAGCTAGGTTGATACTAGTATTTCGTTTATTTCGGTACCGGTATTTTAGGTATTTCAGTTATCTCGGTAGCGGGTTTTTAGCGATAACGGTACTTAAGCGATAACGGTATTTAAGTTGTTTCGGCAAACGGTATTTTAAGGATAAGGTTATTTTAGTTATATTAAAGATATCAGTAATATCAATGCACACCAAAAACAGCAGAAAAAAAACTGTTAAATCGACTAAACTTTAGTTAAATTTTTAGTTGTTTGCATGAAAACTAAGCGCCGTCTAATCGTGAAAACTTTTATTATAAATAATAAGACAACTGAAATACAACTCTGTATTTATAAGATAAATCAAATATGCATCTATACATTACATTAAGCATTACAACGACATTTGCTGGTTTTGATTCTTAAAATAAGATTGTAAGACTTTTGTAAATTCAGCAAAAAAAAAATTAGTTAAAAATTTAGTATTTCATCAAGTAAAAATATCTAACTAAAAATTAGTAAAAAACTTGGAAAGTTGGATTACTATGCTAATTTTTCTACAATGTACTATTAAAAAACATGCATACCTTTTTAATACAGCTTCAACAGAATGCTGGGAGAATACTTCCAGAACCATAATATGATAATATTGGGATATATTTGGAACCCTAATATGGTAATATAATTATTATATTATGATACAAAGGCATATAAGAGTATGGTTGTCACAACCACAATAACATGGTTGTCGCAATCACAAATCCAAATATGTATGATGCCATTCAAATATGGTTCCCTCAACCATGTGTTTTCGTTGCGTGTGGTTAAGTGTGAGCTGATTGTGGTAATGATTACATACAGAAAAATAAAGTGCCCACGGAATATAAAAGTATATTTTGGTGTATTTTTCAAATGTAATTTCTAAATATTTTGATGTGTTGCAACTAAATTCTGTTATGCTAAACGAATTTTTTTGTGAAAACCAACATTCAGTTGTATAAACCGATTTAGGTAGTAGTAATTGAATTTATGTTGGCTAATGACTAAATTTTTCACTGTGTGTGTAAGTTACAGTATACAAGTATAATAAAGAGATATCCAGAGAGAATTAAATAGAGCGATATGTATCAACCTGACAATGAGTGTCATCTGAGATAGGTTCTTTTGACCTTAGGGTATTTTCCCCTGTTCTTTTTTACCTTTAAAATATGAGACCGGACCGATTTGAAACAATAAAGGTCAGTTTGTTTCTATACTTTCAGTCTGCTTTTGTTTGACCAGTCACGGGATAAATCTTTTCGGACCGGTCCTTTTTGCTTCGGTTACAGAACAGATTCTTGCATTCATTTGATCTCACTCTTGCATCTAACTTAATACGAATATCTTAAAATTAAAATGTTCTAATTTAATTTCAAAAGATATTTTAAAAAATGTTTCCTCTTAATGGTTGCAAACAAAAGACCAAATTTATAATACTGCACTTTGTAGGGTATTTAAAATTAAAAAAGGACTGTGTTAAATAATACGCAATACACCGCTATTCATATGAACCAATTTTAAAAGACCATTTTTAACAGCAATAGCAAAATTCGCATGAACGCATTTGCAGGGTCATTTAGAGCACAAAACAGTTCTACTGATGAAAATATCGTATATACCACTCGTATGTTTTAACTCCACCTAATAACAAAAATACAACCATAAAAGACGCAATATATGATTTTGCATGTTGTTTTATGTTTTTGTCCTACCAATGAGTTCAAAATTACCATATTACAAAGTAGGTTTTCTAAATAACATCAACAATGCTCATTGTTAACATGAACTTTAAGATGACCATTAAAAAAGTGGGGGTTTTCACAATTGCCATTTCCACAGTCGCACGCATCTAATTGATTTCAAATATATAAAATTGCACATTTTACAACATACATCTATGGATTAATATAAAAGGCCCTAACTTGATTTTTTATATAACTTAGAAGGAACATTTTTAATTAAATCGGAAAAAACTGTGTACCTACATTTTTTTTGCATTCAATATTTAACTTTCAAATTCAAAATACGAATAAAAAATGGAGTCACTAGACTTTGGAGATACGAGTACATTAACTAAAAAAGTAATTTCCATATCGCTGTATGGTGGCTTACAAGTGAAAGCAAAACTTTCCGATTTTTAAATTTTTTCAATTATTTCCATAGGGAAATAATGGAATTAAGCTTTGAGAATAGTATGACTCATTAGATATAAAACCATCAACAAATATCAAATATCGACCTCTACCCCATTTAATTTTAACCAAACTTGGTACGGAAGGTAAGTGTTATATTGATATGTCATCGTACAAGTGTTAGATTGTTAGCTCTAACGGTTGTGGAAATATCGCGTTTTAAAATATGACAAAAAAAAAAACGGAAATTTAACAAAAGTAGGCGTACTTAATCGTCCATATCTTTTAAACAGTTAAGGCGAAAAAATAATTTTTTGAAGGTGAAATGCATATTTTTCCAAATCCGCGGTTTAAACCGCTATATTTCAAAACACAGTTTTTTTTTAAATTTTCAAAAAAATATATGTTAATTATAATTTATTTCACTACGCTGTGTGCCAAATTAATATGTGGAGCTCTTAGGAAATTTAAAGTTATGGATAAAATCTATAAAAAGTTATAAATATAGTAGAAAAAAAAGATTACAAGTTTGATATAATGAAAATGAAAATTATTCCAGTTCGAGGCCATACTCTATATTACTTTATTAGGATATTGTCCTAACAAATAATCTATAGAGTTTTTTGTTTTCAAATTTATTATTTGACCCTTTCAGGAATGTGTTGATAGATCTATTTCGGGAATTTTCTAGGTTCCCATCATCAGAACACGTTTTGAAAGCGGGTAACAATCCCATGCCAAACATCAAACATTCATATAAACTAGTTTACTCACTACATGAGAACTAATATACATATGAGCTTGAAGTTAAAGATTATAACCATTGATCAAAAATAAATTGAAAACTTGTTTGTTATGTGCAAGGTCCACCTCTGGTGGATATTCAATACACGTTTTTTGTTTTTTTTTTCCTCCTTTTTATTTTTTATTTCATTTATAAACAAAACAGTGAGTGTAAACTAAACTGTACTTTGTCTTTTATACAAGTTTGATAAAATTTTTATTTAAAAATAAAAATTATGTTTTTCGACCTTTATTTGTGCAATGAAAATGAAAATTATTCAAGTTCGAGGCCTATATTTCTATATAAATAAAAATTATATCAAACTTGTATAAAAGACAAAGTACAGTCTAGTTTACAAGTAAATCCGCGGTTTAAGCCGCTGTATTTCAAAAACTGTTTTTTTTTTTAAATTTTCAAATAAATATATGTGAATTGTAATTTATTCAACTACACTGTTGCCAAATTAATATGTGCCAAATTAATTAATATAAAAAGTTAATAAATAAAGTAGAAATAAAGTAAAAAAAAAATAATATATTAAAAAAAAATAATAGAAATAACAGTTTTGCAAAAGTAGTTGAACATAATTATCCATATCTTTTTAACTGTTTAAGCTACAAGAGTCATTGATACCTCATTTAAAGGTACTTAAATTGTGGTTTTACTGGTTGACAAAAATAATTCACTTCTTGACGATAAAATGCATTTTTTTCAAAATCCATGATTCAAACCGCTGTATTTCAAAAAACTGGTTTACTAAAACTTTTAAAAAAATATATGTTAATTATCAATTATTCTTCTATACCGTCACCAAATCCCTTTGTGGTACTCCTGCATGTTTCTGAATTATCGGCTTTTTAATTAATTTGTTTCACATTTTTATTCATAAACGGAATACCGTAACATCTAAAAGTAGGGATTTGGGCACGACATAGAAAGAGAACTAATTTTTATTTAACATATATTTTTGACAAAATTTTAAAAAACCAGTTTTTTGAAATACCGCTTTTGAAGCGCTGTTTTTGAAATCAATGCATTTTGCATTAGAAAAGTCAATAATAAAACCACAATTTAAGTAGCTTTAAAACGATGTTTCAATGGCTCTCGTAGCTTAAGTCTTTAAAAAGATATGGAATTTTATGTACCAATAATTTTTGAAAAATTTTCGAACATTTTTTCCATATTTTGAAACGCGATATTTCAAGATCCGCTATGATTAGCTGTCCTACATTTGGGCGAAGTTATACTTCTATGATGCACTTCTTCTATACCAAGTTTGGTTGCAATCAGAAGGGTTGGAGGAAATCGAGTGGTTGATTTTATATGTTTTTAGTCGTATTGAAAAAATGGTGTAATTTTATACAGTTTGAGGTATATTTACAAAATAGATATCACGGACCGGACCGCCAGATGAACTTCAAATATATTGTATAGAATACAAATTTTAGGGACCCGTGCTTTTTTAGCTGCCCAATCTCATCTTTAGGAGATACTAAGTGGGGTCCAAGCTGACCCCATTTTAGGTTTTTTTTATTATGGTTTATTTCGTTATATTAAAAGCAACTATATACTATTTGGTATCAAATGAAAGGATTTAAAGACACATTCACTGGTGTGCAAATTAGTATTTTGTTATTGAAAAAATGTGTTTGAGAAACATTAAATTCTACGTATTTTTACGGAATTTTAGTTGTATTAAGCAAAAAACAATGTATAGTAATGCCTAAAACAAAATGTTAGTTTTACATAGTAATAGGATAAATTATTGTAATGATTTTCAAAAAATAAAGAATCTAATCTAAATCTAATCTAATCTAGTAATGCCTATTTAATTTAATCGAGTTGGTGTCTGAGAGTTTTCAGATATTCGAAACCGCTTGGTTTTTTTACGACTTTTCTGAATATCCTTTTTTACATATATTTTAATTAATTCAAAAAACGCGGCAACTCTGGGTCCACTATATAGGCAATATGGGTATCACAATTTTTGGTTTCTTGAGTATATTAACCATGCGTACTAATAATTCTAGTTTTAATAAATTAAAGAGAAATTTTCACACAAAAACAAACACATTCTTAACCGTTCTTTTTAACCTTAAACGTTTGATTGTGCAGCTAAAAAAATATTTGTGTCCTTTTTTTGCTTCAAGGTTCATTAAAATTGGGATCGGATCGGGATACCTTCCTTGTTAGTTGATGTCAGCGCACCAATAACGGAATACGAAGTTCATTACAAATATCACAAACTTATAAGGCATTGGAGCAAAGTTTTTGAAAATTACTGTTTTTCGCGAATGACATTCACAATTATATTTGAAATTGGCTATTGAGTGAACTGAGTTCCTTAGTAAGTATCACCTTCAAGTTAAAAAGGATTTTAAAATTTTATCGACTTTTTAAAACTTTTACCAAATTTAATTATTTTTTTTCCGTATTTTTATAAACACTGGACTTGAATACAAATTTAGGTATTCAAGACCGACTAAATTGATAAAGTGCAAAGAAGTTAAATTTTTTTCATTCCTAGTGCGTACACCGACAGATTTTTCCAAGCACATTTGGCTTTGTGACAACTATCATTTTCACATAAAAGATTTTAATTAGCTTAATACAAAAATCGAAAAGGTATCAACCAATTATAAGGACTTTAAATATTTTGTACCAAACAACATTTTTATAGCCTCGAAAATCATCATTATATACAATTCCTGCAAATTTCGCATTTTTCAAATAATTTCGGTTTCCTTTTTAAGTTCATATATACGAGTATGACAGCAATTTTTGTTGAGTGTTTTTTATATTTTTGGTGGTGTAATATATATAAAAAAAAAATTATTCTCAAAAATATTTCTATAAAACTTTTGTTTGATTTCCAACTCAATTTCAATTAAAAGTTTAATAATATTTATTAAATGTTTAATTGAAAAAAAAAATTGGTGCATTCAATATTTCTCTGTTTTATAACCCATAACGACAACAAAGTAAAAAAAATGTGAACATTTAATAAATAACCAAAATTTTAAAAAAAGTCGCCAGAACTGAAGAAAAAATTGCCAAAATAGAAATAATCCCTAAAATTGAAAATAAATCACAATCACGGTTAAAAATAGACATATATGCATCCATTTATGCACATGTATGAACTCATTCATGCTCATATATGAAGTGATTCGAGGTCATACATGTCCATATACCACCATATAGGATTCGTATATGTTCATAAGAGTTCATATGTGGACATATATATAAATATTACCTTAATTTTCGTTAATGCACACAGATGAGCATATATGACTCCTCATATGAACATATTAGAATGGTTTATGAATACATATGGATCATGTATGGATGCATGTGGACATGTATGAGGCATGTGTGTTTATGTATGTATCCATATATGTCGATTTTTAACAGGATAGGTAATTTTTAATATTTTTGTTTGATTTAAACATAAAACCGCCATCATGTTTGCGCCGTTAAAGGTACACGATAAACGCGGATGGATTTAGCATGCTCAAACATCGGCTATCACTTACACAAAAATTGATTCATGTCATTCAAAAAAAGTTTTGAAAATATTTTGCCTCAAAGTGTCGAACATTTTTGAAATTCCTAGTAGTAAGTTTTGCGGATTTTTTTTTTTATTTTTTTTTAATTGAAATTGTAAAAAAAAATCAATTTATGGTCTTTCTTCCTTAGGCCATGGTTATAGAAAATTCAATTGAGAAAACAAATTTATGTTCTGTTTGAGTGCTCAAGAATCTACGTTGTATTTTTGCATTCAAATTTTTATTTCGCCTTTTATTTAGAATTTCTTTTCATGTTTTTTCTTTTCATTTTAAAATGTCGCCATTACTTTGGTCTTTATTTGATTTTTAAGTTGAAATGTAAATGCCCCTTTTTCTAATATGAGGTGGTAAAAAGATTTAAATATTTTGTTGTTGTTGTTGTTGTTTACTTGTTGCATTATTGAATGAAAAATTAAATAAAAAAAAAATTAATATTTAAGAATGTGTAGAAGAGTGTGTTTATGAACTTTGTTTGATTTACATTTTCACATTGCGTAAAGGTGTCACATTTAGCACCCGCTTGTCATTCATTGTAATTTAAGCGTTTGTTGTTGTTGGTGCCACAGACGCCTTTATGGAGCCCTGTTTTTATTAAATGGAATCTTAGTTGGGTTTTAAATGGTTAAAACTTTTTATGTTTTTGTTTAAAAGTTGAAAAACAAAAAGGTTTTCGAATGCAACGCCATAATTAACAATTAAAGTTCCTTTCCTAAGTCTTTTGTTTAGTAGGAACACTTTCAATAATGAGTATGCAATTAAAATATGTCAATGGTGACTAATGTTTTACAAATGTTTTTGTTGAAACATTGACTTAAGAACGATTTTCTTTATTTAAAATAATAGAAAAAATTCTCATTTTAGAACTTTGATTGCACCCATTCTGTTTGGGCACGAAGTTGTTAAGGAATTTCATGGATTAATAAGTTAAGCTAAAAAATTAAATTTCGAAACTGCACTTTTTTGTTTTTCGTACTGAAATCATAGTTTAAATTTTATTGAAAAAACGCTGAAATTGGAAAAATTATCCAAATTAAAATATATCCAAAAATAAAACAAAGCTGACATTATAAAAATCGCTGGTAAATAAAAAAATATTACTTGAAATGGAAAAAATCGCTAACAATAAAAAACTCTAGAATTGGAAAAATTGCCAAATAAAAAAAAAATTTAAAACTCCAAAAGTAAAAAATCGACACATTGAAAAAAATCATTGGTTTATCATGCCAAAACCAAAAACTATATGAAAACACGGACGTCATTACTTTCCAGATTACAAAAAATCAAAAATATGTAGTTATATAAGCCATTACTAGAGTTGACAAAACAATGAGTCTAAAAAATAGATTTTCAAAAAAATATCAGATCATTTCTTTATATTTAAAATAATGATAAAAAATAAGTACTTTGGAGTAACGCATTATTTTTTGTATTAAAATAATAGGAAAATTAACTAGTTATTAGCAAGTCATTATTGTTTGTGTTATAGTAATGCATATAGTAAGCTGGTGTCATTACTGGTAGTCCAAATGTAATGATATATTATTACCGTTTCTACACTGCGGAAATATGTTCTTATATATCCACTTATGTGGTTATGCTTTTTCACACTAGGATATCGAGATGGCTCAGATGGTAGAGCGGTTTACTGAAAACCTTGAGTCCCAGGTTTGAGTGGGTAAATGTTATGAAAAAAAAATTTCAATAAAAAAAAATTTGTTTATCATATTTAGGTTTAGTGAAAATTTATTTTAGACTCATTATTTTTGTCCACACTAGTAAGCATATAGGTAACCAATACTTTTATTTATTTTTCGTATGGTGGTTAGTAATGACCACAGAAGTTCATGCAAATGCATGATTTTCTTTAAGCCTGAGAAACAAAATATCTTTCATATCAAATTTTGCATTAAAATGCCATCGATGTGTTAGTGTATATTTGTGCATATTTTGCTATAAATTATTTGCATATTTTTATTGAATTTTTCTTAGTTTTTTTCCAAAAAAATCACTCTAAATATTATTTTATGTTGCACCAATGAGCATGTAGACTAAAGATAACACAGGCTACGCAATCCATTTTTTTTAATTTTATTTGCAAACTGAGATTAAGAGATACTGGTTTTATTGGTTTTTTAAATGCTTATTTTACAAATAATTAATACAATACAAATAATTAAAATTTAAATTAAAATGTTGTGTTAATTGTATAAAACGTGTGCAGATAATATATTAAACAATACAAATTAAATTTAAAATTTTGTTAAAATTGCTTAAAAACTTGAAAACAAATTATTTTTAAAAAATTTAAGTGCATCCTTTTTTAGTTGTTAGTGCATATTTTAAGATTATTTATGCATATTATAGGCGCCTAAAACACTCTTTTATAGTGCATGAAGTTCCTATCCCTGGTAGTGGTATGTCATTAATTTGATCGACATCCCCATCCATATAATAGTAATGATATTTGCAATGAGAAATGTAAGTACACTCATTATATTATGTAGTTTACTGTCAATAATAAATTAACATGCCTTAATTTTTCAAATAAATATTTATTTCTACTTTTATACACATTTGTTCAAAATGATTTGCTAGCATTTACCAATTTTTTTAGTATCCTTTATTCAAAGTTTCATACAAATTTAATCACAGAAACGGAATACATATTGTCGTTTATGTGCTTCCGTTACAGTTATTATAAAATGATTTTTTTTAACAATAATACTATTCAAAAAATTCGTGTATTTGTAGGAGTTGCTAAACTCCTTTCAGTTAAAAATCGAACACAATCCTTGTATAATATAATCTACACAGAGAGAATTCCTTGGACGAATTTTAATGAAATTTTTCACTTAACTAATAAAGTTTTCTTCACAATGTGAATGCAAAATGTCTTAAACTTCATGAAACAGCTGCATGGTATTAATGAAACAATTTTTAATGAAACTTTTTCATTAGGCGTATGAAATTTTTAATAAATAATAAGAAATTTTTCATTAAATTTTATGAAAAAATGCAATCATTTAATGAAAAATTTCAATGGACGAATTCCAGTGACAATTCAAAGATCTAATGCAAAAATTCATTAATATCATGCGGATAATTCTCTCAGTGTTTAATGTAAATAGCATTTATTTTCGAAAAATGAGTAATTTTTTAAGATACCCAGCAAAACCTTGGTAATGGGTGCGATAAAGTAATGCATTACCTTGTAATGTGTACTCCTTACCTGTATCATTATTTTTCAACAAAAAGTAATGCGTTACCGATAATTGAACACTCATGGATTACCTTGTAATGATACCTCATTACATTTTACATTACTTAAAAACATAGAATAATGACTTGCCGATCATCAATTACATAATGCATGAATTATAAACGTAAAGTAATTATTAATATATATTTTTGAAAATTTATTTATAGACACATTACTGTGTGATTTTTTGTTACTGTGTGTGTATATTTTTCATATCACGAAGGAAAACACGAAGCAAAACAACTCATTTACATTTTAAGCAATAAAATATTATATGTATCGATAGCTCAGTTGGTAGAGTTCTCGCCTAACTAATTGTTAAATACCATAGACCCAAGGTTCGAATCCCAGCATGACAACGTTATTTATTTAATAAAAAAAAAAAGTTATTTATTTAATTAAAAAAAAAATATCTGTAAAAAAAATTTTTATGCATTCTTTTTATGAAAATTTATTTATAGACACATTACTTTTTCCCACCATGTAACCATATAAGTAACCAGTTACTTTACCCCCTACAAGGTAATGAGTCCACCCATTACTTTTAGGCTCATCGCCTATAAAATTCATCAGTGAAGTAAGGTGTAATGTAATGAGTGAAGCCCTATGGCGACACATTAGTTTACCCATTATTTGGTAATGTGTGGTTTTGCTTTGTAAATTACGACCTGCAGGAATAACGAGGTTTTATTGATTTTCTTAGAGCGCTTAACCATTTTTTTTAATTTGTGTTCTTAATTTAAACTTTTTGGAGCGAGTTTTCAAAGAAACTTTTTAAAATAGCTGATAACTTTAACGGTATTTCGAGAAATCACGTAGTCGGTTTCCTTAAATTTAGATCTATATAAATTGTACCGAGGTATCCGCAATATTGGCATTTGTGCAAATAGTTTTTTATAATTATATTTTGCATGACTTATTTCTTACTCAGCATACAGAAATCTGAATTAATTTTCGTCGAAATGGCAGCACTGCTAAACATAATTCTCAACTAAGTAGTAATCATCAGTTAAACAACATATGTTTGTCAAAAGACACAACTGTAAGACATTCGACAATACATTATTAATTATATTTACACCAAGTTTGTTTCTTAAGTCTTTCGTTTATTCGAAGGCAAAACTTCTGATTTGAAGCCAACAAATTATATGCAAATATTATACAATAATTTCTACTCGAAAACCAAAATAATTTGAACGTAACAAGTATACCAGACACACTTTTTAACATATAAATCTATAATTTAAGCTAATTTATGCTTCAAAAAATTCCACAAATGTGTCATCCTTAAAAAACACCAAACAGAAAAAATAAAATAAAAAAGAATGTGGTATAAATATGATGTTATTATGATAACAACAAAATTTTAGTGTTGTTTAGCGATAAAAAAAACAATCAATAAATTTAAATAATAACAAATATTTTATTTTGTTAGTTTTATATAAACTGGTTTACTTATTTTGCTAGCGGTAAGACAAGGGTGGCACTTAGTTGGCTAAATTTTCTGAATTTTGATTTTTTTTACCATATTTACAAATTTTTGATAATCCTGCGTACTCCGAAAACTAAAACAAGAGTGTCGACCATTGATCATAAATATTTCGGACACACTGATTTTGATGGCGTACCCAATTTTTCACTTAACGGCCACATTTTTCTCAAAATTGCATTCAAATTTTCAATGTTTTAACAAAGTTTTTCTCTCTTTCATTTTTATGGTAAATACACATAGAAAAAATGCGCCAACAGAATTGAAAAGTGTATTTTAATGGTAACAACTTAGTACATACATAGTACAACGATATTTACATTTTGGGTGTTGCAACTAAAATTTTAGTTGAATTAAACAAACTTTGGTGTAAAAGCTAATGTTGAGTTGTGCCAGCCAACTGAAGTTCGTAATAACCAAATTTGAGTCATAGTAACCAAATTTCTGTTGGCAAATAGCAACATTTTTCTACTAAACACTTCAGCAACATTTGGGTATCAAATTTGTTGAGTAAATTAACAACTAAATATGTGGTTTTTCTCAGTTTTCACAATTTTTGCCAAATTTAGCATCTCCTTTCACAAATAATCAAATCTTCGCAATTATTTCGCGTAAAAAGGAAAAAAAGGGAAAGTGCTGTTCATGGGAAAAACGCGAAACGTGCCTATGTATGACCTATGAGTTCAGCTTTAAGTATAATATGTAAATAGATTAAAAAATCGAGTATACCTAAATTTAGCCAAAAAAGTTTATATTTGCGAAAGTTAGTTTAACAAAAACTTTCACTACAATGAGATAATTATCCTTCATGCTATTAATGAAACAATTTCATAGAATTTTTTTTCTTAGATTCAATGAAGAATTTCATTATATCCAACGAATTTTACTAATATTAAGAAATTTTTCATAAAATTTCATAGTTTCATAAAACAAAATTCATTAGATTTCATAAATTATCTCCTCATACATTTAATGAAAATTTTATTTAGAGCTACTTAACTATTTCAAAGACTTAATATTTTTATTTTTTTCATAAAATTTCATAATTTCATTAATTTTCATAAATTTCAAATGTTAGTTTTAAGATTTAATTAGTTCAATGTAGCCCTTTATTTAGTTCAATGTAGCCTTTTATTTTATTAGTTCAATGTAGAATTTTATTAATTTTTTACTTCTATGAAATTTTTAAAAAACTCATATGAAGCGGTTAATTGGTTCAGTTCTAATGCATTTTTCAAGTCTTTCATGAGTTTTATTAATTCAAAAAACTTCTAAGTATTTAAAAAATGTATTCATAAATTCTATAAACGCTTCATTGTCGGAATAATTCATTTGTTTTATTAAGATTTTCATTAATTCCGCAAACATTTCATAAACATTGACTTTAATGAAACCTGTTTCATAGATTATATGAATAGTTTTAATAGACGAGTTCAAGTGACCATTTTCATTAAAGCTATGAAGAAATTCATTACTGAAGTGAAGATAGTTCTCTAAGTGTACAGTACATGTTTACGAACTATGTTCATATTTTATTTTAGAATTAATACAAATTTTTGAACGTTTTTAAAATAACGTTTGAAAATACACTACAATAAAAGTTTTTGTTAAACTAACTTTTAAAATATCAACTTTTTACCTGAAAAAGAATGAAGAAGATGAACTAATTTTTTCAAAAAATAAACTAAACATTTTCTTATTAATAGTTACCACCCTAATTGATACTTTATAGCAAAAAGAAGTCATACTAAGGTTATTGAACTACTGATAACGGTTAAGCAATTTTCATTTAAGTTAATTTACATATGCTAAACAATTGGCATCAGGTCTTCACTAAAAATAGTGTTTGGCCAAATGATATTATCAGTGGGTTTAAAATTAACTTATGATGACAGATTTGTTTGCGTTTTAGCTTTAAAGACAGGTTTAAAGTGAAGAATTTAATTTAAATACAACAATTTAAAATCACATAAACATTTAATAAATTTTGATAATAAAATATTTTAATCGAATATTTGTTTATATAAATTCTTGTTCATATTTTCAATTAATATTTGTATGGTTTTCAAGAGTCTGGGTAACATTTTATTGTATAGAAATAAAATATTTGCCATACAAAAAAATATATGGTTTTTAAGTGAATATTCTTAAGTAGCTTATATTTTGCTCCGCTTGTAACCGCCGAACATTATGATCTGTTAAGTTTGCTGTATCTTCTTATTTTATTTTTTATAGATATTTATTTAGGATTTAGTCTTTGTATTGTGAAATTTGATACATTCTCTATAATAAAATATTTTTTTTTTATATTTTATATATAAAAAGTAGACAATACATTTAATGTGGCGACCTTCACTTTAGGTGAAAGTCTTTGATTTTTTTTATTGTTCAAAAAAGTGCTGAATATATTGGTCATCAGAATTTGATGATAGCTATTATTTTCATTAGCCTTAATTCTACTATCATTGATATGAATATGAACAAATAAAATTCTTAGCTTTATGCTTGAATTTTGATTAGAAACAAAATTTGCAATCATACAAAATACGTTTTAGAACTGAAAATATTTTATAAAAAAGAAATTTAAAATGAATTTGCAAAAATTATTTAATTTAAAATATAGGTAACCCTTTCATCCCCATTTTGGACAAAATGATATATTTGACATCGAACTGCACATGAACGGAACACGTTAATATGTAATTTTAAACAGGGACCGAAAATAACAGTTATTTTCAAATTTTTAAACAAAAAAAGCAATTAGAAGTAAATGTCGGAAAACTGTTTCAAGTATACCATTTTGATCCTTATGAACTAGTCTATAATAAAATGCATTGCTTTTTAAAATTTTGATTTTTATTTTTTTTAGCAAAAATAAAAGTTTTTTTGATTTTTATTTTTTTGAGCAAAAATAAAAAATATTTTTTGATTTTTATTTTTTCGAGCAAAAATAAAAGTTATTTTTTGATTTTTATTTTTCGAGCAAAAATAAAAGTTATTTTTTGATTTTTATTTTTTCGGGCAAAAGTAAAAGTTATATTTTAACTTTTATTTTTTCGAGCAAAAATAAAAGTTATTTTTTGATTTTTATTTTTTCGAGCAAAAATAAAAGTAATTTTTTGATTTTTATATTTTCGGGCAAAAATAAAAGTTATTTTTTGATTTTTATTTTTTCGAGCAAAAATAAAAGTTATTTTTTGGTTTTTATTTTTCGGGCAAAAGTAAAAGTTATTTTTTGATTTTTATTTTTTCGGGCAAAAATAAAAGTTATTTTTTGATTTTTATGTTTTCGAGCAAAAATAAAAGTTATTTTTGATATTTATTTCAATTTCTTGAGTTGTAATTCCATAAGTTATAAATTTTTATTTTTATAACGAATAAATAACAAATAACGCAGTTATATTATATATATATAATATATAAATATATACATATAATATATAAATTTTATGGTTGCCTTTTGTAATATTTTCGAGTTTTATAATCAGTAAAACTTATTTTTAATATGACGATTTTTTTGAAGAATTCTTGTTTTAAAAATGACGATTTTATTTTCCAAAAATTGGCGCACTGCTCGTACAAATAGAGATGTTTGTCTTGTAGTTAGATACTTAAAAAATGTATAATAATATATATTAATACAGTTATCACAAAAAATAACATTGCAAAATATTTGCTGTATATCTATCATCACTGAAAAATCATAATAACAAAGCTAATAACTTTTATTTTTGTTAAAAAAAAAAATTAAAGCCAAAAAATGACTTTTATACTTGCTCGAAAAAAAAAAAATCAAAAAATAACTTTTAATTTCGCTCGAAAAAATAAAAATCAAAAAATAACTTTTATTTTTGCTCGAAAAAATAAAAACCAAAAAATAACTTTTATTTTTGCTAGAAAAAATAAAAATCAAAAAATAACTTTTATTTTTGCTCGAAAAAATAAAAATCAAAAAACAACTTTATTTTTGCTCCAAAAAATAAAAATCAAAAAATAATTTTAACTTTTGCTCGAAAAAATAAAAATCAAATAATAACTTTTATTTTTGCTCGAAAAAATAAAAATCAAAAAATAACTTTTATTTTTGCTCGAAAAAATAAAAATCAAAAAATAACTTTTATTTTTGTTCGTAAAAATAAAAATCAAAAAATAACTTTTATCATCTGACTTTTATGAAAAGAGGAATAATTTTTACGGTCCCTGATTTTAAAGCTATCCTTTGGAAAATGAAAGGTTAATTACCCTCAAAGGATTTACCCGGTGACTGGTTAAAACAGCACTTATCCCAGGACTTTTAAAATTTAATATTGCTGTGTGTTAAGCTGTATCAATTGTAATTCAAGAAATAGTCCAGAGAGTGGACAAAGGTGAAATATGGCCTAAACAAAAAAAAAATACTTTTTTTAGGGGTTCGGGTTGAAATCCTGTGTATAACAAAATCGTGTTTTCAAAATCCTGTTTTCAAAATCCTGCTTTTCGTAATACTGTTTTACAAAATACTGCATTTCACAATACTGTTTTACAAAATACTGTTTAACATAATACTGTTTTGCAAAATCCTGTTTTACTGGGCGGCGAAAGTTTTTGTAAAAATAAAGCAAAAATTCGAGCGCTTTTTTGCTTTATTTTTACAAAAACTTTCACTGCAATAATTAAGTAAAATTTATCTCTATCTATATATGATTATTAAAATAAACCATAACAAAACCAAAAGACAATTCTAATGTAATCAACATATATTAATAACAGCTGATCTCATTGCAGATGTTATCAGTTCACCTGTGTTGTTGTTATCATATGCAAATGTTTTGATATTGCAAGCAGCATTAAAGTGTTGATACCCACGTGGAGTTAATCAAATCATATGTTTAGTAATCTTGTCTTTTTAAAAGAGTTATAAAAAAAGGTGTGTAGTTTTTCTTTTCCTTCCACGGCCACTTTTGTCGCTTACCGTTTTAGTTTCCACAAACTTTTTAAGTATTTTTCGGACAGCTCCTTCGGAAACACAATATTTCCTTGCAATTACACGATTGGACATGCCTTTATCTTTGTCCTGAACAATTAATTGCCTCACTTGTAGGCAAATTTGTTTCGACACCATTTTTTGCAACAAAACCAACTTCAATCGATACAAACAATACGTCTTTAAATTTTTTTTGAAGTTTTCATTTCGTTAAAATAATTGAACATTTTTTCACAGCCTACTATTTTTCCTTTAAATTTAAAAAAGGTAAATGCGTACTTTTTTTGTCTTAGCAAAAAACGGAGAAATTTTTTTTGTTTGGAAAAACAAACGATACTATTGCAGATGCATTTTGTTTTGTGCACTTATATCATAACTGACATATTAATAAACACTTTATTAAAAGACATCATTACTCCATATCAAATACCTTAGGATTTTATTGATCAACAAAGTTTAATGTAATATGTGCGTACTTTATTTTGTCATATACTGTATATTCAATAAATCAACCCATACCTAAAAAAAAACATATTTAAAATTTTAGACTTTAAAAAAAAATTTAAATTTTTGTATGGAGAATATAAAAATAGTTTTTTTTCGAACTTTCTTTTTTTTCATTTATTAAGTTAGAATATTGTTCTACCTCAAGTTCAATTTTTGTATTTTTAATACAAAAATTAAAACATTTTTGAATAATTAGTATACCACGCTTTTGTCAACAAACACTGTTTGTTGGGATATGTGTTGTTTTTACAAATTGTAATACAATAAATACATATGCATGTACTGACATAAATGGTATATCGACATGTAAAATTGTTGTTATTCAAATAGTTTTGATTTTATAATTAGGGTTATCATATCGGGCAGTTTATACACAAAAAGACAAAAAGATTTTCATAAGGTTTATTTTATCTGTTATATGTAATGTCTCGGTTTGATTTAAGCCAATTATCTTTTTCTATTGCCGATAACTGAAGATTTGAGTGATGCCAATGAAACAATTGTATTGTCTATCATGAAAATGATAAATCTTCTGAAAAGCATCAAATAAAATCTAATATGACAATATAATATTAGATTTTACTACTTGAGGTTGAACAATATTCTAACTAAATATATGAAAATTTTAGACTTTGAGCTCAAACCCGTTTGTGCAGGACCTTAACTACTATATATTTTTTTTTTACAAATTTACAGGCAAGTGTAAAAAAGAAAAATACCGTGTACCGACTCATTCAGCTAGAAACATTTAAGATATGTGCTTCTTGAACTTTTATAACAAACTTGACATAAATGAGGTTAAATGATCTGGGCAAACCCTTTAACTCATTATGTATAAAGATAATTTGATGATTTAAAACTTGTAGACATTTTCTATCCAGACTTATCAAATATTGAAAATTTTAAAATTTACCTCGTCATTCATAAACGCATTTGTTTTATGTATTTTAGGGACCATTTGTTTAAGTCCATATGAATTTTCACTTTAGTTTTTGCACAAAAAATATTTAATATTTTCATTGTAATATAAAAATTTGTTATTCTAAATAAAATATCGTTTTAATGCATAAATTAAAATGTGTAATTAGAATCAAAACATTAAATGTCATATCAAACAGGAATGTCGACAAGTTCCAGGTATTCAAACGGGTAATGAAAGAAAAAGCATAGTCTACACTAGGGTTATAACTAGGGCAACCAAAAAAAAGCCAGAGCTTGTTTATTATTTGAGCGAATAAAACTATTTAGATTAAATACCAGTTCTGATAATAGATTTATAAAAATTTTAAGCTATATTTGTTAGAGGTTTTACTTTTATCTTTTTTTGTTTAATATTTTGCTTAATTTTTGCTTAATTTGTATGTATTAGCAAATTTTGGACTTTTTCTATGAAAATTAAGCTAATTTTATACTTTTTCTCTAAAAATTGTTGTGCTTTTTTTTTTTTTTCTTTTTTCTTGCAATCGGCATTTCAAAGTTTTTTTTCTAATTGACAGCTGAAATTTTAATGTTACATGTTGTTGGTTTCCCGTGTAAAAAAGATCTGATCTGACCAGATCTAATTAGATCTGTTTTACCAGATCTAATAGCATATATGATCAGTTATAATAAGATGTCAAAACTGGGGTAAAATTTGAGATCTTATTACATCTGATCGAATCTGTGCAGATTTGGTCAAATCTGTGCAGATCTGATATTTTTAGATCTGGTACGTATTTTGGACAAAGGGATTATGAAATGGTTTTACATATGAACAGATCTGGCACCAGATTTGATCCAATATGACCAGATATGCTCATACTATCAAAAATTAACCAATATCGCAGATCCCGTCAGATATGGACATATCTGGTGCTAGATCTGATCTAGGCATAACGTGAAGGATATGATATCAAATATGATCAGATATGGCATCAGATATAATTATATGCAATCCTATATAATTAGATTCAATCATATCAAACATATTTTTATAAACCAAAGTAAACTTTTAAGCTTAACCCTTTCCGTGTTTTTGTCGAATAAACATATTCGACATTTCAATGTACTCTGTTTCTATGCGCTTTTACGGTTTAAAAATTTACGGTTAGTTAGAATTTTTTGTATTAAATGAAGGATTGACACTTTTACTATTTATAATTGTTACTTTACTAGGTCTTTGATTTGTTTTCATATTTTTAAACGAATTGTTAAGAAGTAGTCACTGCGTTTTCAAAAACAAAAAAATTTTATTTTGAGTGATCGGACGACATCGATAAAAATTGTTACATGTGTAAAAAAACATTTTCTAAAAATAAAAATATAAAAACATAATCCGGGAACTGTTGGGGATTGTTTTTTACCTTCAGAGAATGTTTTTTTTTTTTTGTATTACTCTACAATACAAAATAACGTTCGTGTTTGGAAATAATATAATTTTTCCCTCGGTTTCCATAGACAATGGAAAAATTAACGGATGATGAGTTAAATTCCTTGCTAGAAGCTGATTCAGATCTTGATGAGAAAATTGAAGACGATCATGAGGTGCTATTTGAAATGACATATGTGCAATCTACGGATCCTCTGCCAGGCGAACATAAAGCTGTATCAGGGTAAAATATTAATGATACAGAATATATAGAGCATGCCAATACCTCTTCAGATCAAGAAGAACCTGGGCCAAGCAGTGTAATAGAACCGAAGATTTCACTAGCGTGTACCCCTAAAAACAATATAAGTTGGAGAACAGTTCTAGTACCCTAAAATTATGAACGCGTTACTTTTGTGCCGAAATCACCTGATTTCGTCAAGTGCACACTACGAGTCATTTTGTCGATTTGGCAATTAATGCAGCATGGATGGAATATCGTCAAGATTGCATCAAAAATAGTATCCCGAAAAACACAATCCTAGATTTTATGCATTTTCGGATCCATATTGCCCGAACTCTGCTCGCTCAACAAGAAGATGTGCCACAATCATATACCCAGCGGAAACGAGGAACACCATCAAAAGAACATCTATGAAGCAACCAATCTGCAACTATATCCTCGAACTTGGACAGTAGCGACAGTTCGGACAACGCTGATTCGATGCTCCCACCGCCCCAGAAAAGAAAAAAAAATGTTTCAAAAAGTACCACCACAAGTGGTTCGCCTAGACAAAAAGATGCATATCTCAATTTTCGTACAAGCTAAAAACGCATGTCGGTGCAAGGCGCGAGGTTGTGACAAAAGCTAGTTCATTATTTGCAAAATATGCAATGTATTTCTTTGTATGAAGAGAAATTCAAATTGTTTTGAAAATTTTCATCAAAATAATTAATATATTAAAATATTTAATTTTGTACTTTTTTATTAATTTTGTTTTTTTTTTCAACCAAAAATATGAATAACCGATAAGGAATAAGTTTTTGTCTCTTATTATTATGCATAACAATAAAAGGTGAATTTGGCGGTATATGTCGAATATATTCGACATTCTCTAAAAGTCACAGGGCAAACAAAGACAAAAACTAATATTTTCCCGGCTTCAGTGTCATCATATTACCCTATATATAAGTTTTCAGATTTTTAGCTCTACCAAAATTATGTTTGACCCTGAAAGGGTTAAGAAAAACAATATCTCTATTGCACTTTTTTTGACTGACGACGTTCTAAGAAGCAATTTAACACACATTTTTTTTTATAAGTTGTATTTTTAATATTTTTTTTTTTTGTAAACTGAACTGGAAATTAATATTTCGCCAAATTGTAATTAAAAATTAGTCTTCAACGATCATATCGATCTTAAAGGACACAAACGCTTTTCAGATTGACAATTTTCGCGTATTTTGAGAAAAAAAAGATGTTAGCGTTATTTCCCGATAAGGGCATCATAATACGCAGAACAACGAGCATATCACTTAAAATGCATTTTAAAGAATTATGTGTAGTAATTTTGTCCGTCTAATGCAACTTTAATAGTGAAATGTGAAAAAAATAAATTTTTAGAAAATGCACTTCATGCTGGAGGATTTTGTTCTAAAATGACCCTACACACAGAGAATAAATTGGTTGGAATTCCATTGTAACCAACAAAATTTAATCATTATTCAATAATTTTAGTTGTAAGTACTTAAAATTCATCAACAGAATAATTAAACTATATTGTAAACAGAAAATATACAAAATTAACCAAAACACAGTCACATCATTCAAACTATTGGTTTTCCTTAGCAATATTGAAAAAATATTATCTTCTACATTACCTTTAATTGCAACAACCAACCTCTTTTCAGAGATTTTATCCCTTGAATAAAATATTTGCAGTTAACACCGAATATTAGTTTCGCCTGCAAAAAAAAAACAGTCACTCATCTAAAATATAAGTTTTCGTTACCAATTTTAAAATAATATAAAATTTTTTTTATAGTTTTGGTAACTCTAATAAAATATTGAGATTAACAACCAAATTTCTATTGTACATACAAATCTATTTGTAGACAAATATTTAAATTTGAAACTAGAAAATATTCAAGGTTGAAATTCAAAAAAAAAAAACATTTAAATTGGGTTTGGCTAGAGGTAAAGTACTTGCCTGACAAACGGAAGATTGCCAGTTCGAGGCATATCGTTTTTTTCTTAATCAAAAAAATTTTGTTGAACGCATGTGAATCTTTTTATAGAATATTATAGTCCATAAACATAAAATATTCAATTTTTACAATAAAAACTCGAAATTTGTAAATAAATGGCGGTTGTTACAGTAGTATTAAAATTTAACAATAGTGATAGTACGTGGAACCAAAAAATTTGGTTGACAAAAAATTCGGTTGCAACTACAAAACTTTTTTCTGTGTGTAAGAAACATTTCTCTACCACGCCTTTCACAATTCAATTAAATAAAATTGCATATTAATTATAGTATTAATTGCAATTGTCTGAAAAAAACGTTAAAATTCAAACTCAAACAAAAATTAAAGTTTGCTTTCTGGCAATTCTTCCCTAACTACGTAAGCGCCATATATCGAATATACAAAGCATATATATCATAGATGTGGCATCACTTACAACATATGGGAAAACAGTGGACATTAGAGTGAGGTAAGTTTCTAAAAATAGAACTGTTGTGTTGTTGGAGTTGTACTTCTGAGATTATGTATGCAAGAACAAAAACACCATGTATTGAATAAAACTAGTTTTAATCACAACAAAACTCGACCTGACTAGAGCTCAGTGCGCTAAAGCGCTCTGTCTAACGTGTAGTGCGAGTGCATGTGGTTTTAGAAATCAGTTTATCTATACCACGGTCAGTGATTGCACAGAAAATTTCATATAGACGCAATCATACAAATAAAAACATAACAAATATTACATTATTCAAAAAAAAAACAGGGTCACTGACGAAGGTTCCATACCAGAAACTGCGCAGTCTGATTCAGAAAATTGAAAATTTACAATGTAGTTATGATTTATCGAAAATACACTCATTCTTCTCTACCACGCCTTTCACAAACATTTTTTATTGTTTATATAGAACTGCCTATCACGAGAAAATATGTAACAATTTTACAAAAATTAAGTTATAACCCTAGTCTGCACACATGTTATATCAAATTATTCATATTATGATGATGCAATTTAAGAATCTGCATAAAACTAAATAATTGCAGGCTATTTAATATAAAGGCTCATATAATTGTTCCAGACATTACTAACAAGTTCTGGCATTAAACAAATCTAATTATAGAATTTAGAAAAAAGCAAGTTCCTACGTCAAACTGAGAGAAAAACTGGTTGAAAGGGAAACACTTAAACATTCTAAAAAGAAATTTATGAAATTCTATAAGATAATAATGATATTAAATTACCAACCTAACATAAAAAGCAATAAAAAAAATGATATTTTTATTAAAATTTTTAATTAAAACCTTGACCTTGTCAAAACTTTTTTTTTTTTTAGTTTATCTGGTAACGATCATTTTTGATATAAGAATTTAAAAACTAAAATTAACCTTCACATAGAAAAAAAAGTTTTTTTAAAATTATTTCTTCATACCTAAAACCGCCATCATGATGTACTTAAGAAATTATTTGTTGAAAAATGTCAAATTCCCATTTATTTAATTTATTTATTTAACACTTACTGATCACAGTTAATTTTATAGTTTATTTGCTTATATCAGAAAAGGTGCAAAATTTGTTTATATTTTTCTATTACAACTTCAATGATTCATTTTTATCTCATTCATAAAAAAAAAAATTAAATAATTATAATTTTACGGTACCACGAGGTACATTCAATGAAATAACTTCAAACAAAAAATAGTATTGACGTGAAATCCAATTGCTTCATTAATAAATTTATAGAAAATTTACATTAGTATCGAGTGCCACAACAGCACTCTTCCCATTAGATATTCACAATATTGTTAATGTCGTGTAATTTAAATTGATTTTTTTTATAAAAAAAAAAAAAAAAAAAAAAAACTATGAAAAATGAATGATGATGAGTTTATAAATAATTGGAAGACAAAAAAAAAAAAAAAATAACAGATCCGCAACGATTTTTTTTTTGTATATCGAGGGCTTATATTCAATACCGTCTATCTACAAATACACAATTTTTCAGGAGAGCCAAAAAACTGTTTTATTCGCAAATAAGCAACAATTTCGATGAACTCATCTTCTACAATATTAACAGAATGTGTCTAATAAACGTTCTAACTAAAAAGTTTCTTGAAATTCGCGTTATTTTAGCTTCTATGATAGAAAGACGGTATTGCCTCAAAAATGAAATCATTGTGTTGGAAAATAATATGTAGATAGACGGTATTGCCTTATTTTAAAATACAGTTTGTATTACGGTTTTTGTATGGGGACCCCGAAAAAGGTGGGAGATAGGGGGTCGATATGTTCACAAGAAATGTTGGGGATAGAAAAATAGTAGGACCTGTTCTAACATTTGAACCCTTCAGGGAGCTAGGGGTTGTTTTTGACTAGTTTTTGTTTGTTTTTGGCATGGGTGTCTCAAAAAGGGTGTCAGATAGAGGGTAAGTGTGTTCAGAAGAATTGTTTAACCAGTTTAAATTCAAAGACAATGTTTTTTATATTTTTTTATTATAATTTTTACTACGCGTGGCTAAGATTATCATAGAAGTAGTGATACTCCTCTGGAATTACCGCCTTTAACTCCTGTAAATGTTTCCATTTGTTTTGCTGAATTGGTAGTCGACCGGTATACAATTGTTTTGGTTCTATGTGACCTTTATATTGCTTTATTCTAATAGGTAGTTCAGTGTAATTATGATCAAAATTCACATTAAACTTAATGGTACCACTTGGGGAATACAAGAGAGATCTTAGTTGGGATACTGTCGGATCATTTTTTGCTCGACCAGGTCTAATACTGGAAAATCGAATAAGGTTCGTATCCTTATAGTTCTTAAAAAAATCATACTTTAAATGTAATGCATCAAATGGCATTTTAATAATTTTGTTCTTGATTTTGACTGTTTTGCGGGCATCTTTGGTTACCCTGACGTAGTCGTATGGCAAATATATGGTTTGATTTTTCAACTTAGCCTCTATCTTTGCATGGGCACTGTCACACTCCATCTGGGTGTGTCCTTTCTGCAAGTATTTTTGTTCTATGATCAATCAATGTAAAAAAAAAAATAATCTCAAAAGAATTTATAAAATGAATTTCTCACTACGAACAAAAAATTGCTTTTAATTTTTTCGAATAAATTCTGAAATATGGTAAAAATGTCAGAAAAGCAATAGGTAACTTATGCCTGATTTACACGGTGATTTTTGCAACGTCTGTTTTTCATGTCTTTTTTAGTTTGATGGCGAGCGGGGTAGAAAAAAATCATTTTCATGTAAATGCAAATGATTTTTGGAAGCAACTGCTTAAGAAAAACAGACGTTGTAAAAATCACCGTGTGAATTGCGCATTCGATTTTAAATCGAGGTGAAGTGGTCAATTTCAAATCAGTATCAAATTAGTACATTCTTGCTTGTGTTTTTGAGTTTGAATTCATTTATTTGCATACTCATTTGTAGCTAGAAAATAACATAAAGGGCACACCACCGCATACACAGCGTATTATGGTAGGTATTGATCGTTCGACAAGAGAAGTATGTATCCGAAAAACGAACAGTGAATAAATAGATATCAAACAGAGAAATAGCCTGAAATTAAATAAAACGACAAAATTCTATGATGTAGATAGACGGTATTGCCGTCATAAAATTCATAAATAAGTATCTTTGTAGATAGACAAATGATAAAATACAGGATATATAGTACTAAAAATAGTTTTTTTCCACTGAAATTTTTACAGTACATGCAGATGGGGTCAGAGATGAGTTTGGCATAAAAACAAAAAAATTTCGTGAAAATGTAGATAGACGGTATTGAATATAAGCCCTCGATATGTTTTATAATAAATCACAATATTTTTTTAAATAAATTAATAAATAAAAATGCAAAATAAAATATATATGTATTAGGGGAAAGGCTTGCAGGTTGCCACCCCATCGCTTTTTTGCCCATAACTCATCATAAAATCAACGTATTTTTGTCATATTCATAGGCTGGCAAAAGAAAATATCAATTCTCAAGAAATAATTTGAATTTGCAAAAAATAAAAATTTTATTGCAAACTATCAAAAGTACCTAAATTCGACCCCTTAAAACAAAAAGCTGACAGGTTGCTACCCCCCTAAAAATTGCTGAAAATTTAGAAAAATTCAAGTAAAACATCTGATTCGGAAAATTTTAAAAAAAATTATGTATTAAAATGTAGAAAAATTCATTTAAAACATCTAATTCTGAAAATTAAAAAAAAAAAATATTAAATTTTCAAGTAAAACATTTGATTTGGAAAATTAAAAAAAAAATATGTATTACACTAGGGTGACCCAAAATTCAAAAGCATCGAATATTCGCGCTCCACAACGCTGTGCCTATTCGAATAGTGCTTAAAAATGTTCAGTCCAAATTTGAGCACAATCGGTCAATATTTAAAGGTTGCGATAGTTTAATGACTTTTAAGGGTTAGATATAAATATAACATACAATGATTTTTTATGGTGATATTCATTGTTTATTTAAAAATAAAAATATTTAATAAAACAAATAAATAAAGAATTAATAAAACTGTATATTAAGTACAAATTATTATATATTTTAATATTTTTTTAAATTATCGATAGCCATTTTTGCAATATTAGCTTTAGAAACCCCGGGAAATTTTTTTTCTATGGTGATCAATTAATCTAAGCAAATATTGCTTTTGCTCCTCATTTTTCGTAATTGAGCTGTTAAATCGGGTCACCAAAGCAACACCTCTTTCTGCACCATCATTTACAACTTTTAAAAGTCTTTCATCGAAATAAAAATGGCGTCGTCTTTCCACTCTGTAGAAAGAATGACTGTGCCTTCTGCGATCTTCTTTCTCCTTTGACTTTTTGTATATTCCCGCTGCAACTCATATTATTTTCCCTCTGCATTATAAGAAACAATTTGTCCGCCTCATTCTTGATTTTGTTTAATGCATCTTTTGTGGCTACGTCTTATATTTTATTTAAATCTGCTTTGAATATGACTTCTTTTGCCGGACTGATTTTGAGATTGCTTTTCCGACTCTTCTTCAAAATGTTATATTGACCTAAAAGCTTACGAATTATTCTTACGATCGAATCAATTCTTTGAGTAGTCTTGCTCGTTCCCAAATCTCGGTCACTGTATTTGCCGTTTCTCGAATACTAATCGTTTCAGTTCTCTTTTTTCCCAAGTGATAAAAATTTAACAGTTTAACATCGCTTTTTGATGGAAGTCTTGCCGAACAAAAACGTTCAATTTGATTCTCAATTAGCCACGTTCCTGGTGAGGTTCTCATTAATCTCGAGGATTTAGTGGCAGACACTTCTTATGTTAACTAAACCAATATATGTAGCAAGAAAGTGAATAAACGACTTAAAAAATTATTATTTTTTTTCACTACTTACATCATTAGAAATTACTGAAATTTTACAAAACTTACATTCAAAATGGCTTGTACTTTGAAAAAAAAAATCGCGCACAACCAACAATCAGGCACAACCTTCGCGCACAACCTTCTTGTTTAATGTAATTATTATCAATGAACTTCGCTCTTTTTTTACTTTTGAAACAACAATCAGGGGATGCCCCTTATTAATACAGTATTTTGTTTTGATACGAGGAAAGTAAGTGCATGAAAGAAAAATAAGAAGTTCTGAAATTTGCTAACATAAACTGCTTTCTTGTAAGTCTGCATTCAAAAGAGGTTAAATAATTATATAAAGAAAGGGCTCAATATATTTGAATTTTAACGAATGTAAATCTAGTAAAGATCAAAGAAAAGTGTGAAAAATTATCTCCAATACATAAACAAGTACAATAATGATAAGCCACAAGGAAATGCATGTAATAAAAGATGTGAAACATAAAAGTCGATATTCATCGCGACCACTAAATATTGTCCCATTGAGCCAATTTTTGATATACACAAATATTTAGGTAAAAGAAACAAAATCAGGCTTGTGGAGAAAGTATTGGACTATACTTTTACTTTTCCATACAAGCGTGGGCCCCCTAGTATTACATATGTACAAAAATTCAAGTAATTCAAGTAAATTCAGTAACATCTGATTCGAAAAATAAATAAAAAATTATTAAGTTTTATTTGCATTCGATGGCTGCGAACATAACAAAATTTAGTAAAAATAAGCATAAAAATTTTAAATTGTAAAATGGTATGGATTTATTCCAAGTCATCATCGGTGTCACAGTTCGGCCATATGTAAACACTGAAGAGTATATTAACACATTCCTTGTGAACAGCTGTTTTGCATTTGTGGCTTCTTAGATATTAAACATTAAGTTTTAGAGCCAACTGACATGCCAATTGTTGTAATTCAATGATGCTGGTCGAATACGTGGTGTGCACTACACCATTTATTCGACCAGATCCTCTTGTTCTTCATTAAAAACCTACACACAGAAAACAGTTTTGTAGTTGCAACCGACTTTTTGTGGTTCCTCGTACTATCACTATAATTAAATTTTAATACTACTGTAACAACCGCCATTTATTTACAAATTTCTAATTTTTATTGTAACAATTGAAGGGCTTATTGTAAAAAAACAACCGCAATTTATTTACAAATTTCTAATTTTTATTGTACAGTACTTTTCGTTTACAGTCACATCGCTTATAGTCCATTTAGCGATATAGTCCATTTTTACACTTTTACTGTCATCTAAAATCAAATTGCATACAAAATATTTAGGATATAGTCCATTCACGATATAATCACATTTGGCTTATATGCCACTAAACTCTGGCTACTAAAAGTAAATTAATATGCAAATAATTTAAGTTATAGTCACAATACAGAAAATTTCTAATATAATTGTGAAATCTTGAATTTTTTTCGGTTTAAAATTATTTAAAAATTTAAGAGGCTAAAACGAAAATTGGAACAAGGAAACTGAGCTGAATCGTTTCAAACATCGTTTTTATATTCCAAATTTTCCACCTGTTATAATAATAAATATAGTCACATTTTATGATGACTATATCACAATTTATTTATAGGCAACAAAATGGCATATAAAAAAACTAGCGATATAGTCACATTAGCGATATAGTCCACAACTTGTGTGCAACTAAGAGATGTGACTATAAGCGAAAAGTACTGTAATTATATTTTATGTTTATGGACTCTAATATTCTATAAATAGATTCACATGCGTTCAACAATATTTATGTTATTAATAAAAAAATTATATGCCACGAACTGGGCTCGAACCGGCGATCTTCCGTTTGTCGGGCAAGTACTTTAACTCTAGCCTAAACCCAATTTAAACATGTTTTTTTAAACTTCCACCTTGAATATTTTTTTTTCAAGTTTAAATATTAATGTCTAAAAATAGATTTGTGTGTACAACAGAAATTGGATTGCTAATCTTAGTATTTTATTAGAGTTAGCATAACTAAAAAAAAAAATTTATAATATTTTAAAAATATTTTATTAATAAAAAATTTTCTCCGCGAACTGGGCTTGAACCGGCGACCTTCTGCTTGTCAGGCAACTACTTTACCTCTAGCCTAAACTCAATTTGAATATGTATTTTCAAATTACTGTCTTGAATAGTTTTTTTCCAAGTTTAAATATTAATGTCTAAAAATAGATTTGTATGTACAACAGAAATTGCGTAGCTAATCTTAATATTTTATTAGAGTTACCAAAACTATTAAAAAAATTTATATTATTTTAAAATTGGTATCAAAAACTTATATTTTAGATAGAGTGATTTTTTTGCAGGCGAAACTAAAGGGTCCGCCAAATATTTTTTTTTTTTTTGAAAATGCTTTAAAAAAAACTACTGAATATTTTCTCAAATTTCTTTTCGTCGAAAAAAAAACTAGATGGTCAGAATATATTTATACAAAAAGATTACACAGAAGATGAACAGAATGTTCGATATAATTTACGGCAGATTAGCAAGAATATAGCAAAATATAATAAATCTATTAAGGTTAGGCTTGGAGAATTCTGCATTTTTATAAATAATAATAAATATACATGGTCAAACGGTAAAATTGTATCAAATTCCGATAATAATGCTGAATATTTGTCAAAACTGCTAGCAGATTGCAATCACCCGATGGAAATATGCGTTATTGAGGGGCGCAATGGTAAAACTTTGCAAAATGATAAATTTTCATCACAATAGCAATTTAAATATTTCCATTTAGTGTCATACAATGTAGCAAATTTATCAAAAACAATAAACTTTGGCAATTTTTTAACCTATTTAAATAAATTCGATGTATTTTTTCTTTTTGAAACTCATGTAGTAGCAGATAAACAACATCAATTCACATCCTATTTTACAAATTATTCTGTTCATTGGATTGCTGCTACTAAAACACATAATGCGGGTCGTGCAAGTGGAGGCTGTTTGTTCGGTTATAGAAAAGAGCTTCAAAAAAACATATGCGTTTAAATTTTTAAACATACATAACAACATAGTATTATCGTCAAAATTAGACGGAAATGTATTTTACTTTATTCCTAGATACTTAAACTGCACAAATTGGTACTCTGACTTAGCAAAGTTTCAAGAATTTTTACAAAAACTCAAACATGCAAATTTCTGCATTGTTGGTGATCTTAACGCCAGAATTGCTGATGAACAGACTTTGGATTCAAATTGTTTACAAGATCTCCCACATATTCGTTATTTTAGACGCTCTAAAGACAATGAATTTAATACGCAAGGTAAAAAGCTTATGGAATTGATTGAAGATATTGGAGGAATTGTTTTGAATGGAAGGATAGGTAACGATGCGGAAGGAGAATACAGCTTTTATGGTGCCAGGGGTAACTCTGTTATTGATTATTGTGTCTGTTCACACAGTTTATTGCAATTTTTTGATGATTTCTGTATCGCGTCCAAACCTTTTTCCGACCATATGCCGCTATGTTTAAAAATTAAATGCCTAAACTCAAACACTGAAAGATACGAAAACAAATCTCTATATAGATTACGCTGGAATACCAAACACATGCCTAAATATGTGGAAAAACTTAAAGATCTTGCCGCAAATATCGATATACAGGCAAATGTATCAATTGATGATTTGCTTTTGTCTGTAACGACTAAAATAAAACAAGCTGCAATGCCAAAAGTAAATAAGCGATTTTTCGAACCTAAACAAAAATGGTTTGATTGGCAATGCGAACGTTCTCGAGAAAATATGCTAAAAAGGCTCAGATTGTACAGAAAAAACCACACAACAATAAACAAGTCTCGTTACTGTCTATCTCGTTCTAAATATGTGAAATTATGTAAAGAGAAAAAACTGGATATGCATAATAACAATTTAAATAAATTAAACGCAGTCAGATGTAGCAGTGATTGGTGGAAGCTGTCAAAATCATTAAAGTCATGTAAACAGATTGTCAGAGGGGATCTAAAAGCAGATGATTTCTTATCTCATTTTAGTACTATGTTACAAAGCAGCGATAATAATCACTCTGTACACTGGTGCATGCCGTACTTTACTGATCCTATTTTAGATTCACCTATAGAATTTTGCGAAATTACGTCGGTCGTACGAAAATTAAAATGTAATAAAGCCCCTGGTCCAGATGGAATTAGCTATGAATTTTTTAAACATGCTCCTAATTGCTTTATTCATGAAATACTGTCGTTTTTTAATATGATATTTTTGCATGAAAATATACCATCTAGCTTTCGCAGTTCCATTATGATTCCACTCTTTAAAAAAGGTGATCCGTCCTTACCACAAAACTACCGTGGGTTATCGCTTATAAATACTATATGCAAAATTTTTAACACAATTTTATTGAACAGAATAACTGATTGGCTAGAAAACAACAAAATACTAAACGAATACCAAGCGGGTTTCAGAAAGGACTACTCAACAGTTGATAATATTTTTAACCTGATAAACATTGTGAACCTAAACAAACTAAATGAGAAAAATACCTACGTCTTCTTTGTAGACTTCTCCTGCGCATTTGACACAATTCCAAGAAATAGTTTATTTTATAAGCTCTCCTGCCTTGGCTTGTCATCAAAAACAATCAGAATTTTACAGAACGCCTATGATAATACTGTAAGTCGTATTTGGGACGGAAGCACTTTTTCTGATTCTTTCCCTGTTGATGTAGGTGTAAAACAAGGGTGCATATTAAGTCCGATTCTATTTTCAATATATCTTAATGATCTTGTTGATGAACTCCCAGGTGGGGTAAATGTTGCTGGTACAACGGTAAAAATCCTGCTTTACGCCGATGATATTATAATTTTAGCTGAAACACCAAGTGAGTTACAGAATATGATTGATGCATTGTACAACTACTGTTTAAAGTGGAGCTTGACCGTTAACTTGAATAAATCAAAAATAATGATATTTCGTCGTGGACCTAGAATCTCTAAACTTTTAAATTGGCATTTTGGTAACGAAAATATTGAGATTGTTAACAGTTATAAATATCTTGGTGTTGACATCACGTATAACCTGTCTTTTAAAAAACATCTAACAAATAAATTGGCCGCATCAAAATTGGCAATCAACTCAACGTGGTTAAAATATATTAATCACCCACAAATTTCAAAATCCAACAAACTAAAGATATTTAATTCTGCTTCGCGTTCAATCATGTTTTATGCAGCACAAGTTTGGGGCTACGATAAATTTGACGAAGTAGAAAAATTGTTTCGTTTTTTCATTAAAAAAATGTTGTATTTACCAACAACAACTCCAAATTATATGTTATATTTGGAAACTGGTCTCCCGTCTTTATACCTTTCAACTTTAAAACTTCACTTCTGTTACATAAATAAGGTATTGAATATGAACCGTCAAAGATTACCACGTATATTAGCTGAGGCAATCATAACACAAAATATCGGCTGGGCAAATGAGTGGTCAAAGCTCTGCCAGCGTCTTCAATACACTCCTAGTAATGCTAATCGACCTCTTTGCACTGATTGGAAAACGATTTTATATTTACTAGAATCGAAAGAACGAGAAGAAAATGTTTTAAATGCAACTAATTCACAAAATCATGACCTTTATTGCCAACTAAACTTTACTGCAACACCATTACTTGCTAAAAATTTTTCATCACGGATTACCAGTCTGATAATAAAGGCCAGAGGTGGATTACTTGATCTGAACGCCCGATCATTCAGAAACAACAATGCAGTCATATGCACTATCTGCAATATATCAGAAACTGAGGACACATACCACTTTATTGGAGTTTGTCCAATTTATAAAAAACTTAGACAAACACTTTTTGGAAAAACTCATCTTACTATGGAAGAGGTACTGAACATTCTAAATGGATCTAATTTCTACGCGTTATACAAATATATAGAATCATCTTCAAAATATCGTAAATTAATTATAAACGAATATGATACATAAAATTTTATGCTGTAATGAAAAAACTAAGCAAACTTTTTTATATATATTCTTTCTTTCAAAATCAATTACAAAATGAATTTTACATTAAATTTAAAATATTTCAAAAAAAAAAGAAAAAAAAATACTTCAAATTAAAAATAACTAGTATTGTGCCAATCTGGCTTACAACATTCATGGTATGCCAAATATAGATATCAAAATATTGTAAATTAATGAATATGTACAAACAATCTTTTTAATATCTATTAATAAATAATAATAAATAAATTTCTTTTTTTATTTGAAAGTACAATCCTTCCGGTTAATAATGGAAAATAATTTCATTCAAATGGCTGCCTCGGCTCGCCATGCAGTAGCCTACACGATCGGTCCAATTTTTAAGCACATTATCGATTGTGTGCAGCGGTATATCCTCCTCTTCTATTTTTGTGAACAAAAATTCGTTCAACATGGCCCGATAACGATAGCCATTGACTGTAACGACCACTCCTTGCTCATTTTCGAAGAAAAATGACCCAATTATGCCTCTGGACCAAAATCCGCACCAACCAGTGACTCGTTTTGGGTGTATCGGCACACATTCAACATTACCATGATTTTCAAAGTAATGTCGCAATATTTCCCAGCGTTGTTCAAGCGTATACACAACCATATTCGTGCAGCGGAAGGATAAAACTAATTATCTGTCAAATCAGACATGAGCTAAGTGTTACCATTCACGAAATAAGCGCTAGTTAAAAAAAAACGTTAGATGGCGGACCCTGTACTATTCAAGTTTAACTGCAAATATTTTATTCAAGGGATAAAATCCAAAAAATGCTTGGTTGTTGGTATTAAAGGTTATGTAGAAGATAATATTTGTTCAATAATAATAAGAAAAACCAATAGTTTGAATGATGTGACTGTGGTTTAAATAGTGAATAATGAATTTTGTTGATTACAATGGAATTCCAACCAATTTATTCTCTGTGTGTACAGAAAGAGCATGAAACAAAATTAGAAAAAGTCAGTGCGTCGAGCAATGCATCAAAATCATTAAAACCACGGTCGGTTGTTCTCAGGGTGCGCTGCCATCACAATCTATTGGTTTTACCGATTTTGTCAGTTAATTTTCCAACAGTTGAAAATAAACTAAAAAATACAATTGTTTAAAAAAAAAAGTTCTTTTTTTAAACTGATTTAAAGTTAATTTAATGTGTATATTCAGTAGTCTACACGGAAAAAATATTGTGAGTGTAGCGAAAACATCGATAAAATTTACATTGTTTATAAATATTGTACGGCTTTTGGGTCTAATCTAGAAATATTAGTTAAAAAATAGTTGATATCAGTAAAAACAAATGAAAAAGAGCTGCAAGCCTTCAAAAGTGGCAACCTGCACAAGCCTTCAAAAGTGGCAACCTGCATTCTGATGGAGTTTATTACAAAATTAAAGCACAAATTAATGATATGTTTGAAATTCTGCTTGTATTATGTTAATTGATTAAAAAATAAAATAAATCTTTAATTTTCACCAAAAGCTTTAAATTAGAACAAAAAACACAATTTTGATTTTTCCATTTTTAAGCAATATTATATTGCACTTTGTTCAGCATACACTGCGTTATTGTGCCTATCCGTTCCAGAAGTAGATCAAAAGTGTTAACTACTCTTATTGCGACGATTCCAGTCAAAGTTTAGGGCATTACACTGCTTGAATGCCGAAAATCAGAGGGGGTAGCAACCAACAAGCACTGGCATCCTGCAAGCCTTTACCCTATTTATTTATAATTAAAAACGTCACAGTTTTTAAGAGTTTAATTTCACAATTTCTTGAATATATATAAAAAAAAAAAAATTAGAAAAACTTTGGTTTAATCCATGTTTAACAATTATTTAAAATTAAACATAACGTGGTTCTGTTGCCAAGGAAACTACAAAGTGGTGGAACTCATAGGTATTTATAAAACTTGGATATGTCGTTATACCCTCCACTAAACTGTACGAGATGTTATATATTAGTTTGTCATTCTGTTTATCAGCATGAATAACCGTGAATATTTTCACGCTTTTTAAACCAAAATCCCGATTTTTATATATTGTAAATTTGCTTTATAATAATTTATATGTTTTCATAAATGTGTAAGGCGTTAATTTGTTATTTTTTTTTTGGAGCAAAAAAATAAAAAATGGGCATATTTTGAAAAAAAAAGTCAAAAAAGTTTTTGATTTCGAAAAAAAAAATAGTCAAAATTTTTTTTTTTTTTTTAAATATTTTTCTTTGAAAGATTGAAGAAATAGCTATCTAAACTATTTAGGACAAATTTTGCTAAGAACAATAGGTAGTAAGTTACATGGATGAAAAGAAACACCTGTTTGACCGAAATGTCAAATTTTGACCCCCTTTAACTCAGAGACTTCTTGACCGATCTTGTTGAAAAAATGGGGCTAAGCTACTATCCATAAGCACTAATCTTTGTGCAAATTTCCTCCCGATCAGAAGACATCGATTTTAAGAGTTGGGTCACTTGACATGAAACGTTCCATATATATAAAATGTAATATTAAAGGAGAAAGAGGTCGGTAAAAACTCTATAGCCAAATTAAAATTATATATTTAAATTAAGTTAAAGTTAATTAATTAATTAATTTACTAATTAATTATTATTATTATTACTAAAATAACTTTCTTCAAGATTTCATTTCATTTATTGAGTTTATGGAAACAAAAATTCCTTACAGACTATGATTAAATCAAAAATTTAATATAAATAAATATAAGATCTTCATTACAATATAGATTAATTACTTAAAAACTATATTAAGAACCAGCTTAAATTTATCCTTGGACGTGGAAAACTCTATATAAGATTTGCGTTCATGATTCTGTTGCAGACTAAAATTGATTTCATTTAAATAAATAAACGTACGAGTTAGCGTACTATTAAGAGCATATTCAGTGCGATGCATGGTCACATTAAAAATATCAATGAATCTTAAACTTCTAGGAGGGACAAAAAATGGAATAAGCGACAGCAAATCAGGAGAGTCAGTTACACCATTTACTATATCAAAGACAAGTAACGCCGACTGGTATAATCTACGATATTCTAAAGTCTGCAAACCTAATAATAGGCATTTCGATTAATAAAAAGGAATGGGATCAACAAAGATAAGTGACCCTAAAGCGAATTTAATGAAAATTCTTTGTACTCTCTCAACGCGAGTGACATGAGTATTGTTATAGGGATTCCAAATAACTGCAGCATACTCTAACTTTGATCTAAAAAACGAGGTATAAATTAACCTCAAAGTATTAGGATCAGAAAAATCAGAAGAATTTCTTTTCAAAAATGCCAGCATTTTATAAGCTTTAGGGATAATATAATCCACATGTGGTACAAAAAAAAACGACGAGTCGAAAACCACGCCAAGATCAAGTGTAGACTGAACTGTTTTCAAGTTTTGGTTGTTAATATTGAAATTTGATATAATAGGATTCAGAGATTTGCTAAATGAAACATGAAAACATTTAGAAAGATTAAGATGTAAGTTATTTAACGTACACCATGCACCCAGATTATTCAAATCAACCTGTAATTCAGAAACATTTTGAAATGAGTAAATTTTACGAAATATTTTCAAATCATCCGCATATAAAAGAAATTTCGATTTTTTAAAGCAAGCTGAAATGTCATTAATAAACAAATTGAAAAGAAGTGGACCCAAAATACTGGCCTGCGGCACGCCAGACGTTTAAAAATAAGGCTTAGACTCAAAGCCTTCAATAACAACCTTGCATACTCTATTTAATAAATATGATTAAATCCAATCTAGGAAAACAGAGTGAAGACCAAACTGATGTAATTTTAAAAACAGAATGGTATGAGACACTTTGTCAAAAGCTTTTGAAAAATCGGTATAAATAGAGTCAACTTGATTACCCTGTTCCAGAGCTTTAATACAATATTCACTAAATACAGTAAGGTTCGTTGTCGTTTATCTACCCGTAAAAAATCCGTGTTGATAAGGTGTTATCCACGAATTTGTAAGAAAAAACAATCTTTTATAGATGATATGCTCAAATATTTTTGAGACACAAGATAATTTAGAAATAGGTCTGTAACAAGTTACATCATTCCTCTTTCCATCTTTAAAAATTAGAGTTATCATTGCCCACTTCCACCGGTCAACAAAAACACCCTCTTTAAGAGATAAATTAAAAATATACGTTAGCGCAAATATTAACGTCAAGGCAAATTTTTTTAAAAAATGAGCACAGAGGCCATCAGCATCTGATTTAAAATTATCCTTTGTTAGCAAAATTTCACTATAAACCTCCTCCTCGGTGACTACAATAAAACCAATATCCAAATTGGTCAAAGGGGTTGAAAAAGTAGAATTAATTGCCACAGTAGGCTCGAAATGTGAACTAAAAAAATCTGCAAATAAATGAACGGAATCATTACAAGAATGCGAAATATCATCCCCTAATTTAACAGTCGAAGGAATATCCGATGATGATTTGGCTTTGATATTTTTTGCATTTTCATATCAACATAGAAAAAAAAATGTAACAAGTTTGTTATAATTTTTATTAAAAATTAAAATTATGTTTTTTTCGACCTTTAATTCTGCAATGAAAATGAAAATTATTCAAGTTCGAGGCCATACTCTATATTTCTTCATTAGGATATTGTCCTAACAAATAATCTATAGAGTTATTTGTTTTCAAATTCATTATTTGACCCTTTCAGGAATGTGTTGATAGATCTATTTCGGGAATTTTCTAGGTTGCCATCATCAGAACACGTTTTGAAAGCGGTGACAATCCCATGCCAAACATCAAACATTCATATGAACTATTTTACTCACTACATGAGAACTAATATATACATTATGAGTTTGAAGTTAAAGATTATAACCATTGATCAAAAAATAAATTGAAAACTTGTTTGATGTGCAAGACCCACCTCTGGTGGATATTCAATACACGTTTTTGTTTGTCTCTCCTTTTTATATTCTGTTTAGTTTGTAAACAAAACAGGGGAAGTCACTTCCTTATCACAGTCCCAGCTGTCATTGAGCCAACATCCAAGGTATTCAAAACTGTATACCCTTTCTATTTGCTTGTTATCTATATTCATAGATGAACGTGCGAAGGGTTTATTATTTCCTCTACTAACGATCATAAATTTAGTCTTTGAAATGTTTATATCGAGACCATATTGTTTACTGTAATGACAGACTTGATCGAGAAGATGTTGTAGATCTTGTAAATTATCAGCAATTAAAGTCGTGTCATCAGCATATCTTATATTGTTCATATATTGGCCATTTACTTTGATGCCCAGTTCTATGTCATCAATAGCTTCGCCAAATATTTGCTCTGAATAAACATTAAATAATAAGGGTGATAAGATACAACCCTGTCTAGCGCCTCTATTTATTGGGCTATTGCGAGTAACAATATCTCCTACACGGACTTCTGCCGTCTGATTCCAATAAGGGTTTTGGATGCATCTAATTATTTTGTGATCGATGCCCAATGTTTTTAAAATATCAATTAGCTTTTTGTGTTGTACTCTATCAAAAGCTTTTTCATAATCTATAAAGCACATGAAAACATCCTTCCTGACATCCTTACAGTTTTAAACAGGAACATGGACACTGACTAAGGCTTCACGAGTACCCATGGCTTAACAATAACTTCTATGAAAGCGAAAAATGTGCGTATGCTAATGCTTTGGAAGTCTAGTTAAAGAGATTCTTTAAGCACTACTTTCATTTTATTTTACTGGGTTTTAAAAAGTTTGTAATATTTTATAAAAAGTTTAACGAAGAATGGAAATTTCTTTAAACAAGTTTTTTGTAAATATTTCCTTAACTATAACTAAAACTTTAAAAATATAAGGCCATATTCGCCAACTGCGTCCAAAAGACTTTTAGAAATGAGAGGTCGTAATCCCGATGCATTAAATTTTTTTGATTTAGTTGAACTGTGTAATTAATTACCCATTACCCTATCGCTTACAAAATGGCAAAAAAATAATGGGTACCCATTACCACCACCTCGCTTACAAAAACCACAAAATTATAGATAAATATTTCTAAAGGACCTCGCGAACAAAAGTAATGTTACAAGTAATAAATAGTCTGTTAATGAGTTGAAGTCCTGTTTTTCCCATGATGTCCTTTAAGTTTGATACTGACTACAAAATTTGAGCTCTTCGAAAGTGATCAAACTTAAGAGTCATTTAAGGGACATGATTTCTGGTCGCTAAATAATATGTTCGCTCTTGTGTAGTAAGTAGATCTTAATTCAATATCTATCGCATTTATACATAAGATATTTAGTTTTTCAACAAAAAGTTTCTTTTTTTTTTTGTTTTTGTTTTAGTCTTTTTGTTTTAACAATTAATTACCCTAAACATGTGTGTATTTTTTATCATCTGCATTTAACACAGAATACGTCACACTTTGAACAATTAAATGAAATAATTAAAAAATATCTAAAAAAGGTCGAAATAGCATCATTTAAAAATTCCAATTTAGAAAGTAAAAACGAGTAAAAGTAAAATACTCTAGTAGTATTCATATTCATCGCGTATATTACGCAGTTCATCAGTTAATTTGATCATTTCTTTCTCTAAACAAATTGAAGTCCAAAAAAAAAAAAAATAAATAAAAACATAAAGATGGTATTGGATTAAGCTGCTGCTTAAAGCTAAACTTTAAACAAATGACAAGCCATGGACAGATTTTGAAAAAAAAAAAAATTAAAACAAAAAGATATAATTTTCTATAGTTTTGAATAAAAGAAACAGTCTATAAATGGCATTTTAAATAATTCTGTCAGGAAAGTAAAGATAAACAATAGCTACTAGTTAACAAAAAAAAAATTTAACTTAAAATGTTTTCAAAACCGGATCAGAATGTTTTTTAAATTTTTATTTGAAAGCAACAAAAAAAAAAAAAATCGCAACACTTTCCTTTGTAATTTAACAAAAGAAAAAAAACAAGAATTTTATTAAACAATAAAACACTACACGCAAAAAATAAAAATTGTAAAATCAACTAAAAAAATGCGTATAACTTACCTAAGGGTATTGTACACTCAGCGAAAAAAGTTTCATCATATTGATGAAACTGTTTCATAAATCGTTTGTTATGAATTGTGCATCCTATTTATGAAGTTTTCATAAATTTTTCTCTAAATTAACAGAAAAATTATAATTTTTATATGATAATTTACTTTGACTATTAGAAAAAAAACACAGAAAAAGTTATTAGTTATTTATGTTTTTTTCTAATAGTCAAAGTAAATTATCAAATAAAAATTATAATTTTTCAGTTAATTTACAGAAAAATTTGTCATGATCTAAAACCGAACAAATAAAATCTCACACATAAATTTATAGATCAACGATAAAATTCACTATTTTCATAAATATTATGAAGAGTTTCATAAAAATTTATGTCAAATACATCAGATACCTTCATACTTTCATAAAAAAGTTTCATACACTTTGTGAAAATAAGTTTTTTTTTTCTTTAGTGAAAATAGTGAAATTTTGAAACTATAAATTTAAATTATTATTTTTTCTTTAGGAATATAGAAAATATAATTTACAATTTAAATTTTTTAAAACTTAAAAACTATAAGATATTATTTGAAATTCTGAAACATTTTTGGAACGGTTGGGGTTAAGAAGAAAAATAAACGTTTTTCTCCAAAAATTATAAACACACACAGAGAATAAATTGGTTGGAATTCCATTGTAACCAACAAAATTTAATAATTATTCAATAATTTTAATTGTAAGTACTTAAAATTCATCATCAGAATAATTAAACTATATTGTTAACAGAAAATATATAAAATTAACCAAAACACAGTCACATCATTCTAACTATTGGTTTTCCTTAGCAATATTGAAAAAATATTATCTTCTATATTACCTTTAATATACCAACAACCAAACACTTTTCGGAGATTTTATCCCTGGAATAAAATATTTGCAGTTAAAATCGAATATTAGTTTCGCCTGCAAAAAAACAATCACTCTATCTAAAATATTAGTTTTCCTTACCAATTTTAAAATAATATAAAGTTTTTGAAAATGAAAACATTTCTTCATTAGAATATTGTCCTAACAAATAATCTATAGAGTTTTTGTTTTTAAATTTATCAATTGATCACTTTCAGGAATGTGTTCATAGATCTATTTCGGGAATTTCTAGGTTCCCATTATCAGAACACGTTTTGAAAGAAGTGACAATCCCATGCAAAACATCAAACATTCATATTACCTAGTTTTCCCACTAAAGGATAACTAATAAAGGGTCCGCCAAATAACTTTTTTTTGTTGAAAATGCTATAAAAAGAAACTACTGAATATTTTCTCAAACTTATTTTTTTATTTGAAAGTACAATCCTTCCGGTTAATAATGGAAAATAATTTCATTCAAATGGCTGCCTCGGCTGGCCATGCAGTAGCCTACACGATCGGTCCAATTTTTAAGCACATTATCGATCACGAATATTGTCCTTTAAAGCGTCAATTGTCTCTGGCTTGTTGGCGTAACACTTATCTTTGACGGCACCCCACAAATAATAGTCCAACGGTGTCAAATCGCAGCTCCGAGGTGGCCAAACGACATCAGCTCTGCGGCTGATAATGCTATCTTCAAAAACAGGGCGCAAAACATCGAGTGTAGCTTCGGCTGTGTGGCACGTAGCGCCGTCCTGTTGAAACCAAATGTTGCCAATATCCTCCCCTTCAATTTTTGTGAACAAAAATTCGTTCAACATGGCCCGATAACGATCGCCATTGACTGTAACGGCCACTCCTTGCTCATTACCATGATTTTCAAAGTAATGTCGCAATATTTCCCAGCGTTGTTCAAGCATATACACAAAGCGGAAGGATAAAACTAATTATCTGTCAAATCAGACATGAGCTAAGTGTTACCATTCACGAAATAAGCACTAGTTGAAAAAAAAAGTTAGATGGCGGACCCTTTATATGAGCTCGAAGTTAAAGATTATCACCATTGATTAAAAATAAATTAAAAACTTGTTCGTTATGTGCAAGCTCTACCTTTGGTAGATATACAATACACGCTTTTTGTTTTTATTCTCCATTTTATTTTTACACATGTTTTGTTGTGTTTAAAACCAAGATGTAAAGGGGTGCCCTACGGAAGTTTTTTAATAGTTTTGGTAACTCCAATAAAATATTAAGATTAGCAACCCAATTTATGTTGTACATACAAATCTATTTTTTGAATTTAATATTTAAACTTGAAAAAAAAAATATTCAAGGTAGAAATTTGAAAATACAAATTCAAATTGGGTTTAGGCTGACAAGCAGAAAAAGTTTATCTCTTTTCAGAATCTACAAAATTAACATATTTTCAGCAAACAACTCCTCAAAACCTCCAAACAAAATGGATGCGATTTTCTTCCTACAACTAGTTCAATATAGTGCCCATAAAACTTAATTTATTTAAGAATTTCTTAAAAAATTAACCACCAACATCTAAAATTAAAAAATCAAATGTTATAAAGATATAATCAATTAATTTAATTGTTTAAACAATTTAATCCATTAATCAAATTTAATCCGTTATAAATTGATTTTAAAAATTTTGTTTTTATATTTCGATTCCCATTTTCGAACTTTAGAAAAAAAATTTTATAAATAATAAATAAAAAAAAAATTGGATCTACAACTTACATGTATTTATTCTTCTTTAGAACCTTTAAGTAAAAAAAAATTCTTCTTAGTTTAAACGAGTTTTAGATCATTTATTTGTTAATTATATATTTCCATTATTTCGTCTTCATTTATTTCCAATATTTCGTCTCCACATTGGGTGACTTCTTCAGGGAACAATTATTACAATGATCTTTAGCTCGTTTAAACTAAGAAAAATTAGACAAAAAATAGTTTAGTGAACTTTTGAAAATGCAAAAAAAAAAAAAATTATTTTTATTGAATCACAGTGGTATTTATTGCAAATACAAATCCAATATTTCAAAATTACTTACTTGTTTTTTTTTTTTTAAATATATTTATTGTTGTACTTTTTTTAACGACTGATTTTGGTGTTACCATATGGTAACTATGGACGGGCTAGGTTACTTACTGGTTTAGGATAAAAAAATATTTTCGGTTTTTTCTCAAAATTTTAGATGCAAATTCAAATTATATGTTTATTGTTGTAAAATGTTAGGAAAAGGAAAGTTTTTCATCAAAGAATAAAAAAATAAAAAACAGTTGCAATTTTGTGTGTTAAGTACCGAATTTAGATGAAAATTCACAAATTTGAATTTGACAGCCGATTTTTAAAATTTTTGTGCAAAACATTTTCTGTTTTGGTACATTTGTGTAGTTTTTGGGCGTTTAATAAAAAAATTGTCACTTTTGTTTTCAAAATTTTTTCATTTGTCAAAGTTTTGGGTGGTTGGGAGTTTGCCTCTCTACACTCAAAAAAAAAAGACATAAACTATAAAGCAGTTACAAATTTACTTCAAAATAGTTCATAAATTTTAATTTAAGTTAAATTTTACTAAAATAAAGAAAATTTTTCTAAAAACAATTAAAATTTCCTAAATTTTAGTTGAACCTAAATAGTTTATATACTCAGAAATAGTTCATAGTTTTTCTAAATAATATTTCTTGATTTTAGAAAAAAAAAAATCTACCAAATAAAATCTTTCTAATCTTTAGGAGAAACATCTTAGTTATAAGGATTTTATATCTTAAAAAAAAAATAAAACTACGTTTAGTTCAACAACAAAAAGTAGGACGTATTTTACTCCTATTTAGTTCAAGAAAAGGGTTGAACTTAAAACGAGTAAATAATTGTACTCTATGTGAGTTTAATTTTTTTTCACTAGAAGTAAGTTTAACTAAAATTAAGAAAGCCTTTTCAAAATTTTATTTTTAAGTTAACCAATTTCTGATATTCGAGAATTGCTTTAAAAAAAAAAAAATCAGAATAAATACAAAAAAGTAAGAAATTTTTGCCACGTAGTTATAAAAAATTATTTGGTTTTAGAAACTGATTATCTATTTTTATGAAAAATTTTTTATAGCTTTTAGTTCAGATAAATTTATAAAAATGTAATAACATATTCAGTTTACAAGTAAAGGTTTTCTAATTTTTGGAAAATACCTAACTTATTTTTAGGAAGTTTTATTGTGTCATGTTTCCGAAAAAAATCTTACTTTAAAATAGTTCAATTTTACTAGGATTTAAAAATTATTACCAAATTTGAAGTAAAATTTGTTTCTCAGTTTTAAGGAAAATTTTATTAAATTTCGGTAAATCATGTCTTTGGCGCTGTTTCAAGTTCAAATTTTCCTCAAATTAAGTTAATTTTTCTAAATTCTAGTTCATTTTTTTTTTTTGGTGTAATAAAAACCATATATCTTATTCCACATATTTCGTTTTATATATTGTTTTAACAGCGTAACGAACTAGGTCCAAATTAGCCAAGAATATTTGTAAGAAGAACTATTACTACTTAGAGATTTAGTACTATATTCTGTGATAATTTTTTTTTACTAATGGGTAATTTTTTGTATTATAGTATCACTTATTTTTCCATTTACGAAATCAGAAAAAAATCCGATTTGAGCCGTTCCACTTATAAAATTCATTTAGTTTTGCATTTTGAAACATAATTCACATTAATTTATCAATAAATATAATTTTGATAATAGTTTATAATACGTTGTCTTGCTGAAAAATAAATTTTCCTATATGTGCAAAAACCTGTCCCCTAGCCCGCCCTTAGTTACCATATGGTAGCAGGGCATTCTGAATGTCCTGGAGGCAGGATCAAAAAATGGATTGCAGTATTTTTATACTCAGGTCATTAGTAAAATATCTTTTTAAAATTCAACAAAAAAAATTCCAGGGTGTTTCGGGTTAATGGGGCGAGGGAGAAATTTTAAAAGTTCACACTTTAACAAGGCAATATTTTTTTTCAGAAAAGAAAACACTATTAGACTGCGGTTGTTTATACTTGACTTATGAGCATTTTCATTTTATTTCAATGACAAATTTTTCGAAGGTATCCGATTTTGAAAAAAATTGGTGAGCATATTTGGCAGTGAATGCATATTTCAAAAAAAAAAAAAAAACTGTTGCAACCCAGAAGCTTTCAAATATCGCAAAATTAGGGATTGGACACCAGTGTTTGGAAATGTTATAAAAAAATTTTAAATATTTTATAAAAAAAAAATTTTAAATTATGGTTTGAAAATAATCTCCTTTAGAATTTATTTATACAAGTATCTTAACTGATTAGGTTAAAAAAAGTTAGAAAAGACCTTTTATAGGGACATACTAAACATTTTTTCATATATCACAAAAGGTATTAAATGCACTCAGTTTAGCTATTTGTACAAAAAATTTTAAAAAAAATTTAATGGGATTTTTTTTTTTAAATAATTTAATTTTTTTTTTTTTTCAAAAAATAATTTTGATTTTTTTTTTTTTTAAATATTTAAAACTTTTTTTAAATTTGTTTTATAAAATTTCTGAGCACCAAAATTTTCACTATGTCTATGCAAAAAGAATTTGTTAAACATCTTTCACACAACAAAAGTTATGGCCTTTTGAATAATGTCCCAACCCCAAATTTTGAGATATTTCAAAGCTTCAGGGTTGTCACAGTTTTGCAAATAAAAATATTGTCTTATAAATATGCGTTCACTGCCAAACATACTCACCAAAAGGGGGAGACTCGAAAAACTAGTGGTTGATATAAAACGGCTATGCTCTTGTATAAATTCTATCAACTTTTTATATAAAAAATTTTAATTTTTTGCGTGTATAGACAAGTCCAAAAATAAAAAAAAAAAATTAAAAAAAAATATAAGCCCTAAACTAAAGCATTAAGTTAACAATATAATAAACTTATACATTAAAACATAAAAAAAAAATTATAACAAAATTTAACAATGTTCGACAAGAAACAAGAAAAAATATGCTAAACAAATATATAAACGTGTACAAAATGATATAAATTTAAAAAGAAGACGAAAAAAAGTGATGGTCAGAAAATGATGGGCATGATTATGCTTATTAATGGTGTTTTAAAAGTATTTAACATGACGTGAGTTTGAGTTTAACAATTTTGAACTTCTCTTTTATGAAAACTGTCAAAAGTTCAATGGACGCATGATAAGACAGAGTAAGGTAAATGTTGTAGTTTTTCTTGTAGTAATTTTGTTAAAGATTTTTAACCATAAATATCCCGATGAAAAAAGTTTCGATATAGGTATATATAATTATATATTGTCATATATGAGGCGCTCAGCGCCAAAATGGCCTAACCCACATTGTAAAAAAAATCAAACTGGCTGTGCTGGTCTGGCCGGAACCTTTTTAAATAAATACTAAAAAAATCTCCCTATTGCATAATATAACACTAGGTTGTACTGAAAACTGCTGAAAACTGTTTTTTGAGCTTTTTTGGTATTTGTTTCAGGGAGTTCCGGTTGAATCGGCATGGTCGGTTTGATTTTTTTGACAATGTGGGTTAGGCCGTTTTGGCGCTGAGCGCCTCATATATAATTCATTATCACATCACATCATAGAAGATCCGAGAAATGGCATACATAATCTTATCTTATGAGATCCCATGGCATTTCATCCGATATGATTTGATTCGAAAAATGGGTCTATCTAATTTGATTAAGTTTAATATAATTCGACATAAGTTCATAAAATTTATTGGAAACCCGCACTACTTTTTTTGTTTAACATTCCAAATAATAATGAAAATTTAAGTATAAATCAATGGATTTTAAAATTAAACGGAATTTGAATTTGACATATTTGAAATATGTGCCATATACAATTATATGTAAAAGTGAAAGAATTGTTTTTTTGTTTTTTGTTTTGAAAGAATTTGTTTTATATGTTTATAAATAATTACCAAAGAAGACAAAGTCGCTTTTTTCGTTTTTATGTTTTTTTTTTGCTTTATTTGGATTTTCCGATTTTGAGCATTAACATAGATTTTTCTTAAAATGCTTGGTCTTTTCATTGTTTTTTTTTAAGATTTTCTGACTTTTACTTTTTTTACTCATGAAATATCATTTATTCTATTAACTTTTACTTTTAAGTGTAGCTTTTCTAAGTTTACTTTTTTGGAAACATTTTTTTTTTCTTTAAAAACATTGAATTTAGCTTTTTTTATATACATAAAAGTATTTTTTTTAATTTTTATCTTATATGTTTATATAAAATTATATAAAAGTGATAGCATTTTTCTTTTTAATTTTAACACATATATTTATATAGAATTATATGTGATACCATATATATTACTATATATAAAAGAAATAAAATTTGTTTGGATTTATTGTTTTGTATATACATACTTATATATATTTATACATGTAAGTATATATGATCTCATATTTAGCTTGATAATATATGTTTAGATAAATTTTATATATAAAATGAGATATAACGATATATGATGTTATATAGCGCTGTATTCAAAATTTTCGTAATAATATATATGAGATGTGAATATATATATCGCTACATACGAGGGCGGTTCAATAAGTCCGTGACTTTTCCAACTTCCCTCGTAGTTATATAATATGCAACACTGCTTCCATCAAGTACCACCTGTTAATAGACTACTATCAAATTTTGAGCAAGTTCCGTCATTTATTTTGCGTTTAACAGCTGTTCAAAACATACAACCTCGTGGATTTTTTTAAAAATGGAAAAAAGTGAATTTCGAGTGCTCATTAAACATTATTTTTTGCGAAAAAAAAACCATCAATCAAATCAAGGAAAAGCTTGATAAATACTATGGGAAATCTGCACCCTCGATTTTAATGGTAAAAAAGTGGTTTACTGACTTTCGTTGTGGTCGCACATGTACATATAACGCTGAACGTTCTGGACGGCCAATTGAGGTCAATACACCCGAAAATTTCGAAAAAAATCCACGTTATGGTGTTGGCCGATCGAAGAGTAAAAGTGCGTGAGATTCTTGATGCCATAGGCATTTCATATGGCAGTGGGGTTTCGATTTTAAATGATCAGTTGGGTTTAAAAAAGCTGTCTGCAAGATGGGTGCCGCGTTTGCTCTCAATTGACCATAAACGTAATCGTGTGACAACTTCAAATTATTGTTTTGAGTTGTTTAACCGCAATTCGAATGAGTTTTTGCGGCGTTTTGTAATTGTGGATGAAACATGGATCCATTACAACACTCCGGAGACCAAGCAGCAGTCTAAACAATGGGTTTCTCCGGTTGAACCGGCTCCGAAGAAGGCCAAGGTAAGTTTGTCGGCCAATAAGGTGATGGCAACAGTTTTTTTGGGATGCACGCGGAATTATCCACATCGATTACCTTCAAAAGGGAAAAACAATAAACGGGGAACATTATGCCAACTTATTGAACAGATTTAACGAGGATTTAAAAAACAACGACCCCATATGGCCAAGAAAGAAGTTCTTTTTCATCAAGATAATGCACGGGTGCACACGTGTGCAGTAGGGTGGGTCGAAAAAAAAAGTTGATTCAGTCACCCCCTAGGATTAAAGAGAAGTTAAAGACGATTCTAAAAATATTTTTTTTTTTATCACGCCCCTACATACCGCCCTTTTTGTTTTTTGTGCACTGCGTCTGCATTTGAAGTCCGATCGTAACATAATGCATATCGTTGTTCATGGATTGACAAGAGATATATTTCTCTCTTTTGTGATTTTTGACTCCGACGTCAAGTTCTAGTTGAGATTTCCATGAACAACGATATGCATTATGTTACGATCGGACTTCAAATGCCGACGCAGTGCACAAGAAACAAAAAGGGCGGTATGTAGGGACCTGGTAAAAAAAAATATTTCTAGAATCGTCTTTAACTTATCTTTAATCCTAGGGGGTGACTGGCTCAACTTTTTTTCTTGTATGTGGACCGACCCACCTTAGTGTGCAGTATCAATGGCAAACTTCCGTGAATTGGGCTACGAATTTGGAAGGGATACAAAAATTGGAGAAACATTGCACTACGTGTATTGAGCTAAAAGGAGATTATTTTGAAAAATAAATTTCTTTTTGCAAAAAAAAACTGTGTTTCATTAAAAAAATCACGGACTTATTGAGCCGCCCTCGTATAACCACATATGTTATTATATATAATTTTATCAAGACATATATGACTATATATTAACTTTTTTCGTCGGGATGTTTGAACAAACATTCACAAATATGCTGGAAGTCAAATATTCGTGTTGATTTTATAACAATTTTTATTCAAGCAATTTGTTGACGCATTTTGTTAACATGGCTTTACCAAAATATACAACGTGCCCTTTTTTTAAGTTTGCGTAAAGAATGTACGGGCAGTTAATAACTAAGTAGATTGTTAATGCATTAAATTGTGTATATTTGATCACTAAAATTAGAGATTTAATTTATGGAATGTAAAGCCCAGTTAACCCTTTCGCATCAGATTTCATTTGGCTGTGCATATATTGCAGGGAACGTAATTATTATTCCTTCTTTCATAAAAGTTAGAGTTAGTTTTTTTTTAAATAAAAGTTATTTTTCGATTAAAAATATAATAGTTTTTTGACTTTTATTTTTTCGAGCAAAAATAAAAGCTATTTCTCGACTTTTATTTTTTTTATTAAAATTTTTATTAAAAGCTATTTTTTACATTTATTTTTTTTTTTTTAGCAAAAAGAAAAGTTATTCTAAATCAAGGCAAATAAAAGAAATTGAGATTTTTCACGTTTAATAACATCAGACATGAGCGGCGTCAATTACATTTCACAATCATTCACTAGTGAAAATTTGAAATATCATTAATAATTTCAGACCTACGCTCACACTTGTAGGATTAAACGCTTTCTTAGAAAATTTGTAACATTTTATTTCCAAACATGGGGTCTTTAATTACAGGGAAATTCCTCAATTACAAACAATTACTTGTAATTAGTCGTACAAATGTAATTGGCCAGTAATTAAATACACAAATATTATCAGTATGTCCCATGTCTGGAATTGGCAAAATTTAGAATTTTCCAAGCAAGCGTTTAAGGCAACAAGTGTGAGTGTAGGTCTGAAATTATTAATTATATGACAAATTTCAGAAGTGAATGATTTTGAAATGTAATTGACGCCGCCCATGTCTGAATGGCATTAGTTAATTACAAGGAAAGTACTCCAACCTTAACACTCCGATTTTGACGAAATTTGGATATGTGATAGAGGGCACATTTCTAAGATCGATCTGTATCGGGTTTTCGGCCATCTCGAAATTTTACTAGGTCAAAATAGGGTTAAAAACTGGGTATTTTTTTTTTGATCGTTTTTTGCTTTTCAAGGTATTTAAACCAAAATAACCACATGCATATGTAAAATCATTGGAAATAGCTTTTTGAGTGCTTTTTATTGGTACATTGTTTTGGTACTTTTTGCTTTTTTAAATTTGTTGTGTTAAAAAATTAAATACTTTTTGGTTAATATATATTTTTTGCCAGTGACGGATCCAGGATTCACCCAAATGGGCCTAAACATTATTTTAACTCTTGTACGGTAGCTTTATTTTTAGATATTTCTTAACTAAAATTTATAGAAACGCTACAAAATCTGGAAAAAATTTTAACATATCAATGGCTGATTAAAAATGAATCCTTTGACGACGAATGGTTTATATATATCACATTCTTACTTTCTGAAATTTTAGGAAAACCTGCAGGACGATTTTAACAAAGCTTGTTGTGATCCATAGTAGCCACATGTGGCTTTTTAACAATACCTATATATTGTAGCCTAATATTCTCAGAAACCTACAAGTTCAACCTAAAGTCAAAAAAAAAGCTTTGGGTTTTTATGATTTGTTTTCGGTTTTGTTTTTAGTTTTTATAATGTTAAAAATTCTGGCAAAACTTAATGCAAGATACAAAATTAAAACTTAGACCAAATCTTAACCCATTAAAGAGCCCATTAATGATTTATCTTTAGTGCTTTATTTCTCAGTAAGGCACCGAAATCTGCACAACATTTATTCTTGTTCATAGGCCCAAGTCTCTACGAAGTTTCGTCAAAAAATCTTCAGCGGTTTAAGTTCGGCCGTCAAAGGGTTAAATTTGTTTATAGTGTTCTAAAAAATCATATAAATTAAAAATAAATAATCGTGGATCATGTATTTATGGCCGTAATATCAAGCAATATATACCTACTGGTGCTTAGATACCTACCGTGTACACGAACAAAATCGGGTAGGTATCTAAGCACCGGTAGGTATCTATTGCTTGAAATTACGGCCATTATTATTTAAGATCGCAATACTCGTGGTTTGTTGGATTTAACCAAAATTTTACCAAACCAAAAAAACTTTTAAACTTTCAAAGTTTTTTTTTTACATTTTTTATGCGAATAAAAATATATATAGCAAACATTTTGTAGATAATCCATTTTTTGTTTGCTTTTTTTGTCTACAAATATTTGGCAAAAGTTTTTACAGATTTCAGCAGATTAAATTGCTACTTTTAATTAATAAAAATTCAACTTGAATATAACTAAAATTTTGTAAATTTAACAGATTTATTTTTGCTGTTCTCGCTTTGCTAATAGTTAACCAAAAAAACTGCTAATTTTAACAGTTTTTTCTGCAACAAAATTTTTTAACTAATTTGTGTAGCTTTTTCTGATATTTATAAATTACAATTTATGACCTAGATCACAATTACTTGCACACGGGATTCGAACCTGGGACTCCAGGTTGTCAGTCAACCGCTCTACCATCTGAGCTATCTCGACATATTATACTTAATAAAGCGTGTTTTTTTAGAGTGTCACAACTTTGAGTTGGCATCACTGCTTTATTTAACAGCTGATAGTTATTTTTTGTTTAGTTTGCTCTGAAATGAATCGACTTATACCAGAGCAATGCGTGCAAATTGTTGAAATTTTTAATCAAAATAATTGTTCTATTCGTGAAGCTCATCGTGCACTTCTTACATTTTATGGCGTACATAATCGTCCTTCGGAGCGGCTAATTTTATTTTCCGATGAAGCCCATTTTTGGTTGAATGGGTACGTAAATAATTATAACACCATTATATCCACAGAAAATTACTGTTTGGTGCGCTTTATGGGCTGGCGGAGTCAGTGGCACATATGTCTTCAAAAACGATGATGGTCAGAATATTACTGTCAATGGTGAACGGTATAGGAACATGATTCGAAATTTTTTCGCACCTCAATTACTTGGCATTAATCTTGCTGATACGTGCTTCCAACAGGACGGAGTCACATGCCACACAGCGGCCGCTACAATTGATTTACTCAAAGAAACTTTTCATGAAAAAATAATTTCACGTAATGGCCCAATTAATCGCCCACCAAGATCGTGTGATTTAACACCATTGGATTATTTTCTTTGGGATTATGTTAAGTCCCTTGTCTACGTCGATAAACCGCAAACAATTGAACACCTGGAAATCAACATTCGAAGAGTTATCGGCGAAATATGGCCTCAAATGCTGCGAAAATTTGTTGAAAATTGGTGTTCAAGATTGCGCCTTCTACGCGCCAGCCGTGGCGGCCACATAGCAGAAATCATATTTAAACATTAATTTCATAAAATTTTCTTTCCAATAAAGCCCGTTTCATTGATATAACAAATATATTTCCTTGTTTTATTATGATTTAAACTTGTGTCACTCTATAAAAAACACCCGTTAGATTAAAACATAAATGATTTACAAAAAATCAAAAATAAATAGTTATATATGCACTTACTTGAGGTGAAAAAATAACGAGTCTAAAAATTGATTTTCGAAGAATTTTAGATCATTACTTTATAATTAAAGTAATTATAAAATAAGCACTTATGTGTAAGGCTTTATTTTTTGTATTGAAATAATGGGAAAAGCAATTTGTTATTAGTAGGTCATTATTTTTTTTTTCATTAAAGTAATGTAGAGACTAAGTTGGTGTCATTACTGTATATAATTATAGTTTCTACACTGGGTACTTTAACTCGGGTTACAGTGTATTTTATTTTCTTATTCAAGCGAGACATCTTGATGATTTTTATATGTGCTCAAAAAATAACTTTAATATTTGCTTGAAAAAATAAAAGTCAAAAATAACTTCTATTTATGCTCGAAAAATTAAAACTCAAAAATAACTGTTATTTTTGCCAAAAAAAAAAATTAAACATAAAACTTTTAATTTTTGAAAAAAAAAAAAAAATAAAAGTATAAGTATTGCTTTTATGTTTGTTGGAAAAAATTAAAATCTACATTTTAATATGCTCAGCATTTTTTTTAGATTTTTCAACAAAGATCAGTATGATATATTTCAATGGGCTTTCCGGTTAATCTAACTAAAAATCTAAATTAATATAATTATTTATTTTTGGTCCCAGATAAGTGGACTAAATGTTGTTGAAACCATTCAAAGGGCAAATTTTAAAATTATTTCAAAAAGTCTAAATATTTGACAACCTTTTGAATTTGTTATATGTCAACCTCGCTGTAGGTACATTTTTTTTTAACAGTGAAACTTAAATAAGCAAGTTAATAGATCTTTAAACAACTCTAAAGACTTTAGACCAAAAAATCAGTCTTTTGACCCATTGTGCAATGTTATATATGAATGAGATGTTATTAAATTTGATATTAATAAAATACATTTAATCAAAATATTTTCTCTTACAGCAACAATTAACATTTTTTATATATTTCATATTTATGCTTTTGCACAAGTCAAAAAAAAAAAACCACTGGTGGATAAATCTTTGGAGTAAACAAAAAAAAAAAAAAAAAACAATGTGATTAATAGTTTTTTATGTTTTTTTTTTATAAAAATAACATGTTAAGTAGATACGTACCGCTGATATTCTATAGTATATGCATAATATTTGTATCTTTTTTTTTATATGAATTTCTAGTATTATGGCATACTTTCTCTATATTTTTTACACGTTTTCTTACTATGGCAGAATGATGAGGAAATAGTACTATTCGTTATTATTGGATGTTTTTGACGATAAATCAATTTTTCGGTTAATCGCGAAAAGAATTTAAAATTAAAATATTTAAACTACTTTAGAAGTCTAGACCTTCTAGATCTTCAAAATCTTAAAATTTTTAATTTAATTTTAATTTAATTTCAATAAAAAAAGTGGCCAAACTTTTTTTTTCACACTACCCACACTCATAAAAAAATCCATAAAAAAGTGGAAAATTCAGCTATAAAAGTACACTCAAAAAAAGTCCGTAAATTTAGCAAAAAAGTCAGTTGAGTCAGCAAAATTTTTGGTGGGAGGATCCTTGCAGAAAAATTGCTTATATGTGCAAAAATGTTTTATTAAAATCAGTGAGCTGATTTTTAGAAATTACAAGAAAAAGAAAGCAAAAAAACAGAAATTTGTTTTTATATTCTTTAAATTAAGCAAAATAGATGTAAGAAAGGCATAAAAATCAAGTATTTGTGTAATATAAATGTTGGTATGATATAGCAAAATAAATTTAAAAATATCTCATAATATTGTAATCGTTCCTATCAATTCGAAATGGCGATCAATTCGGACTATTTTGCATTAAAAAAAAACAAAATCTAACTATTTTTGAAAATAAAAACTTCGCTTTAGTTATAACAAAGATTTTATCAATCTACTGAAATATAAGCAAAACGTCTCTATTATTTTTTTCAAACGCCGTATATTAGGGTTATAACTTTTTTGTTGTGAAAAAATTGCAGGGCCCCTTATGGACATATTGTACCGGTAATAAATATCGTTTATTTTAAGTCAAGTCGGAACAAAGACCTTCCGCACCGGAACCAATTTCTAAAAACCCTTTTCGTTTAAATAATTATTTCAAATATAATGTGTATGTGCGTGTTGCAGTAGAGGGAAAATATATTGTATTGTTGATAGTATATGTACACTGAAAAAAATAAGTTAGTAAAACGTCTTGTTAATCAGGTATTTCAGCAAATTTTTTGCTAAAATTATGTTTTCAGCTAAAATTTTAGTTATACTTATTCAACACTTAACTGTTTTGAACTAATGTTTTACTAATATTTTACTAATGTTTTACTAATTTATTTTGCTCAAAAAATTGTGCTGATAAGCACATTAATAGTGTGGACGAAAACCAGATTGAAAGATATACGCCGAATGAATTAGATGTCGCGACATGTCAAGATGTAGTAGTGACATATAAAAAAATCAACCATATAAGATTTTTGTATCTGTTTTTCATACATAAAACAAAATGGCTTATTAAAACAACTTAAATTTAGCGTTGTCACCGGCTTGTGATAGTAGTTGTCCATCAATTAAATAAAACACAAAATAAAAAATTAAAATTTAATAAACTAAATGTTTAAAGAAATTAATAATCTACTGTGGTCAAATTTAAACCAATTTACAGACAGGTAGGCAGACTAAAGTAAAATACAAAGACTTAAAGTTTGCGTTGTCACCTGCTTGTGAAAGTAATTGTCTATTAATAAAATAAAAAAATTTATTTTAATAAACTAAATGTTTATAGAGATTAATAATCTATTGTGGTCAAATTGAAAACAAATATACAGACAGGGTGACAAACTGAATTGAAAGACAAAGACACAAATCTTAGGTAGATTTTTATGCTTCCTTTTTCTAATTGCAAAAAAAGATTGCATATGTTATATTTTGTAATTTTTTGTTTCGTTTCAATAATTATCTACGGCATTTACGTTCCTTTAAAAGATAGCATCATTTAGACAACCATTGATGTAAGTAGTTGAAAGATAATTTGGTTTGTTTTATATATAATTACTTCTATGTGGGTGTATGAACATTTTTATATTTTGTAAAGTATTGTAAATTATTTTTTACAAGCACCCTCCTGGCTAAAAATTTGCTGACTCAGCAAAATTTTTTACTGACTTTACTAATTTTTTTCAGTGCACATTACAAAAAGCTATGTAATTTAATGTAAAATTTTACATTTTTTAAAAAATTTAAAAAACATTAAAATCAAAACTTCATTGCGTTGGTGCGGGGACTTTTCTGTTTAAGGCTTACACGGCTATGTCATGTAATTGTTCATATTTGCGAAAAATTCAAAAAGTTATAACCCTACTTACTGTGTATGTATGTAGAAAGCAATTTTACAATTTTCATATGAAGATAATTCTAAAATAAAAAAAAAAAATTCAAAATATGGCTAAAGAAGCCCCTTCATTTTTAAAAACAACTACCTGTAACTGGCATTTATTTTTTTGCACATTCGCACCAAATTGTATTTTAAGTTTTATTTTTGTGGCATCCTTAATTTATTAAAATATTGGTTTTTACAGTAGCACCAAAGCGTATTTTATTTTTGCCTGCATCTTCTATTTTCAAATTTATAAAAATATCATTCATTTAGCAAATTTTTTTAATTAGTTTATTTAATTTAATTATTTATATTTCTTTAATATTCAGAATATAACAAATTCGGATATTACAAACATTTTCAAATGTGAATTCTAACATTTTCAATTTTCTGTTGTATTACCCGACTTTTGTTGTGAAAACGAATATTCTGTTGAACCAACCGATTTCAGTCGAAGTAACCGAATTTTTGTTGGCATATGGCTAAATTTTTCTCTGTGTGCACTAGGCCGGGTCGATTTGTGGGGAGGCAAAAAAATCGCCCAAAGCTCAGTGAAAATCGTATTCTAGGGATCAAAATAAGAAACTTTGCGGAATTAACCATACCTCTAAAACGAATTCTACTACCCCGAAACTGTTGACTTTTGTCCCGTAGGGTCAAGTTTTGAAAAATCCCACTTTGACCCATGTAGAGTGCCCCAATCGAGTCCAAATGTATGACCGACCCCCACTAACTTTGAAGGGCCGATCCACCCATGCTCGTGGCACACCCCCCTGGAACTCCCCTGGGGGGTTCCCCATACAAACATTTCAAAAAATCTCCATTTTTGGCACTTTATTTTATTATTTTTTATTTATTTTATTTATTTTTAATATTTTATTTATTTTTTCTCTTTAGAAATTTATTTAGTCAGAACATATGTAAATGAAAAAATTAATTTAACTTAGTAATAGAAAAGAAAAGATAAAAATTACTGTTTGAAGTCTTTTTTGCTTTCAAGTCTGGGCAATTTCGCACGGCTCTCTAACGTCGTCGCCATAACAGCCTCTACATTTTCCGGTATAACTCGTTTGGAAACGCTAGCTAGCAATTGAACGTGTCGTTCTGTTCCTTGTATGTGTGATGGAATTTTTGGATCATTAAACGGTGGATCATCTTGATTTAAATATTCTTTCAAAGTATCGTATGGAATGCTTCGAGTGAATGGTGGTTCAAATACGTCATTTATGTCATTCATATTGATCATTTCCGTGTAACTTGTGCAATAAAAGTTTATATCTGGTTTTTTATAAGCTCTAAGTCCCGTTGGGTCGTCAACATCGGTTCGATAGCGTAGAATTATCTTGATAGCACAGTCGCGCTTTTCTTTGCTATCATCAAACAACATTGATAACAAGATATTTTCCGAATGCGCATAATATGAATTATCTGTAATTACTTTATTGACAATTTTGCGTAAACGAGGTTCTAGAAATCTTGACCAACTAATGAATTTGAAAAATAATCTACTACCGTACACGACAGAGCTGTAATACTTAATATTGAAGTACATTGGCACATAACATGTAATTATAAATTCAACCAGTATTCTTAAATTTGCATCTGGATTTTCCGTTGTCACATATAATCGTAATAGTCTAGCGGCCTTGGTGAGCCACCGAGAATGTACAATTTTCCCTGGTTTGATGTTAGCCAGATCCACTGAAACCACGCCGCTAGAAATTGCATGGGCCATGTCGTATAAGTACTTGGAATCGGTGGAAAATTCAATTTTTTCTGGAGCAGGGGGCATATTTTTCAACTCAATTTTCTGAAAGCCGTCCACCACCTGAAAATATATAAAAATAAAGCAATTAAAAACGGTTGACAATTATAATAAATGAGTGATAGCAATAACTTACCGGAAGAGTTTCACAAGTTTCGATTTGACGGCTCAATTTTCCGGTTGCCGATCTTGGTCCAGTGCTGGTTGATTTATCCAAAGCTTCAAACAAATGCCGAAACGGAAGTTCGTTGAAGTGTAGAAGGCAAACGAACCAATGCAATGGTCTTTTTAACAGCAATTCGAATCGTCGTATAATTCCACCGTGTGGGCCAGTGTTTGTTGGCTCACCGTCAACGCATATGCCAATTAATTCATTCAGTGATATATTTTTATCGTTAAAAAAATCATTTAATTTGGTTGTTTTGTATTCAGCGGTTTCATGTTCCAGTCTTACGTAACCAATCAATTCAGAATTCGGTTCTCTCAAAATAACAAGATGAGGTTCTTTTACCATCCTAGTATGATACTTCTCATCAATTGCATCTCTCGTTAAAGTATCATCTTTTCTGCCATCGAATGAAAATGCTAACAAATTGGTATCATCTAACCGTTTGCGAAGCACTTCTTGTCTGCATTTCTCTTTTTCTCGGCGAACTTTCGATTTATCCATGATGAGAGGTTTGCCATGGGTATCTTTCATTTTAAAATCTTGGAAAAGAGCGGTTCCCATTGCTGATGCTACTCTATCAGGCACACCAAATCTGTCACATACCAAGGCAAAGTTAAAACAATCGTATCTCTGTGTGTATTGTGAACTTGTGCTTATATCCAAATCTTCTTGAACCGGTGGCGGTGCGTATGTTGAATCATCGGGATCTTGGTATGTTGGCATTGATGACATAGACGTTGCTCCTTGCTCTTCAATTTCCATCGCAAATCCATCCATTGTTAGTCTTCTCTGATTATGTTGATCGTGCATAAACTCTTTGAGGCGTTCGGGAACCAAACCGCATGCACATGGAGCTGCCTTCAAATCGCATTTACATGTTCCAATGAAAAAAATTGTTTCCAGAGATTTTACATACTCTGTAAATACTTGGTGTTTGTTTCTATTCTTGATTTGCTCTTGATATTTGACAAGCAATCTATTCAATTTATTATATACACTTTTTTTCAGCATTATTTCCATACCAAGTTTTTTCCAAATTCCAATCAACTTATCTTGTACTTGAATAGTGAATGATTTATAGAGCAATTTTTTTTGTTCGCTCAAGTAAAAATAATATCTCAAAATATCCAGATGGGTTGGTAAATTAAGATCAGTCAAATCAGTAGACACACCAAAAACAGTAACATCATGCCTGGGTATATGACTCATTGGGTTTTCGATAGTTGTTGATGTTGTTATTGCTTCATCTTGCGGTGTAAAGGATGGTGGATTCATTGTAAACTTTTTGATTTGGAATGATTTTTTTTTTTAAATATTTTTTTATCTGAAATTAGAACTTCACACTTTGAGTTCTTCACAACGACTTAATGCATTCACAAAAACTGTTGCGTTATATATGGTCTACGAGGTAATAAAAATGAAATGGTAATTTTAATTCTACCTGTAACCGATTTTGTTGTTAAAACTGCCCATTAAATACTTACATGTAAATTAAAAGTTAATCTGACCACAAAATCTGTTAAGCAAGTGCGCCTTTTATTACTTCTGGAAAATCCTTTATGATAATTTTATGCTCAATTCTACCTGTAACCGATTTTGTTGTCAAAACTGCCCATAAAATACTTACATGTAAATTAAACGTTAATCTGACCACAAATACTGTTAAGCAAGTGCGCCTTTTATTACTTCTGGAAAATCCTTTATGATAATTTTATGCTTTCTGTTAAGCAAGTGCGCCTTTTATTACTTCTGGAAAATCCTTTATGATAATTTTATGCTCAATTCTACCTGTAACCGATTTTGCTTAAGTAAGTTTACGACATGCAGCTGTGTCTTGTGGTGGCTTAAAAAACCCACACAACCTATTTTACGACCTGCAACAGAACGACACGTTCAATTGCTAGCTAGCGTTTCCAAACGAGTTATACCGGAAAATGTAGAGGCTGTTATGGCGACGACATAAGAGAGCCGTGCGAAATTGCCCAGACTTGAAAGCAAAAAAGACTTCAAACAGTAATTTTTTTTATTTCTTTTCTATTACTAAGTTAAATTATTTTTTTCATTTACATATGTTCTGACTAAATAAATTTCTAAAGAGAAAAAATAAATAAAATATTAAAAATAAATAAAATAAATAAAAAATAATAAAATAAAGTGCCAAAAATGGAGATTTTTTGAAATGTTTGTATGGGGAACCCCCCAGGGGAGTTCCAGGGGGGTGTGCCACGAGCATGGGTGGATCGGCCCTTCAAAGTTAGTGGGGGTCGGTCATACATTTGGACTCGATTGGGGCACTCTATATGGGTCAAAGTGGGATTTTTCAAAACTTGACCCTACGGGACAAAAGTCAACAGTTTCGGGGTAGTAGAATTCGTTTTAGAGGTATGGTTAATTCCGCAAAGTTTCTTATTTTGATCCCTAGAATACGATTTTCACTGAGCTTTGGGCGATTATTAAATCGACCCGCCCTAGTGTGCACACACATGGGAGCCTTTGTTTGATGTGTAGTATACAAAATTAAATGAACGAAATTAACGTGGTTGCATTTTGTGTAAGTCTTATAATTTTTGTGTTTGTTTGTTTATTTTCTTTACACTAATAGAAAAAAAAATTAGTAAACATTTTTGCTTAAACTATGAAATTAGCAAATTTTGTTTGGTAAATATTAGTAAAAGATAAAAAATAAAAAATAAAGCTGTTGAATCTATAAAAATGTTGTTATATTAAAGCAAAATTTAGTTAATTGAAAATAACAAATAAATTTACTAAAATCAGCAAAAAAAAATCTCAAATTGATATAGTTTAATTTTAAGATTTTTTATGCGAAAAAAAGCTGCCCTTTTAAAATCAGCAGTCTACAAGTTTTTGGCAAATATTTTTGTTAATTTTAGCTAAATTTACTGTTGTTGGTATTTAACTAATTTTAAGTTAAGCCTAGCAAAAATTTAGTTGATTTTACAGTTTTTGTTTGACGTTTTTTGTCTACAAATATTTATCAAATGTGTTTGCTGATTATAGCCGAGTAAATGGGTAGTTTTAACTAACTGAAGTTCAACTCGAATATTCGAATTTTGGTAAGCTAAATTTAGCAGAACATAATTCTTTAGTTTATTGAAAACTATGCTGGACCAAATGCAGGTACTATTTTAAATTTCTTTAGAAAACATTTTCATATTATTCTATTTGAAACATTCTTCAGATTAGTCAAATTTTGTTTAAAAAGACCTCAGAATCTATAAGATTAAGGAGAAAAGTTGTCTCTAAAATCTGAAACACTATTATTTAAAAGGGTTGTAAAGGGGAAAACACCAGTTAGTTTGATTTTATAGTGTACATAATTTCTTGTTTTTAGCGCGTGTCTAAATGGTTTTTTAAAAGAGCTTAATTTCCCAGGAAAACTTTGGTAATGGGTGCGATAAAGTAATGCATTACCTTGTAACGTATACTCCTTACCTATATCATTATTTTCCTACAAAAAGTAATGAGTTACCGATAATGGGTTACATAATGCATTACTTTTTACTGAATACTTCTTACCTTCAGCATTATTTCAAAACATAGAGTAATAAGTTGTCAATAGTTGGTTATATAGTGCATTACATTATAAGGTATGCTCCTTACATTCAACAAAATTTTGAAACATAAATTCATGGGTTACCTTGAAATGATACATCATTAACTTTTACATTATTTCAAAACATAACATAATGACTTACGGATCATGAATCACATAATGCATGAAATATTAACGTAAAGTAATATTTAAAATATTTTTTTTTTTAATTATATTTAAAAACATTACTTTGTAATTTTTTGTAAGCATGAGGGTAAGGTATTTATTTTTAACATCACAAACGAAAACTCGAAGCACAACAATTCATATACATTTTCAGCAACTTTTTATTATATGTGACGATAGCTCAGTGGATAGAGTTATCGCCTAACAACCAGAGACCCCAGGTTCGAATCTCAGCACGACCACGTTATTTATTTAATTAAAAAAAATATTAACAATACAATCATTTTTTTTTAAATTTTGTTTTATGAAAATCTATATATAAACACATTACTTTTTCCCAACCCGGTAACCATGTAAGTTACCAGTTACTTTCAGCCTCTACTAGGGGGTACTTGTAGGCTCATCGCCTGTAAGATTCATCAGTGAAGTAAGGTGTACACTCAGAGAAAAAAGTTTCATCATATTGATGATATTGTTTCATAAATCGTTTGTCATCAATTCTTCTTCATATATTAATGAAGTTTTCATAAATATGATGAAAATTTTCATAAAAATATATGACAAATGTTTTATAGACCTCCATTATTTCATAAAAAAGCTTCATAAGCTTTCTGAATATTAACTTTAGCTTTTCATTGAAATTTTTATTTTTTATTTGAAGTTTAGAAAATATCATTTACGCTTTTTAAAACTCAAAAACTACCAGAAATTATTTAAAATTCTGACACATAAATTAAATATTATTTGATGCGATCCTAATTTTAAATATAATTTTTTAAATATAATATGAAACGTTTCAGAAACGTTTCATAATATTTACAAAACATTTCATAAAAATTTATAAACCTTTCGTAAAAACTTATGAAATATTTAATAGCATTATCGTATTTATGAAACATTTTTATAAATATGATGAAGCCTGTCATCAAATTTTCATTTTATTAAACAGTTCATCATATTTATGAAGTCTTACATTTTACGAAAATTTAGTTTTTCATCATATTTATGAAGTTTTTCATAAATATGATGAAGCGTTTTTCATGAGTGCACTGTAATGCGTGCAGCTCAATGGCTATACATTACTTTACCCATTATTTGGTAATGTGTGGTTATGCTGCATTGGTTAGAATAAAGGCTAGTTAATTTAAAAATAATTTCTTTATTCATTTTTGCGCATTTTTTTCTCATATATTTTTAATAAGTGTAGTTTACTTTCCCTGTTTTTTTGTACACTACAAGTTTATCCAGTTTCCCATCAAATGTAAGTGTATAAAACTATAATTTTTTGTGACTTGTTTAATGGTTAAGCGTGAAAATTGTTTATATGTTTTCTACTTGTTTCTAACAATTCATACAGAAAAACTAAACAAAAGTTTATTTCAAACATTAAGAACACCAAAATAAAAAATGTTTCCGATTCTGCTATAACTATGAATATGATAAATGTTGTGTGGTTTTATACACTATGATATGAAAGTATATGAAGACGATAGCACTACGCAACTCGATAAATAAATCAAGAGTACCGACTAGGGTTGTCACTTGAATAAAAATTATTCGATTAATCGAATGAACAAAAAGAAAATTAGACAGAACAATTAAAAAAACATAATTTTCGAATAACTAATAATTCGAATAAATTTTTACGATTAATCGAGTAAAACGAATAAATTAAAAATATTTCTTTAAATGAAACTTTTTCGAAATTGGTTTAATTCAAAAATTTTCATAAAATATCAAAACTCTATTGAAGAAATAACTGAAATTTTAAAACATTTACTAATCAGTTTCCAAGATATGGACTCTTTAATAATGGGAAAAGATATAGGATTTAACTTTTAAGGGAACAACTTGAAGGAATTCACAGATAAACCGCTATCGTTGAAATGTAGCATGATTTTTTAAGTTTAAACTATACAAAACTATCAATAATATTGATATTTTACAACGATAGCATGTTAGCACTCAACTTGTGAATTCAATTTATGTAATTTCGACGGTAACTAAAATAAGATCTTAACAGCTTCGCCTGCATAAACATCTTTAAAATTTTGAAAATTTTTCAAAACTGTAATTTTTTTTATCGCAAAATAATAATGCCAAATATCGTATGATTGAGGAATTTTTTGCGTTTTTCAAAACTCAAATTTTTTTATCGCGAAATAACAATGCCAAATGGTGTATGATTGAGAAACTTTTTTGCGTTTTTCAAAACTCAAATTTTTTTATCGCGAAATAACAATGCCAAAATGGCGTATGATTGAGGAATTTTCTGGCGTTACTATAGTCTAAAAATGATTGCATTTGAGAATTGGTATTGTTGCAGTATTCAAATTGATGCCAAAAAATTCTTGAAATTTTGTGATGTTATGTTAAAATACTTTTATTACACTGTGCAACAAGAAAAAACATCCCATACCATTCCAACGGAAAATGAAAGTAGACCATTAGTAGACTGAAACCCCAAAGGGGTTTAAAATCTTTGCTCTTGTTTTGTTTTTATAGGCCCTTGAAGTTGACTCTTTTTTAGCATATTTTTGATCTTTTTTTAATATGGATGAAAATAAAAAGTTGAAACGGGTAAAAATAAAATGCAATAACGACGAAAGCGAAGATGCTCATTTGCACACAGACTATTTGGTAGCTTCTTTAGAAGTGTGGTGTTCACAATGAGTGAAATCGGTCTAGCGCCTCAAAAGTTATGAGTGAAAATGTAAGGCTGCCTCAAAATTTTTCGAAATTTTTTTTCACCTCCATTTTTGTTTACTAAAAGAAAAGTTGAACATTTTGTAACCAGAGACATAGAGGTGAATAGTTTTGAATATTTCACCTAGAATACTTTTTTCACCAAAATTATTCTTCACCTCGATATTTTTAATCTCAGAGGTGGTTTGTCACCTCGATAATTTTTTCTCTCATTTATTTTTTTTATAACCATTGACATAATAAAAGCACAAAAATTTGTTAAGTCCCTAGTTATCATTGTTTCTTCATTTATTCCAGCTAATCGCTGTTTATCATTTACACCAAAAATTTCTCTTAACTAAATTATAATTTCTCTTAAATTTACAACCAACAAAAACAATAACAGTTATTAGTTGATACAAATTTAAAACAAACAAGAACATATAGAGCAAATTAACAATATAAAATACTTTGTTCAATTGCTACCAATTGTCTGTGTGCAAATGAGCTACCAAACAGTCTGTGTGCAAATGAGCATCCTCGCTTTCGTCGTTATTGCATTTTATTTTTACCCATTTCAACATTTTATTTTCATCCATAGTAAAAAAAATACCAAAAATATGCTAAAAAAGAGTCAACTTCAAAAGCCTATTAAAACAAAACAAGAGCAAAGATTTCAAAATCCTTTGGGGGTTTTAGTCTACTAATGGTCTACTTTCATTTTCCGTTGGAATGGTCCGGGATGTCTGCCATGACCCGAAATTTGTTGCACAGTGTTATTTATGTATTTTTAAAAACATTTGTATCCTATTCGTTCGATTAATCGAATAATTTTTAAAAACTAATCGTTTGATCATTCGATCAAAAATTGGTTGATCGTTTATTCGAACAATATAAAAACCCAAATAAATGACAAACCTAGTACCGACCATTGATATTAAATATTTCGGCCACGCTAGTTTTAATGGCGTTCCCAGTTTTTTTTCACTTATGAGCCAAATATTTCGCAAAATTGCATTAAAGTTTTGCATGTTTTAACGAAGTTTTTTATACATGAAATTAATGAAATTTAATGAAACTTGACTTTAATGAAACTTGAATATGTTGTTGAGGACAATAAAAATATTAGAAACATTATTTTTTTTAGGAGCGCAAACGCACTTTTACTGTTAAAAAGGGGGTGTTAAAAGTTACAAAACTTTTCTATGAAAACATCTTTAGAATTTAAGAAATTCAGATTTTATGGTATGCAGTATTAAAGTACTCGAAAAAAAAGTTTGATACCCATATTGCCCAGGGTTGCTTGCTACTTATTTGAAATATTTGAAGTATGGGTTGTGAAAGATCTTCGGGAAAAGTAGTGTTAAACATTATATATTAATTTTTATTTTGTATTATATTTAACCCGAAATAACCAGGAAATTTAGTTTTTATAAATATAACGGGTCCGCCAAATAACTTTTTTTTTTTTTTGAAAATGCTATAAAAAAAACTACTGAATATTTTCTCAAATTTCTTTTTTTATTTGAAAGTACAATCCTTCCGGTTAATAATGGAAAATAATTTCATTCAAATGGCTGCCTCGGCTGGCCATGCAGTAGCCTACACCAATGGCATCACGAATATTGTCCTTGAAAACGTCAATTGTCTCTGGCTTGTTGGCGTAACACTTATCTTTGACGGCACCCCACAAATAATAGTCCAACGGTGTCAAATCGCAGCTCCGAGGTGGCCAAACGACATCAGCTCTGCGGCTGATAATGCGATCTTCAAAAACAGGGAGCAAAACATCGAGTGTAGCTTCGGCTGTGTGGCACGTAGCGCCGTCCTGTTGAAACCAAATGTTGCCAATATCCTCCTCTTCAATTTTTGTGAACAACATGGCCCGATAACGATAGCCATTGACTGACCATTGACATTCTGCAACATTACCATGATTTTGAAAGTAATGTCGCAATATTTCCCAGCGTTGTTCAAGCGTATACACAACCAAATTCGTTCAGCGGAAGGATAAAACTAATTATCTGTCAAATCAGACATGAGCTAAGTGTTACCATTCACGAAATAAGCACTAGTTGAAAAAAAAAACGTTAGATGGCGGACCCTTTAGTTTTGGTACAAGAAAGAAACTATTTTATTTTATGTTAACTTTTTTTGTTTTTTGATCACAATTACTCAGTTCGAAACATTAAATAATTGGCTCATCGGTAACCCATGTTTTCCCTAGGTCAAAAATGTTACATACACTCAAAAAAAAAGTTAGTAAAGTCAGCAAAAAATTTTGCTGAGTCAGCAAAATTTTAGTCAGGAGGGTGCTTGCAAAAAATTACTAATGTCAGCAAAATCGTGCTGACTTTTAGCAACAAAATCAGTAAATTCAGCAAAAGTTTTGCTAACATTTAGTGGATTAGAAATTAAGAAACCATTGCTAAAAATTAATAAAATTTTTGCTGAATATTAGTAGACTCAAAAAAATTTAAAAAATTTGTAGAAAAATTGTACTTTAGTTAATTTATTTGCTGAAAATCATAAAACATGATTCTTTTAAAAATAATATAATATAATATATTTATTATAATATAAAAATGTTCATACTCCCACATTGAGTATGAACATTTTTATATTATAAAAAAAATAGAAATAAATATATATAACACGAACAAAATTTTCTTTCAACTACTTACATCAATGGTTGTCTAAATGATGCTATCTTTTAAAGGAACGCAAATGCCGAAGATAATTATAGAAACGAAACGAAGAAATAACAAAATATACAACTCTTTTTGCAATAAGAAAAAGGAACCATAAAAATATACCTATGATGTGTGTTTTTATCTTTCGCTTTAGTCTAGCAGTCTGTATATTTGTGTGCAATTTTACCACATTGGATTATTAATCTCAATAAACATTTAGTTTTTAACATTTCATCTTTATTAAATTTAAATATTTTATTTTGTCTTTTACTGAATTAATAGACAATTACTTTCACAAGACGGTGACAACACAAGACTTAAGTTGTTTTAATAAGCAATTTTGTTCTATGTATGAAAAACAGATACAAAAATCTTCCATGGTTGATTTTATCATATGTCTCTTGTACTTTACAGTAACATTTTCCTCGTCACTACTACATCTTGACATGCCACGACATCTAATTCATGCGTACATCTTTCAATCTGATTGTCGTTCACACTATTAATACGCTTATCAGCATATTTTTCTTTAGCAAAATAAATTAGTAAAACATTAGTAAAATATTAGTAAAACATTAGTTCAAAACAGTTAAATGCGGAATAAGTATAACTAAAATTTTAGCTGAAAACATAATTTTAGCGAACATTTTACTGAAAAATTGTATACCTGATTTACAAGACGTTTTACTAACTTTTCTACTAACTTATTTTTTTGAGTGTACCCTATAATATAGTATTTTCCTATAAAAAAACACATGAGGCAAAAACGCAAATTTTTATTAAATTATCAACTTTATCTCTGTTTTAATCATAACACCTGCCAAAAATTGCTCATCGTCAAAATCATTTCGTGTAGAAAATCCGTTTTTGATTTTTTTGTCCGGACTTTTTCTACACACTAAGTGGATTGAGGGATCCCTTCAGTATTTTTATAACTTTTTTAAATCCCATGTTGGGCTTAAAGAAAAGTCTTAAACTACTTTTAATATTTGCAATCCTTCAGTTTTTTTAAATTTTTTTTTTATTATTCATAATTGAAGTTTTGAAAATAATGCAAAATTTTAGACATTTTTTGGCCTAGTGTGAAGGTGAAGGGTTAAAAATCTTATAAGAACTAAATATTTTTTTCCTGGGTATTTGGGATTAAATATTACTCATAAAATGTTAATTTATGTTGCTGTTTAAAAATAAAAATATTATTTTTATGAAAATAAGTCATTTTTGAAAATCGGGAAAATTTTCAAAATCAGGTAATGAGCTCTACATTTTTTTTTCGAAAATTTTAAAATAAAATAGATATTTTTTTTTTTTAATCTTAACCTAACTAAGGGTTGTCCCTTCCGAAATTCGTCCATTTGTCCAAAACTTGTCAGCCTAACTGACATGTTTTATACACCAGTGCGTATTTAAAATACCTTTCATTTGATACCCAGTTTTATTAGTCTAATAACGTATTTAAGGAATATATTTAAAAAACGTAAAATTTGGTAATTTTTTATTCCATTTTTTAACCCTTAAACATGAGATTGAGCACCTAAAACAAATACGTGTTTAATAAATTTTCCTCATTTATTTTTTATACGCCATTAAAATATTTACGATCAATGGTCGATACTCTTGTTTTCAATTTTTTGTAGCACTGTGGAATTCATTATTTTTTTTTTTTTTTAAATTTGGGAAATGTAAAGTTTTCTCGTTCATAAATGACTTGTTAATTATACCGTTTTCGGGATAATTAATAAGTCTCATCAATACGGTGGTGTACTTTTTGATCATAGTGTATGTTCTTATAACTCCAAATGGTTCAATTCATAATAACAAGTGTTGCTTTTATTTTGATACTGTAACAAATTCACTTTTTTTGTAGTTAATGTTGTTTAAAAACTTTTCGTTTTTTTTTTTTTTGTATAATTTTGATACCGGAATTTGTTTTGGTAGTGAAATGAAATTTGGTGTTTCCTACAAAAAGCAACACCACCAACACAATATTAAACACACTTAAGTTGATGGTGGTGTTGTTTTTGTTAATGCACTGAGAGAATTTCTCGGACGAGTTTTAATAAAAGTTTTTCCACTAAAATAATGAAGTTTTCTTCACAATTTGAATGGGAAATATCTTAAACTTTATGAAAAATGTTTTTTTAATGAAACTTTTGTTAATAAAACTTTTTTCAGTGCACCCCGGTAGGCTAGTTGGTAGCGTGCTGGCTTATCAGTGCGGGGGTCGTGGGTTCGATTCCCACTAGATGCACTGGTCTATTTTCGCTATAACGCGCCGAAGGCCATAGTAGCTAGTGCTCGGTTAGGGTAATAGTATATAATTTGTAATTATAGGATTATTAATTAATAAAAAAAAAAAAAAACTTTTTCATTGGTGGAATGAAATGTTTAATAAATCAAATTAAATTTTTCAATAAATTATATTTTATTTCAATAAATTTTATTAATTTAATGAAAATTTTCAATAGACGAGTTTCAGTGACATTTCGTTGATCTAATGCAAAAATTGATTGATATCATGCAGATAATTCTCTCAGTGTGATGTTGTTGTTGCTGTAGGTTGTTGCCATTTTTGGCATTTTAGTGTTTATTTGAAGTGTTGATTGATTATTGATTTGTTGTTTTTGCTGCTGTTTTTTTTTTTTTTTTTTTTTTTTTTGTAGTTTATGATCTAGTGCTCTACTTTATGTTGTTTGAACTTGTTTTTCACTTTTCTTCAAGTCTTTTTACACTCAATTCTTATTCACAAATTCATTTACTATGCTTGATTTACCTTTTATGGTTATTAACCGCACGGGTATTGGAAAAAAAAAACTTTGAAAACTGGACAATATTTTTTCTATGTAATAAATAATTTCCTTTTACTTAATATGGTGTGTGAGATGAAGATGAAACAGTTTTTAGAATAAATCAATGTGAATTTATAAGAAACCATATTTTGGAAAGTGATTTTTTTTGCACTGTAATAACTAAGTAGGAAAAGGAAATTTCATGCACCTAAAAAAGAAAAATAGGAGCCTAAAATATGATATGAAGAATCCAAAATAAAGAATAAAAAAAAAAAAATGCACGTACAATTTGGGATTTCCAAATCTCGATTTATTACGCGAGGTTGTTGATTTAAAAATTAAATCCAACACAAATGTCTAAACCAATTGGATTACAAATATTTTCTTTTGTTTGATTTAAATTAAAACTTAATTTTAATTTTTACGAAATATGCAATTAAATTAAAAATATGCAAATTATGCAACAAAAAATGCCAAAATATGCCATGAAATATGCATTTATAAAAAAAAAATATGAAAAAATATGCCACAACAAATCTATGCAAATTCTTTGATTCGCAAAAGTTTTTAGTCAAAATCGATTATGGGCCACTGCCTAAAACCATGCATATGCATGAAATTCCTTGCATTACACCCAGAGAAAACCATGGGCTGAATTACGGCATTCGTGATCGTAATTTTTCGATCGAAATTAATTTTCTATTTCCGAAAATAAAACTTTCTAACGAAATTTTTTTGAACAGGGCTGTTGTAGTTCGGTCCTTGATTAGAAATAAATGTCAAACTTTGCACTTTCATTATTAGTATTTTTGTACTTACTCATAATTTGTAGTTACTCATTTTCGAACGATTTCACTAGATCACGAATGCAGTAATTCGACGCCAGGAATAAGTTTCATCAATTTTCGTTCAATGTAACAATTTCATCAATATTTATGAAACATTTCATAAACAACAGGTATTTAATGACGATAGCATGGTGTCCATGAACTTTTTTTTATACAAAAATAATGAAATTCTTACTAATACAAAATATGGTTCATATATAGTGAAACATCTCATATATGATATGATGAAATTGGTTTTGTTTTTTATGAAATGTTTCATAAATACTATGAAACGTTACATTGGGCGAAAATCTATGAAACATTTCATAAATATGATGAAAATTTTTCTTTGAGTGTAGTAAAAAGTTTAAGATATTTTCTAGTAAATCATCACCTAAATCATCATCTGAATATCGTCCAATAACTTTTTTATGTTACCTTTCGAAGGTATTTGAAAAAATATTACTCACTCAAATGAGTAAATATATCTCGGATCATGACTTAATATCTGGAAAACAATCGGGCTTCCGCCCAAATCACAGCTGTGTGACTGCTCTGGCTGACGTTTGCGAAAACATAAGGCGAGACCTTGATGATGGTAAGATAAACTTTTTGGTGCTTCCTGACCATTCTAAGGCTTTCGATACGGTCGATGGGGCTACTCTCTGTATGAAGCTTAGGCGTCATTTTAACTTTTCTTCTTCTTCCACTCAACTACTGTCATCATAACTTATGTGCCGTACGCAATCCGTGTATGTTAACAATAAGTCATCTGATCCGTTAAATCTTGTACAGGGTGTACCGCAAGGATCGATCTTAGGACCACTTCTTTTTTCTATATACATAAATGATCTGCCCGAACATATATCTCACTGCAAGATACATATGTACGCAGATGATGTACAACTCTACCTGAGTAGTCCCAAAAACTCTATAAATGAAAATATAGCACTAATCAATGCAGATCTTAGCAAACTACACCGTTGGGGGGAAATGGGCTTTGTATCAATCCGCGCAAATCTAAATGCCTGATTATTCGTAAAAAGAGGACAGATCCAGTATTTGACAGTAACATAGTTATAGATAGTGTAAAAATTGATTTTGTTCCGTCAGCCAAAACCTTTTGGACTCTTTTTTAATAGTACACTAACCTGGACAAATCATATAAACACAATAGTTTTTCAGACCTATGTGAAGTTAAGGCCTTTATGGGCAACTCAGTCCTTTACTCCTCTTAGGATTAGAATACTTCTAGCAAAGACATATTTAATTCCTGGTTTACTATATGGCTGTGAACTTTTTGCAAATTGTGACTCAAGAAGAAAAAGAAAACTAAAGGTTGTGTACAACAGCAGCATAAGATACGTCTATGGTCTGAGGAGATCAGCTGGAACCTCTTCTTTTTATAACAACTTATATGGTGTGTCATTTGAAAACTTAATGAAGATAAGAGTTCTTTTGTTTTTACACAAAATAATCTTTACCAAAAAAACCACTTTACCTCTATGAGAAAATTAGGTTCGCCAGATCTAACAGAGATAGAACGATAATACTGCCACGACACAGAATCCTTGTATCTGAATGGCATTTTTACCTTAATGCTTCTCGTCTTTGGAATATGCTTCCAGAAGCTCAAAAACTTAACAGCAACGCTTCACATTTTAAAAAATTTCTATTTGAACAATTTTTTCGAAACTAATATTTTTTGTTTAACTCATGTTTAATCGTTTCAACTATTTGCATTTTTTTTTTTTTTATATTTATCTATAATTCATTTTTTGTTTTTTTTCTTAAAATTTATATGCATAAAAAATTATATATTCTAGTTGAATGTTTTTAGTTTCATATCTTTTTCTTTCTATGTAATACATTGTTTTTAATTTTTAAATTGCTTATCTTAATTATTCCTGTACTCTAATTATAAGATTTATCTTGTTGTACAGGAATTAAATAAATAAATAAATTAATTAAAACTGATTATGCAAATTTTTTATATATGTTCGATCAAATTTACCAATACAAATAATGTCATATATTGTAACTAAAATTAACAACACGGCTAATAATTGTCATATATGGATCCATAAAGATTTAATGTGCACTCAAAAAAAAAAAAGTCAGTAAAGTCAGCAACATTTTTTACAGTTTTGTTATTTTTTTGTTTTTATATACATCGAGATTATTTTTATGTAATTTTTATATTATATCGAGCTTTCAACCTCCGTATATTTACAAAAATAAAGCAAATCAAACATATTAGCTAGGTTGATACTAGTATTTCGATCTGACCAAAGATCTCATCAGAACCCAAATTTTTAGAAAAGTTAGAGCAGAAATTTAACGAAAATAACCTATTAATCATCAATTTTGCTCCATTCTTGTCTTCTTAGTAATCAAGCACGAAAGACCTAAGTTGGTCGCGGTGCATAGTACCATATAATCTAATCTAATCAAGCACGTGGTTAGGGTCTTTTCCTAACAAGCATCATGATGTTACTAAACTTTGAAGACCAAGAATGTTCTATTTATATAAAAAAATTTTTAGTTTTTACTCTGGCTCAAGACATATTTTTTTTGCTGGTAATATCAGCAAAAAAAATTAGTAAATAACAAAATCACTATGTGTGTTTTAAGACTTACAAACGTCACTAAAAATATTATTATTCTTATATGGGGATGTCGCGCAAAATAATAACATATCATTACTAAACACCTTACGAAAAATCAAATAAAAGAAATTTACAAAAGAAACTAAATTTATTAATTTTTTATTAATTTTTTTTTGATAAAATGTGTCCTCGCGGGATTCGAACCAGGGACTCTAGGTTATCAGTCAACCACTCTACCAACTGAGATTTTTCGACATTTTATAGGTGATAGATAAAAATTGCAGAAAATGTCAGTACTTTCCAGCTTACAATAAAGAAAAAATAAGTAGTTGCTTATGTACTTACTAGAGTTAAAACAATAATAAGACTAAAAATAGATTTTTAATTTTTTTTGGATAATTACTTTATATTTAAAATAATCATAAAATTATATACTTAATGTATTTTTCGTATTGAAATAATGGCAAAAATAGCTAGTTGTTACACTCAAAAGAAAAGCTTCATTATATTTATGAAAAATTTCATAAATATGATGAAAAACTTCATTGTTTTTAGTCCAATCTTCATAAATATGATGAAACTGTTTCATAAAAGTTCCAACTAAAGAAAAGTTTCATTATATTTATGAAATGTTTCATAAATATGAAGAAGTTTCATAGCTTTTCATAAAATGTTTCATAAATGTTATAAGATAATTTATTAATATGATGAAGCAAATTCATAAATTTTAATGAAATGCAAAATTTTGTTTGGTAGCCTTAAAACACAATAAATACTACAGCCAATGACGAAAATTTATTTTTACAATATTATCTTTAAAACCTAATATTTTTGCAACTGTAATTCAGAATATATCAATTAAAACTCAGAATTTCAAACTTCCATTCAGACAATATCAATTGATATTTATTTTTATTAAAATTTTGAAAATACAATTTAAGGTAAGGATTTTCATTTTGAATTTTAAAACATTATTTGATGTTAAGAATTTCCGTTTTCACTGAAATTAATAAAAATTAAATTTATATTCATAAAATTCCATGCAAAATTAAGAAATTCTGAATAGAAATTCTGATTAGAAATTCTGCCTTTAAATTGATGTTAAATCAAAAATCTAAATTAAAAATTACATTTTCCTAATTTCAAATAAAAATTTCTCATTTTTAGTGATAATTTTTAAATTTAAGAAGGAAATTCTGAATTTCAATTTCTAGGAAAACAAAAAAAAATATGTTCACACGGTTTAGGAAACTTTCTTATGAAATGAAGAGGATTTATTAAACATTTGACATACATTTTTCTGAAACTCTACATTATGTCTATGAAAACTTCATAATAATTAATGACAAACGATTTATGAAACAGTTTCATCATTATGATGAACAGTTTTCCCCTGAGTGTAGTAAATCATTAATATTTGTATTAAAGTAATGCAGAGAGTAAGATGGTGTCATTACTGGTAGTCCAAAAAATAAAAATTAATTACCGTTTTTCCACTGGGTTACCGTTGTTGCACTGAAGAAGTTCCATGTATGACTAAAATTTAGTTAATAACACCCAGAGAAAACCAGAAATAAGTTTCATCAATTTTCGTCCAATGTAACAATTTCATCAATATTAATGAAACATTTCATAAAAAACAGGAAGTAAAATGACCATATGATGACCATGGTTCTATGAACTTTTTCTGCACAAAATATATGAAATCTTTACTAATACAAAATATCGTTCATATACATATATAGTGAAACATTTCATAAATATGATAAAATTGATTTTGTTTTTTATGAAATGTTTCATAAATACTATGAAACGTTACATTGCATGAATATCTATGAGACATGTCATAAATATGAAGAAGCGTTTTCATTGAGTGTAAGTTCACTACAAAAATTGTTATTTTGAAATTATAGCCTTGAATGTGAATATATTAACTAATGAAACATGTGTGGACTTAAATTGTACTTAATTAATTACCTTATCTTTGAAATAATTACATTTTTTTTATTAGAAAAAATCTATAAATTATTGACTTTTTTTGACAGTAATGTTTACAATATTTATATTTGCTTATTTGAGATTAAATTTAAATTTAAACATCTTTTTTATGTAAAATTTTAAATTTTTAATAATTGATATTTGCCATTATAGAATTTATTGATGTTTTTTTGCGTTATTAATTTAAAATACGAAATTTATGTTTAAATGTCCGCTGATTATGTGTTTCCTCAAATTGATGACTCAAATTTGTTCTTTGTTAAAATCTATTGCCAAGAATTTTGTCTACAAATAAATACTAGTTATGTATTCATTAAGATTCAACAAAATCATATTGATTTATTGCAAATATTTGCATATATAATTATATATCTTTTTTTATTACTATCTCTATTTAATATGATGTGTTTATTTAGATAATTACACAAATAAATATATATTTTTTACACACAATAGAATAAAACAAAAACTTTAAATAAATCTAAAATTAGAAATAATATAAAAGTTAGTACGAAGTTATAATTGTTAATTTGAAATTAATCTCATTGAACAATGTTATTAAATTTTACAGTCATAACACTGTGCTACACAGAAAACTCAATAGTAAATTCACCTATTGTAGGTTGCAGGTCTAGCTGAGTGTGTTACTAAGTAAGCCAGTTGAAAAGTTGCAATATACCCTAAAAAAAAGTTAGTAAAGTCAGCAAAAAATTTGCTGAGTCAGCAAAATTTTAGTCAGGAGGATGCTTGCAAAAAAGTTGCTAATCAGCTGATTTTTAGCAACAAAATTAGTAGATTCAGCAAAAGTTTTGCTAACACTTAGTGGATTAGAAATTAAAATACCCTTGCTAAAAATTAATAAAACTTTTGCTGAATATTAGTAGACTGAAAAAAAAAACTCAAAAAATTTGTAGAAAAATTATACTTTAGTTAATTTATTTGCTGAAAATCATAAAATCATAATATCTAAAAAAATAGAAATAACTATATATAACATAAACAAAATTATGTTTCAACTACTTACATCAATGGTTGTCTAAATGATGCTATATTTTAAAGGAACGCAAATGCTGCAGATAATTAAAGAAACGAAGCGAATACATACAGTGAACTCTCAAAAACGTGAACTAATTTTTGCAAGGGGTGTTCGCGTTTCTGATTTTACTACAGAATTGAACCACTTAGAATAAATTCTATTCCAAGTACTTCAGAACCAATCATTATGTTGATTATTTAACAAAAAAATGAAATATGCAAAGATTTTAAATATTTTTCTCCTGAAAAATTCTGAAATTCAAACATACATTTTTAGAAAATTTTTTTAAATATTCAGACACTTGCCTATAGAAAAATATTAACACTTTAAGATTAATTCTGGGACTTTAAGACTAATTCTGGGACTTTTACTTTAACACTATTTCTGGGACTTTTTTAAATAGACCAAATTCAGAATCTAAGACAATTTTTGCATACCCAAATTATTGATTTTAATATTTTTTTGATATTTAACAGCTCTTAATTTCTAATCCATTTACTATAAAAATAATTCCATTTAAATTTAATTCTATACATTTTAAAACAATTTTTATATAAAAAATTCTTAAATTCGGAGATACAGGAAAAGATTTAATTATTTTTTTTTCACGTTAAAAAAGGTGTTTACTATAAGAACGTGGTGAAATTATTATTCGGGAATTACCCAAATTACTAAAATATTGAAGAAATAGAAACATTTCTTATAAAAAATGTGTTCAAGTTTTAGAGCTATTGAACTTTATTTACGTTTTAGAATAGTCATTGTAAAAAAGTGTTCATGTTTCTGGGACGTTCATGTTACTGGATGTTCACGTTTCTGCGAGTCCACTCTACAACCATTTTTTTTGCAATAAGAAAAACGAAACATAAAAATCTAACTAAGATGTGCGTCTTTGTCTTTCGCTTTAGTCTGTCTACCTGCTGTATATTTGTTTGCAATTTGACCGCACTAGATTATTAATCTCTATAAACATTTGGTTTACAAATACACATTTAATCTTTATTAAATTTAAATATTTTATTTTGTCTTTTATTTAATAAATAGACAATTACTTTCACAAGCCGGTGACAACGCAAAATTCAAGTTGTTTCAATCCACAATTTTGTTTTATGTCTGAAAAACAGATACAAAAATCTTCCATGTTTGATTTTTTTATATGTCTTACTAGAGTTGTACTTTTTAGTATCATTTTCCTACACTCAAAAAAATAAGTTAGTAGAAAAGTTAGTAAAACGTCTTGCAAATCAGGTATACCATTTTTTTTAGCAATTTTTTTGCTAAAATCGTGTTTTCAGCTAAAATTTTTGTTATACTTATTCATCACTTAACTGGTTTATACTAATGCTTTACTAATATTATAATGTTTTACTAATTAATTTTGCTAAAAAAAAATTGTGCTGATAAGCACATTAATAGTGTGGACGACAACCAGATTGAAAGATATACGCAGAATGAAGCAGATGTCGCGGCATGTCAAGATGTAGTAAAGAAGAGGAATATGATACTAAAAAGTACAACTCTAATAAGACATATAAAAAAATCAACCATGGAAGACTTTTGTATCTGTTTTTCATACATAAAACAAAATTGAGGATTAAAACAACTTAAATTTTGCGTTGTCACCGGCTTGTGAAAATAATTGTCTATTAATTAAATAAAAGACAAAAGAAAATATTTAAATTTAATATGTATTTCTATAATAAATGTTAATAGATTAATAATCAAGTGTGGTCAAATTGCAAACAAACAAACATACACAGACATGTAGACAGAGTAAAGCGAAAGACAAAGACACACATCTTTAGGCAGATTTTTATGGTTCCTTTTTCGTTTCTATAATTATCTTCGGCAGTTGCGTCCTTTAAAAGATAGCATAATTTAGACAACGATTGATGTAAGTAGTTGAAAGAAAATTTTTGTTATGATATATATATTTATTTCTATATATTTTCAGATATTAAATTATTTCATGTCGTCAAAGTGGGAAAATGAAAATTTTTATATTTAATAATTATTGTAAGTTATTTTTAAAAGAATCACAAAAATATGTTTTTATGATTTTTAGCAAATAAATTAACTAAATTACAATTTTTCTACAAATTTTTTGCGTTTTTTTCAGTCTACTAAAATTCAGCAAAAAATTTATTAATTTTTAGCAAGGCTTTTGTATTTCTAATCTACTAAGTGTTAGCAAAACTTTTTCTGAATCTACTAATTTTGTTGCTAAAAATCAGCTCGCAGATTTTCAGCAAAAGATTTTGCTGACATTAGCAATTTTTTGCATGCATCCTCCTGACTAAAATTTTGCTGACTCAGCAAAATTTTTTGCTGACTTTACAAACTTTTTTTTTTGAGTGTAGTCAATACTACATCTTGACATGCCGCGACATCTAATTCATTCATTAATGTGCTCATAAGCACTATTTTTTAGCAAAATAAATTAGTAAAACATTAGTTCAAAACAGTTAAGTGCTGAATAAGTATAACTAAAATTTTAGATGAAAACATAATTTTAGCAAAATATTTGCTGAAAAATAGTATATCTGATTTACATGACGTTTTACTAACTTTTCTACTAAATTATTTTTTTGAGTATACTCTTAAATTTCCGAGATAACGGAAAACAGTATTTTTTGCGACTGGTGCATATAAAGATTTGTAACTATGGTTTTTTCCCCGGAATTTAAGTTATTTCAGTTTCCCGCTTTTCCGGGAATTATGATGCTGGATCCCACATCAAAGTGAACAAGTTTTAAATATTATTAATGCTCTCATTTTAACTCCAAAAATACTTTAAAAAACTCAAAAAATTTAATTTTTGTTTAATACGTTTATTATAAAAATAAGTTTTTTTTTGAAAACTTCTAGTTTTTGTTGAAAAATTTGTATGGAATTAAACAATTAGTTTTCAAAAACAACTAGTTTTTGGTTGTTGTACAAATACATTAGAATACATTTCTTACTATTCGTTCAACTTCGATAGAAATTTAAATCGTGTTTTTGGTAACATGAAAATTTGTTAAAATTTTTAAAATATTTTACCTTTTTTATAATAAACCCCATTGTACTCTGATTACTTTTTATTTCAGAAATAGCCTGTAAGAACTTTTTTTCAGCGAAAAATTCTTAAACTCTTGATATTTTTTCTACAGGAAAAGCTTTCTATTCCAAGAACTTTTTCCTTTAGAAAAAGTTTAAAATTTTTCAAACAATTTGTGTAGATTTAAATAAAAAGTGTGCTTTAATACATTTGGTGTGTATTTCTGCAGACAAAAATGTGAAAACATAATTCTTACACATAGTGTGTCTAAATTTAAGCGTTTTTTTCGATATTACATAGAAATGTACATACATTCAGGGAACTTCTGCTTTCAAAATATGTAGCTGTTTGGGTTGTAATACAGTTCCTTTATTTTTAATGTAAAGGTCAGTCATTTATAAAACAAATTAAGTTTTTTTACTAACCTTGTAGTTCATTTAAAAAAACAAACCACATCAAATGACTGTTTTATGATTTTACATTAATTTTGTACATTCGTATTTTGTTATTTAAAAAAATAAAAAAAGTAAATGTTTGTTTATTTTTTACTAATGTGGTTTATTTTTACAATCACAAGAACTTTTCCATAAAAAATCAACAGTTATTTAAAAGTTTAATCGGTAAAGTTGTCTCAATGGAATATACAGTTAAATTAACAAAAAAATATGTTTTTTAAAAAACCGGACTTTCCTAGTAGTTAAAATATTCAGTTAAAATTTTCTATTTAAAAAAAAAAGTTGTTATATTATATTGAGTACTAGCTGACCAGGCAAACTTTGTTTTGCCTTCAAATTTTAATTGTAATTAATTCTTTAAATCAAGAAATTTCTTTTACGCAAATAATAATATAATAATAATATATTTTTTATGTTAAGTATACCTGTTAAACATGAATTGTTACTTAAAACCATATCATAAAATTTATTGTTTACTTCTTTACCTTTTTTATTTATTCAGGACTATGAGGAACGCTAAAACAATTTTTAAACAACATTATTAAATAAGCTTGCAAAAAGTCTTGAATGTGATAATTTATTTTAATGCTTATTTGTTTTTTGCTTTTGGTACCACGCCCATTTATCCCATTCCGCCCATTTTCAGTACGACTACTAATATTTGTAATTGATGGACTCGTAGAAAATTTGAAGGCTATATAGCTTATATAGAACCCTAGATATTTAATATTAATATTAATTTTGTATATGAGCTAAATAATCACTTTGTATGGGAGCTGCCACGCCCACTGGTATGATCCCGCCCAATTTTCCCATGACTATTCATAATATAATCAACGTGCACAAATTTCTAAGACTCTAACTATTATAGGACTGTAGATATATGATATTAAATATTTACTTTGTATGGGAGCTGACACGCCCACTGGTCCGATCACGCCCATTTTTCCCATGACTATTCACATTAACAAATAATCAATGTGCACAAATTTCTAAGACTCTGGCTATTATAGAACTGTAGATATATGATATTAAATATTTACTTTGTATGGGAGCTGACACGCCCACTGGTCCGATCACGCCCATTTTTCCCATGACTATTCACATTAACAAATAATCAATGTGCACAAATTTCTAAGACTTTGGCTATTATAGAACTGTAGATATATGATATTAAATATTTACTTTGTATGGGGGCTGCCACTCCCACTGGTCCGATCCCGCCCATTTTTTTCCTGATTATTGAAATCAGTAACATATGGGATACTGCAATGTTTCAAAACTCTTGCTATCACAATCGTCAAAATATATGATGTTATTCAATTTATGTGGGAGGTGCCACGCCCACTTGAAATATATATAGCCTATGTCCATCCTGGAGGACCAAATTAAATATTGGTAAAAAAAATTTAGAAATCGTATGATTAGTTACGGAGATTACTTTCTACAAACAAACAAACATACAAACATTACCTCTTTATAATATTAGTATAGATTGAAAGAAACGAAAACAATCTATTGTTTTTATGGATTTTGTCAATTAATTTTTCAACAGTTGAAAATAAACTAAAAATACAATTGTTTTAAACGAAAAGTAAGTAGTCCTGTTTTTAACTGATTCAACTGAAAATCAGTTAAAAACAGGACTAGTTTTTAATGTGTATATTCAGTAGACTTTACGAAAAAAATATTGTGAGTGTACTACAATTGTGGTTCAGTTTTGGAACATTAAAAACAAATGACAATGTTAGTTGAATTTACTGAAATATAATTCTTTCCGTAAGTGAAATTTCATTTGTTTTTAACTACATTTGAAGTGTTTTTTTTGTAGCACCATGTAATAATTCATACAAGTGAAAGGGTTTAACACCAATAACCGTTGTAGCTACTGGTATTACTATAAGGTATAATATATATTACGGTAATTGTAAATTAAATAAGCATAAAATGAAAATAATTCTAAAAATAAGTAGTTTTAACACAAAAAGACAATTTTATATCAACTTACTAAGCTATAGAGAATAATACTGAAAACGAAAGACTTAAGCAACAAACTTTATATATAAATATTAACTTGAATGGATGTTAAAGGATAAAGAATGGTAATTAAAATAAAATGAATGCAAATTAAATTATTTTTAAAAATTTTAATCAACGTAATTCTTTTTTAACCATAAAAAAAAAAAATTTGTAGAACTCGGACCGTTTTTTAAATTCACATAAATTTTGTTATTAACAAAAATATGTATGTTATATAAAAATTAATTTTACCTAGACCTTATTGTTTAACAGGTCAAAAACTTAAATCAAATTTATGGTATAAAAAAACACGAATCTATCAAACTTTAATACAATAATATTATTTATTAACAAAACATAATATATAAAAAATAATTCTTTATAAGAAACAATAACAAAAACAATATCTGAAAGCAGTTTTAAAACTTTTGTAGCCCTGACCCTTGTAGAGATGTTTTGATTTAACGCCAACGCTCATATAAGTTTGCTGACAGCAACAAACTAATTAAGAAAATTATTTCCTTTTTTGCTGGATTTTTTTTCTTCTTAATTTAATAAAAACAAAATACGTTTAATTCAATAGCATATAAAAAGCAATTAATTGCTTATTAATTTAATTAATTTTAACAATAACAATACAAAAATATTAACCACAAAGTTTAAGAACTTTAAACCAACAAGAAATACATTGAAATAATGTTCTTTTTAACCCTTTCACTACCCGTGTACACATTTTTAAATACATACAAAAAATTTGATAATGCAATAAAACTTAATATCGAGGGGCTATATTCAAAACCCTCTATCTTAAAAAACACAACTTTTCAGGAGAGCCAAAAAACTGTTTTTTTCGCCTATTAATTGAGTTATTAAAATTCGGTATTCTACAATATTTTTTAAAGCAACTACTGAATCTCACATATAATTGGTTTTTAAAATGTTGCATTATTGGGGACTTTATGATAGATAGAGGGTTGTGCTTCTCAAAAATATTCAATGTTTATGTATGAAAATGATCAGATAGAGGGTTTTGCATTTTAATAAAAAATAATTATTTTGATTTCATTTATGCCATTTGTCAGTTTTTAAGGTGATTTATTTAATATAACGGCTAGTAATACAACATAAGATAAAAAAATTAATAATAAACAATATGAAACAAAAAGTTATGTGTTTTTTTTTTTGCTTTTTTTAAGATTTTTTGGAGTTTATCGTAAAAATAATGGTATTCCGGTGGTATAACGCTCTTCAAATCTTGCAAATTCTTCCACTTATTTGGCTGAATTGATAGTGGACCAGAATATATAGGTTTTGGTTCAATATGTCCTGTGTAAGGTTGAATACGAACAGGTAGATCCATGTAATCTGTATCAAAATCTAATTTATATGCTATGTTACCATCTGGAAGATATAAAAGAGATCTTAAATTAGACACAGTAGGGTCGTTCTTTACTAGTCCTGGTCTAATGGAAGAAAACGCATAAGTTTGTCATCGTTGTAATTATTAAAGAAATCATAATTTAAATATCTTCATTTGATGATGCATAATGGACTGCTATACGTTGCAAGGAATTAAAAGCCACTTTATTTTTCTGTTCACACAAAATATCAAAAGTTTATTATTAAAATCTAATTATTAAACTAAATTTTAAACTTACCATTATGTAAGTTTATCACGCGACAATAATATTTTAATTATGATTTTTAATACATATAAATTATTTTTTTTTTTTACAATAATATCGTATATGACACTTTAAAAGTAGACACTTTTTTTAAGCAAGTTGCATTTATTTAACCATTTATTTTTATGCCATGGACATTATATTTTCCAAAAACCAAAAGGTAAAATATTTTCATTTTAATTCAATTCAGAATCGGCTTTCGCCAAAAAAATATTGGAAAATTTATTATTTGAAAAGATAGAGGGTTTTGCATTCAGAAAAATTAATTGCGTAAGATAGAGAAATAACAAAAATGCAAATAAAACAGCAAAAAAAAATATTTTTGTTATGAAATTCACACCATACATGAGGGCTGTTTTACTGAACATTTTACCATCAAAAAGTCATTTTCGTGAAAATCAAAGATAGAGGGTTTTGAATATAGGCCCTCGATATATTTTTTTTAAATATGTTCATTAGGACATTGGCAATTAAAACAAATTCATTAGTTATATTCATAAACTAGGCTTACAAAAACAGAGAAATATTTTTTTAATTTTATATAATTTTTTTTTTATACTCCATCAAACTTAAAAATGTTTGGATTTATAGCAAAAAAAAAAACGTTTTTTTTCGGAAATTTGTATTTAAATGTAACTGCAAATATATCGAAGCAATTAAAACTTTGAACCAGTTTGCTATAATTTTTATTAAAAATAAAAATTATGTTTTTCGATCTTTAATTGTGCAATGAAAATGAACCAGTATTAAAAAGAATGTATTTTTGAGAAATATTTCCTTGAAACCACAGAAACCACATAGTGTTTAAAAAATGTTTTTTCATCGTGAGCTATAAGAATAATTTATACGTTGGATATTCAAACTTTTTATACGATTCGGATAAAATTTAGTACATGATGTTTGTGACTGACTCATTTTATTGATATATATTAAATTTTGTTAAAAATAAGTAGATATTAATACGTATCAGTCAAACGCATAGCAAAAATTGCGAAATTAGGCATTTTTAGAAACGCCTATATTTTTAATTTCCACTAAAAACCCAGCACTTTTTTTTATGATACATTATATAACATTATAGGCTTACACAAATATAAAAAAAATAAATTATTTAATTTTATATAATTTTTTTTGTATTCTCCATCAAACTTAAGAAACTTTAGGATTTTCAGCAAAAAAAACGTGTTTTTCGGAGATATAAAAAATTGGTTTTTCCAAATATACAGTGGTGTTCAAAACATTTTCAACTGAAATCATGGTTTAGGTAATTATAATTTTTTTGATCAAAAAGATTTGTGGTATACGTTTTTGTTTTTTTTTTATTAAATTCAGTTATAGCATATTATTTTACAAATACAAAAAAATTATTCATAACTTCTCAAAAATAAAAAGAATAATTTTAACAAAATAAGTCGATAGTGCAGTGTTCAAAACATTTAACAGGAAATACAAACAATGGTTTTAACACTCAGTATTTTGTAGCGTAGCTATTATTTTTTATAACTTCTGAACACCTCTTAGGCATTGAGGCTATGATCTTATTAATATAATCGTCAGAAATTTCAGTCCACTGCTTCTCCAACTCGACGAAAAGCTCATCACCATTTCGGAATACTTTATTGCCGATATTCCGTTTTACAATCATCCACATGTACTCAATCGGGTTGAGATCGGGAGATTGAGCCGGCCACGACATGATATTCATTTTATTTTCCTGCAGCCAAATTTTTACAACCACCGCCGTGTGTTTTGGGTCGTTGTCGTGCTGGAAGGTCCATGAGAGTGGCATTTCCCATTCAGCATACGAAAGCATAACTGAACTCAAAAGATCTCTATAGATTGTGGCCGTCATTGTGCTAGTAATGCGGTGAATTGGGCCAATCCCATTTCCTGAAAACACCCCCACACAATGTTTCCACCTAATGGGATTAAACTTTTCGTCAAGCCGAGCTTTTCGGTTTTTTTCCGACACAAACGGTTTTTTTGTACATCTATAACTTCTAAGACCATATTCTCGGGCTCTTCTCTCGGGCTCTTCTTTTAATGGTGGGAAGGCTGGCATCTATTAAAAGTTCAGTTTTAGCTTTTCTCGGAACTGCTTTGGTTTTAGCTTCTCTGGGAACTAGCTTCTCTGGGAACTAGCTTCTCTGGGAACTGCTTTGCTTTCTTGATTTTCCGATCTTCTCTTACAGTTGTAATACGGGGTCTTCCACCTTTATGAGTTGTGTGGATATTACCACTATTAACAATGCGCCAAATCGTTGATTTTGGAACGGAGTACTCCGTTATATTCCTTTTTGGGAAAGACCATTTTGAAAATCATTTAAAACTTTTGATTTAAATCGGAATTGTATTTATTTTGTGCAATTTTTTTTAAAATTATTCTTACGATGTTTATGCTTCCAACATCTGATTACAACTATTAAAGAACAATAATTATAATAAATTTGATTAAAAACTGTAACGGCCTGAATCTCATATTAAAAAGGAATAATGCGATTACCGTTATATCCTAGCATTTGTTAGTGTAAATTGTTTCATTAAGAGTAAGAATAATGAGAGTTGCAAATGTTTTGAACACCTGCATTTTGAATACATCTATTATTATTAATTTTTTTGTTGTTTTAATTTAATTTAATTTTTTTTATTTGTTTAACATAAAACCATGTATGAAGAATATGTAAAAAATGAATTTTAGTAACAGAAAGTAGAAACAACAAATGCGATCTCAGTTCCAAATGTTTTGACCACTTCTGTATATTAAAATATGTACCCAGCACAATTTTTTAGAACAGATTACCTCTGAATTTGTTCCAGAACAACTTATTTTACCACCGGTTACATGGAACCGGTTCTAGAACAGGTTCCTGGGGGTCGAAATGTAAGGTGTCACTGTCCCAGAACCAGTTCTATAACTGGTTCTAGAAGCGGTTCTAAAGCAACCTGTTCTTGTTTGGAGGTAAAGAACCTATTGCAAATAGGACAAACTCCATATAAAAAGAACCAGTTGCAGAACAGAAATTAGAACCTGTTATAATACAGTATAAGCTGTTCTGCAACCAGTTATTTGGATCTTACTATTTTACTGGGTAGTTACATTTAACTACAAATACATCAAAATCATTATCAAAAAATTAAACTTTGAAACAGCTTTTAAAAAAAATGTAGTTTTGAAAAATATTTTCGTGAAACAACTGAAACCAATTTTGTTGTTCAGTAATTTTTGCTAAATATTTTCAAACTTTTGCGCCCTCTACTCGCGGTGAAAGCAATCAGACAAATTTTTTTTTTCATATTTATTTGAGTTGCCTTCTTGTCTTTCACAAAATATGCTTTTAAACCCAATTTGAGCCAACGTTTTATTTTTGATTTTTTGCCTATGGTACAAAGTGTTTTGATCTGCCCAAAGACCGGAATAATTTTAAACAAAGAATTTTTGTTTATTCGAATATTTTAGTAGTTAAAATGGGCTGGGGAGAAATTTTTCTTTCTTATTTAAGGACCCCTAACAAGAATCTGAAGCCAAAATATAAATATATCAACAAAGAAAAGGTAGTTAGTGAAAGGGTTAACACATTTTTTTTTTATTTCTTGGCTATCGATTACACTACTCAACAATTTTTAACTTTTTGCAGAACCTGTCTTTGAAATACCTAATTTTTAATAGACTAAGGTAAGCTGAAATCAAAGCTGTCCATTTTTTCTCATTTGCAGATTTTAGAAAAGTTGCGGTTTTTATTAACTTCATTTACTCCACTTTTTCGTATATTTTGCTTAATTTTAAGTTTATTCGCAAACTTATGAAATGTTTTTTTTGGAATCTAAATCTATACAAAATTATATCTGATTTAAGTAGATTCATGTCAATGTTTTTTTTTAGGATATCTTACCGATATTGGAAGTTAATTGAAAATTTTGCATATTTAGTTTTATCATTAAAAATTTTATGTTTGCCAAAAAATTTCTAATTTTTTTCACTACTCCACTAAACATTTCACCAAACTCATATTTGCATTAAACTTGTAAATCCATTAAAAATGTCCTGAAATATTAAGGAAATACGATTTGTTTGTAAAAGAATTGAGTATGTAACGTAAATATGGGAACTGTGATATTTCAAAAACTACAATTGAGAAAAAAATTCTTTGTCAGATTTAGACTCCGCGTGCCTAATTCTATTAGAAAATATTTACTACAAAGACACGTTCTGCAAAATGTTGTAAATTCGTCAGTAGCAATATTAATAATATATTTTTATGTGCGGCCCGGTAGGCTAGTTGGTAGCGTGCTGGCTTATCAGTGTGGGGGTCGTGGGTTCGATTCCCACCAGAGGCATTGGTCTGTTTTCGATACAACGCGCCAAAAGCCATAGTAGCTAGTACTCGGTTAGGGTAATAATATATAATTTGTAATTATATGATTATTAATTAATAAAAAAAAAAAAAAAATTATATTTTTATATGAAAATATATTTTTTACTTGGTATTTGAAGCATATGGAAAATTCGATTAAATTTAAAATTTTTTTTCTAAATATTCCTGGATATTTGTCATGGATTTGCAATTTTAATACAAAAATATTCCAATGTCCCGTTTAATTGTCTAGTTTTAATTTAGTTGCAATACCAGAAAAATATCCTGATACAAAAGCCAAAATAAAGATAATTTTGTATAGATTTATATTCTTAAAAAAACTTGCATCATTTTGCAGTTAAATTGCGAAAAATTAAGCAAAATTAACGGAAAATGGGGTTGAATAAAAACCGCTGTATTTCATAAAGTGCAAATGAATTTTTTTTTTTGACTGTTGAGTAGTGTTATTAAATGTTTCTATTGGATTCTTTAAACATATTGATGATCATGTGGAAGATGAATTTATAGTTTATTATTTTAGTGAAGTCAGTTGTGTATAAAGATGTTTAATAGCTTATTTTATTAACTTTAGACATCATGACTAATTTTTTATAAATAAAAACAAAACATCATTAGAATCCATTATTATTAAAAACAAATAAAAGAAGAATTAAGCAAATTTTTCTTAAAAAAAAAGTACTTAAAATACTTCCGCTAATTAATCAATAGATGTAAGGGAACATAAGTTTATAGTGGAAAAGTTCAAAAGTCTTTAAACATTTTTTTTTTTCTGAAATACTATTTTATTCTTAAGACTCTCAGCAACATTATGTTTCTACCACCATCTCTATGAAACTGGTTCAAGAGATTATTTTTTATAAAACCTATTTTCTTTCAACAACAAAAAAAGTTTTAAAATTGACCAGCCGAGTAAAAAAAAATAATTAAAAAAAGAGTGAAAAGCTGATAGATCAATCGTGTCTACCGATTCTCGAAGAAGGGCAAAAAGGGCATTTTTTGACCTTTGGTCTTCGGATTTCAATTGCATTTTACATTTAGAAACTCTATGGATACGCTTAAAGATTAGAGTTTCCAGTTTTTAAAATTTCAAAAAATCCATGATTTTTTGCGCTATTTAGTTTTTTTGAAAAATAAGAAAAATGCAAAAAGTGTGTTAATTTGCGTAATATTTATCGGATTAATACCATTTAAATTTCACTGCAATGGTATACTCCCCTACTACAAAAATGAAATACGCTTTGGTGCTACTGTAAAAACCAATATTTTAATAAATTAAGGCTGACGCAAAAATTAAACATAAAATACGATTTGGTGCGAATGTACAAAAAAATAAATGCCAGTTGCAGGAAGTTGTTTTTGAAAAATGAAGGGTTTCTTTAGCCATATTTTGAAAAATATTTTTTTTTTAGAATTATCTTCATATGAAAAATGTAACATTGCGTTCTACATACATACACAGTAAGTAGGGTTATAACTTTTCGAAATTTTCTCAAATATGAACAATCACATGGCATAGCCGTGTAGGCCTTAAACAAAAAAGTCTCCGCACCAAACACAATGAAGTTTTGATTTTAATGTTCTTTAAATTTTTTAAAGAATGTAAAATTTTATATAGTTATAGTTTATAGTTATAGTTTTTTTTAATGTACACTCAAAAAAAAAAAGTTAGTAAAGTCTGCAAAAAATTTTTCTGAGTCAGCAAAATTTTAGTCAGGAGGGTGATTACAAAAAAATTGCTAATGTCAACAATTGGACATCCAACAGGCTTTCGACAGGGTTTGGCACATTGGTCTTTTATCAAAAATAAAAGAACTACTTGCAGTACCATTTTATTCAATCATAAAATCTTTTTTACAAAATAGAATGTTTTATGTTAAAATCGCTGATGAAAGATCAAATATTCTTGATATAAGAGCAGGGGTTTCTCAGGGCAGCGTTCTAAGTCCTGTGCTTTATAGAATATTTACGGCCGACATGCCAATTTTAGAACATATAAGTGTTTCAACATATGCAGATGACACTGCCATATTAGCTGCAGACGAATCCCCAACCAATGCATCCAGACTTGTACAAAGTGAATTAAAATTAAATTTATTGGAATTGTGGCTAAGAAAATGGAAAATTAAAGTCAACGCAGAAAAATCAGTAAACGTTACTTTTACACTAAGAAGGGGATATTGCCCAATTCTTACTATTAATAACACACAAATTCCCAAAAAGGATTGTGTTAAATACCTCGGTATGCACTTAGATCGTCGACTAACTTGGAAGCAGCATATAAATGCTAAACGTCAACATTTAAATATACAAAATAAAAAGCTCTACTGGTTGATTGGTCCAAAATCTCAACTTAATATTGAAAATAAATTAAGGCTTTATAAATCAATTTTAAAACCAGTGTGGACCTACGGAATTCAACTGTGGGGAACTGCAAGCCATTCTAATATCGAAATAATTCAAAGATATCAGTCCAAGACACTTAGACTTATAGTCCAATCACCATGGTATATTACAAACGAGGCTATCCATAATGATCTCAAAACTCAAACAGTTAAAGAAGTTATCAGATATTATAGTCAAAAGTATTTGAACAGACTAAGCAATCATGTAAACACCTTGGCTATCGCTTTATTAGACGAAACAGACGAAATTAGGAGACCGAAGAGATATCATATCTTAAACCTTCCTTTCCGAAGCAAGTTAAAAAAGTATTAGAAAATGCCTTTTCAAATTTATTTATTATTTAACCCTAAGTACGTATTATCTATCTGTATGTTGCATACACATTTAAATTGTTAGCATTGCTAACTTTTATTTGTGTTTTGTAAATAAAAAAAATGTAATTGTAAAATATTTGTTATAAATGTAAATAATTCTTTAAATTTACAGTTAAATTTAAATTTAATTATTATACTGTCCATTCAAAATGTATATTTTTGTGAAAATCAAAAAAAAAAAAAAAAAATTTTATTATTTTTTTTTTTTTTTGGACTTATAGTTGTACTTCATATGAGTATATCTACAAATGTCATTTTTAAGCAGTCATCAAATTTGCTTATTGTCTTAATGTATAGGGATACATTGCAATTAAAATAAAAAAAAAAAAAAAAAAAAATGTCAACAAAATCTTTTGCTTAAAATCATCGAGTAGATTCAGCAAAAGTTTTGCTAACACTTAGTGGATTAGAAATTAAAAAAACCCTTGCTAATAAAGTTTTTGATACATATTAGTAGACTGAAAAAAACTCAAAAGATTTATAGAAAAATTATACTTTAGTTAATTTACTTGCTGAAAATCAGAAAACATATTTTTGAGATTCTTTTAAAAATAATTTACAATACGTTACAAAATATAAAAATGTTCATACACCCACATAGAAATAATTATATATAACACAAAAAAATATATCTTTCAACTACTTACATCAATGGTTGTCTAAATGATGTTATCTTTTATAGAAACGTGACTTGAATGCCGCAGATAATTATAGAAACGAAAAGGAAAGAAAAAAAAAATATGACATATACAACCCTTTTTTGCAATAAGAAAAAAGAAACATAAAAATCTACAATTACTTTCACAAGCCGATGATAACGCGAAATTGAAGTTGTTTTAATCCACAATTTTGTTTTATGTACGAAAAACTGTTACAAAAATCTTCCATGTTTTATTTTTGTATATGTCTTACAAGAGTTGCAATTTTTAGTAACATTTTCCTACTCTCTACTACATCTTGACATGCCGCGACATCTACTTCATTCTGCGTATATCTTTCAATCTGGTTGTCGTCCACACTATTAATGTGCTTATCAGCACCATTTCTTTAGCAAACTAAATTAGTAAAGTTATATTAGTTTTTTGTTTTTGTATACATCGAGATTATTTTTATGTTATTTTAAATTTATAACGAACTTTCAACCTCCATATATTTACAAAAATAAATATATATATATTGGTTCATATATGCCATATATTTCCATATATGAATTCATATATTATTCCATATATGGGCAATATGTTTTAATTTTTTATCAGATATGACCATATATGAGGACGAAATTGTTTTTATTTTTAACCCCTTCTCTATGCTGTACAAATTCCCGACAAAAATATATAAAAGACAATAGATTTTAAAGTTTGTATAATTTATAAAGACGATAGAAGAAAATGAGTTATGAGATATCTCACTTTAACCTAAAGAATATTAGTCGCATTTTATGTGCTTAATTCTAAATCGGTAGTACCTAACCTGACCAGCTTTTCCAGCTTTTCAATTTATTTTTTTTAATTTTTGTAAAAAATAAAATGATTTAAAATCGTTCAACATATTATATATTTTGAAGCTTTTTTCATAGCAATAAAGTTGCAGCGCCAGTGATAGCATTTCAAAATTAGAATCGAAGTCTAAAATGTATTCATTTGTTGTGTCAAAACTGATTTCAAGTCAATAAATCACGCTATTTGCACAAAATCCCTTTTGTGAAAAAACTTTATTAGTTGAAATGGTCCTAATTACTTGGTAACGATATTTTGTGTGTATCAAACTCAAGCATTTCAGATAAAGTTTATTTTATAAAATTCATAAGTATTCGTACCAAAGGACTTCTTTTGTCGGTTGGCTTGATTACTATTGTTATCGCCGTCATCATCATTTCTTAATCATCGAATTTTAGTTTTTTTTTTTGGAACAAGTTGGTTTTCCATTATCCATACTCTTATTAATGTTCATTAAATTCTTTCCCAAATAGTATTTCCTTAAAAAATTTCACTTTAAAACTATTTATTTATATTATTAATGCATTTTGAATATGAAATGTATGAATTTATCAGTAAAATGTTCTTAGAAATATAATAGAAACATTTTCTTTTAATAAAAAGAAAATATTTTTGATAAAAACTTAAAAATTGCATTTTTTATACGAGCATGTAGGAAAAGTAATAATATATGACCATATATGAACATTCATATACGGCATAAAATATGACCAGATATGTTCATATACCCTCAAATTTCGGATCCGAACATATATGGATTCATATATGAACTCAAATATGTGGCCATATATGACAATATATGAACATTTTAACCTGGGATACTATTATTATTATATTACCCAGGTGAAAAAGTTCATATATTGTCATATATGGCCACATATACGAGTTCATATATGAATCCATATATGTTCGGATCCGAAATTTGAGGGTATATGGACATATATGCTCATATATGGACATATATGAATGTTCATATATTGTCATATATTATTACTTTTCCCATATTCTCGTATATAAAAAGCTTTTTTTAGTTTTTTTTTCCAAAAATATTCTGTTTATTAAAAAATAAAGCTATTATAATTCTATATACATGTTACTGAATACAGGAATTTTTTTAAAAACTTAAAATATACTTCAATATAAGAATATTTTAAACCATTTTTAATTGTATTTTAAAATTTAAATTGTTCTATTTAGTTTTCCAATTATTCTGAAACACAACTAAAAATTGGAATGTGGGAAAATATTTTATTTTTTAAATACAAAATATAACAAAATAAATAAATCCAATTAATTCATCTGTTTTAACCAGTTTTTGAATACTGAGATCAAAAACTTTGGCTTAAATAAAGTTTAGCCGCATGTTTCCAAAATTAATGAAACTTTTCCACGCTGAATCTGTCGATGATAAAATCTTTTGGTGGATCTTATTCGGTAGGGAGGGGTTCAAATTTGAAGTTTTGTTTTGCGATTTTATACAAAAGTTTTGAATGGATTGGTATCATTTAGGCATCATCGGAAAGGTGTTTTAAATGTCTTTTCAAATAGGATATCCCCATTCATTAACCCGTTACGAGTCAGTTTAATATTTGGTATTTTTTTATTTTTTTCCTGTTTTTCAGAACTTTTGTATAAAATCGCAAATCAAAATTTCAACTTTGAACCCCTCCCCCCGGAAAGGGGAGCGTTTTTCCTAATAACTCATTCTTTGCAATCGTAAATATAAATTAATAAAACATTAATTTATATATAGTAATTAAATGTGCTAAAGTCTCAAAACTTATTTAACAAATTGTGAAAACAATCTGCTGTAGGCGTGTCCCTATCCGGATTTCATTCCTGCCCAAGGAAATCTTCAGCATACTTTGTTATTAGAATTTCTAAAGATATTTGTTATGTTAAATCACAAACTCAATGAGAATTTCTTGTCCTCGTCTAGGAGCGAGATTCAAAATTTAAAATATCAAAGAAAAAACAAAAACAAAAACAAAATATTATCACAATTGGCTTTGTTATAATATTTTGTTGTTGTTTTTGTTTTTTCTTTGATATTTTAAATTTTGAATCTCGTTCCTAGACGAGGACAAGAAATTCTCATTGAGTTTGTGATTTAACATAACAAATATCTTTAGAAATTCTAATAACAAAGTCCCCTGAAGATTTCCTTGGGCAGGAATGAAATCCGGATAGGGACACGCCTACAGCAGATTGTTTTTCACAATTTGTTAAATAAGTTTTGGGACTTTAGCACATTTAATTACTATAAATGCAATTAATGTTTATCCCGATGAAAATAAATTTAAAAATTTATATATTTTTGTTAAGAATTCGTAGACCGGCAGAGTAAGGGTTAAAAAAAAAAAAAAAATCATCCTCATATATGGTCATATCTGATCAAAAATTGAAACATATTAACCATATATGGAATAATATATAAATTCATATATGGTATATATGAACCAATATATGAACCAATATATGCAATATATTATCATATATCATCATATATGGTGTCATACATATCCATATATGAACTTTTCATTTAAATGTATTTACCCATATATGCTCCCATACATTACATATATGTTCATATATGGAACCATATATGCTCATACATGAAACCATATATGGCAATATATGATCATATATGAACTTTTTCACCTGGGTATTCTGTATTTTTCGAATTTTGGTTTTCCTCCAGCTGATGTATGCTCTACTGTAGCTGATGTAAATAAATAAAACAAATAATAATAAAAATAATAATTTGGAAAAAATTTGTTATTTTCTCCTTAAGAAATTAAATTTTTCTGCAAAAAAAAATTAAAATTTTCCACTTTCTTAAAATATAAATATAAGTTTTTAATTATTTGTTTTTAGTTAAACATTAACGAATTATAATGTAAAAAAATAGTTTTGCTTTATATTGTTGCTTTTTTGACAAATTAAAGATTTTAAGTTTAACAATAAAAAAAATTAAGTATTTTAAACGTATGACTATAAAGACAATGGTCTAAAATTGCACACTGGTTTTTGAAATTTTTTATTAATATTTTTATGCATTTTTATTATTTTTTTTTTTATTTGCAAAACTGTATAAAGTTTAAAATTTTTTTATCGTTTTTGTTTACTTTCACTGGAATAACACTTTCATTTTAAATTTGTCTAAAAAACAATAACTAAAATCGTTTGTTATTTTGTTTATTTGAAGTTTGTCCAAAACAACGCGATTACAGGTGTTGATAATGATGACCATAATGATTATAGGGGTTTAGCAATTCTAATTCTGAATAATAAGGCGAAAGTCTCTTTATGTTTTTTTCTTTATTTGTTAAACGGTTTTTATGTTGTAAAAAGAAAATAATTAAAGCAAACTTTTAAATTTTAACCAAATTATAAAAAAAAAATTAATTTTATGACAGACACATGTAGAGCAATCAATAGTTAACCATCTGTGAATGGAAAAACACACCTCAAAATGTTTTAATCAAAAGAATATTTCGATTATTTATGGAGGTTTTTTTTTTTTTTTTTTTTGTTTTTGTGGGGTGAGAAAGTCTTGTTAGAATTATCTCAGTAGATAATTTAAAATTTTATTGAGGAAGTTGTTAAATAATCTAAATGTGTTAATTATTTCGTTAAATATGTATTGAATTTATTGTATTAATTTATTTTGAATTAATTAAATATTTTGAAACTTTCTTTTTTTTCTTTAATCCCAAATTAAACCACAAAAAATAAAGTAGCTTATTTTATTTAAAAAAGTCAACTGACTAATTGCTGATTAACATTTAAACTATAGTACTGATTACACAGTTAAACACTAAAATTGCATCGGATATGAGTCATTCCATGTCAGACCGAACGATTTTTGCTAAAAATTGACTTTGATGTCTCCGATGTCTTTCAAAATTTTACTACGTATTCTTCATTGAAAAATATTTTACACGTGTTTCCAGAAAAAAATTAAAAATTTTTTTTCAAAAAGTTGTGTGCATTTAAAAATTGTCAAAATCGTGGAAAGTCATCCGACATGACAACTTTTAAACTGATGTTTTGTCTAAAAATAGTTAATGGATTTTAAAGTTTAATAACCTTATTTTAAAGGTATTTGAACCTTCTTTTTAAAAATTATTTTTTTTTTTTTTTAATTTATTTTTTAATTTTTAAAATTTGGTTTTTTTACTTAATTTCTGTTTTCCACCATCTTCGAACAAGTCGAAAAATCTGAAAAAAGAATATTTTCTTAAAGCTCAATATAACCTTAATATTCACTGTAAACTTAAGAATAGAAGTCGAATGGATTCTATTTTTTCCGATTTTTTCCCATTATAGTACCACGAAAATTACATTTTGTATGTGAACCTTATATTTTGAAGCGTGTTAATGAAAATGTTAATGCATGCATGTATGCAAAAACACACATATTGTTCGTGAGCATTATTTGTTTTGCTTTTTCTATGCGCAGTTAGAATTTTTTTGTATGTTTTACTTAAAAATGTAATTTTTCGTGGTACTACAATGGAAAAAATAGGGAAAAATAGAATCCATTCGACTTCCATTCTGAAATTTACAGGGAATATTAACGTTATATTGAGCTTTAAGAAAATATTTTTTTCTTCAGATTTTTCGACTTGTTCGAAGATGGTGGAAAACAGAAATTAAGTAAAAAAAAACAAATTTTAAAAATAAAAAATAAATAAAAACAAAAAAATTATTTATAGTAATTAAATGTGCTAAAATCCCAAAACTTATTTAACAAATTGTGAAAAGCAATCTGATGTAGGCGTGTCCCTATCCGGATTTCATTCCTGCCTAAGGAAATCTTCAGGGGACTTTGTCATTAGCATTTCTAAAGATATTTGTTATGTTAAATCACAAACTCAATGAGAATTTCTTGTCCTCGTCTAGGAGCGAGATTCAAAATTTAAAATATCAAAGAAAAACCAAAACAACAACAAAAAATTGTCACAATTGGCTTTGTCATCTTCCAAATTATTTTTAAAAAGAAGGTTAAAATACCTTTAAAATAAGGTATTAATCTTTAAAATCCTTTAACTAGTTTTAGAAAAACATCAGTTTAAAAGTTGTCATGCCGGATGACTTTTCACGATTTTGACGATTTTCAAACGCCCATAACCTTTTCAAAAAAAATTTAAATTTTTTTTCTGGAAACACGGGTAAAATAGTTTTTAATGCTTAATACGTCTGGCAAATTTAAAGTAAATCGGAAGAGGTGTTGTAAAAAAGATGTTCGGTCTGACATGGAATGACTCATATGCGACTTATCAATTCTGATAGATTCTAGGTCGTAGATCACGGTTGCAAACAACAAATTTTAATATAAGCTCAACTTTCTAAAATATTCGCGAATTTATCTTTTACCAAAAATCAAGTTTTTACTTTAAAATTGTTTACGATCTCGTACACTCACAAAAAAAGTTAGTAAAGTCAGCAAAAAATTTTGCTGATGAATAATAATCAGAGTTTAGCTTTAACCACAGATATTTCCATATAAATTTGACGTTCATAAATATGGTTAAGTCTTACGCTCATAAAACAAGCCTGTAGTTGAAAATTCAGCAACGACAACAGAAAAAAGTACCTGAATTTGCACCAGCAGAATTTTCAATGAAGTTGAGAATCCCAATCTACTAAATTTAAGTGACCTAAACAACTTAATTTTAGTTGACAGTTGTAGTTAAACTAATTAAGAATTTAGATAAATCAACAGAAAATTTCTGCTACAAAATTCTTTCCGGATCTGACAGAAGCCAGGTATATATTTATTACCGGGAATATTAGTAGTTAATAAACACTCAGGAAACTTCTGCTTTAAAAATATGTAGTTGTTTGGGTTGTAATACAGTTTCTTTATTTTTAATGTAAATGTCAGTCATTTGTAGAACAAATTTAAATATTTACTAACCTTGTAGTTCATTTAAAAAAACAAACCACATCAAATGACTGTTTTATGATTTTACATTCATTTTTTACAGTTGTTTTTTGTTATTTAAAAAACAAAAAAAAAAAAATATTTGTTTAGTCATTTTTTGAACATTAGAAAACAAATGACAATGTGAGTTGAATTTACTGAAATGTAACTCGTCCTTTCTTTAAATGAAATTTCATAGTAGTCTAAGTGAATATGTACTCAATAGTTCGTACCTATAACGATTTTGATCTATCTCGCTTAGTTTCCGAGATATAGCCTATTTTATGATTACAAATAAGTAAGACAGATAGCGGAGACACAAAAAAATAATGGATTGAAAACAATTGTAGTTTAAATTAACTGGTAAAATTTATAAATTTTAAATTCACGAATTACTAAATTTTAGGTCGAAAAATTAATTAATTTAAGAAAAATAATAGCAAAAGACAAAAAAATATGGTCAATATGCAAATTGTACGAAATATTCCATTAACCTCGCATTTTTCATTTGAAATATCGTATTGTATTTTTACCCCATTTGGGTTAATTTTACAAACTTTGGAACCAAGGATTCATAAAATAAAGAATTGTTGAACTGTAATCTAAAAACAATATTGCTAATTTCCTCACAAAAATTTTTGTATTGTTTACGTGAAATTGTGTTTAAAAAAAAGTGACCCTATATTGATGTGCATTTTTAGCTAGGAAGCTTAATTAAATCCCAAAAACTTTAGATTTAAATGTCTTTGAATACATTTATTTTTTTTTTTTTATCAATTTTGACAACAAACTAAAGTATTACATTTAAAGGCTAAATTTTTGAATTCCAAGTATTAAAACTGTTAGGGTAAAAGTCTATGTTCATACCAAAGTGCGTTCTAAAATTTGCTAAGATAGGATTTTAATTTGAAATAATAATTCTAAAATTAAAAAAAAAAAAAATCTAGGTCTTCATATATGGGTCTCCATATATGGGTCTTCATATATGTATGTGGGTCTATATATGGGTAACCTGACATTGAAATAAGAAATTTCAATTCATATATGGAATAATATATGAACTCATATATTTTTTTTTTTTTTAAAGAGAAGCAACACTTAGGAAATTCTTCTTATTAATTAATGTGGTGCTTTCTTTGGAAAGGGGATAGTGAAGAGATGAAAGGTGGTGAAAGATGAAGAAGGGCTTCAAATATGCCAACACTGTAATTGTGCGAGATGATAAGTCTTAGAACAGTTGTTGCTCGAAACCTGATGTAGAGTTGGCGAATTTATTGAAGCTTTTTGTTTCATAGCCCTGATTCATTATTTTACTTCGGTGGGGTTAAGTTCTATGGTAACAATGAAGGTGGGCGCAGCGAAACATATAAGTGATAGAAAACTCATGCATATTATTTTTCTAAATTGATGTTGTCGTCACCGGGAATCGAACCCGGGACCATCTGTGTAACAGTCCAACGCGCTAACCATTACACCACAACGCTCACAATATATGAATATATATGCCATATATGGAACGACATATGCAATATATTATCATATATGATGTCATACCCTAACTTTTAATGCATTAGCTCATATATGATTCCATACATTTCAGATATGTTCATATATGATTCGTATATGATTCATTTACGATTCATATATGATTCATATATGCTCATATGTGCAACCATATATGTCAGTATATAAACATATATGATCATTTTCAGCCGGGAATTCAAATTAGTATTTTTGTTTAAATCTAAAAAATTTTCTGTTTTTTCTAAGAATGACTAAATTTTAATCAATTTCAGCAACATCCTACCGATTGTCCATTACTGAATTTAAGGAAAGCATAAACGTAAAGACAAATTAAGTATATTAAGTATATTCGATTTTTATTTACTAGGGTTTCTTAAAATAAAAAAAGAAGTGTAATTCTATTTTTATACTTTTATATTTATCTTTTTCCTATATTTCCTTAAAAAGAACTTCATGGTGCACCTTATATTTCCACTGTATTACGTGATTTCATTAATGTTTTGTAGTGTTTTTTTTTTTTGTATTGTTTTATCCAGTAGTCCTGCTTTTAAATTCTTAGCAAACAACAAGTGTTATAATCTTATATTTGTTGGCATTTTCATATTGGATTCTTTTATTTTTGCCAGTATATTTTTGCTTTTAAAATTCTTTTCTATCCTAATGAGCAAAAAACTCTTTGGAATGATGGTGATGATGCTGGTGATGAAACCTTGAAATGTGGTTACTGATATGGCTTTTTATTCTTTGACTTCTATATTTAAACCAATCAAAGCTATAAATAGCTGTTTCTCTATCTTGATCAGGTTTGGATTCATTTTATTTGTATTCAATGTCAGGGATTTATTTATTTTTTTTTAACTCTTACAATAGGGTGACATTTCTTACAAAATTAAAGGACAAAATTAAAATATCACATGCAAAAAATGAAAACTTTTTTAAGTGAATTAGTCTGTTTTCTTTTTCTAATTTAAGTATACAAATCGTCAAAGCAGGCATCAATCACAGCACGGAAGAGAATATTTTTCAAAGCATTCATGCCACCCTTTAGTGTATACATTTTGTAGAAAAAAACAAACAAAAAAATAACCGAAATAATTTCAAGTAAAAAGAATATAACTTTTATTTCACTGATCTGTAGTTAAAATTTGAACATTTATTTTTAACTTACTATTCATTTGTTCTTACGGATTTGTTGGTTATTTAAACGATATTTATAAATAAATAACAAGAAACATTTGATTTAAATGAAAAGCAAATACAGCAGCTTTTAAGTTATTTACCACTTATGTTAAATTAAATTTTCGGTTAATTTAAACTACAAACTATTTTGAGTGTAAAAAGGCGTGGTAGAGAAGAATGAGTGTATTTTCTAAAAATCATAACTACATTGCAAATTTTCAATTTTTTCTGAATCAGACTGCGCAGTTTCTGGTATTGAACCTTCGTCAGTGACCCTGTTTTTTGAATTTTTTGAATAATGTAATATTTGTTATGTTTTTATTTGTTCGATTGCGTCTATATGAAATTTTCTGTGCAATCACTGACCGTGGTATAGATAAACTAATTTCTAATGCCACATGCACTCGTACTACACGTTAGACAGAGCGCTTTAGCCCTCTGAGTTATCGTCAGGTCGAGTTTTGTTGTGATTAAAACTTGTTTTATTTAATACACGGTGTTTTTGTTCTTGCATACATAATCTCAGAAGTACAACTCAAACAACACAACAGTTCTATTTTAAGAAACTTACCTCACTCTAATTTTCACTGTTTTCCCATATGTTGTAAGTGATGCCATATCTATGATATATTCTTTGTATATTCGATAGATGGCGCTTACGTAGTTAGGCAGGAATTGCCAGAGAGCAAAGTTTGATTTTTGTTTGAGTTTGAATTTTAACGTATTTTTCAGACACCAAATAACTAGTGTGAGTACCCAAAATAACGGAGATTAGATGACAGTGACAGGTATACACTTTGTTGTACAATGCAGGGCATTAAAAATGTAGCAATTCTCAAAAAAAAGTTTTAAAAATCGCACGGTTTTTTCTAAAAAACTTTTCCTTGTGGCGCTATTCGCTTAAACAATTAAAACTTAGGTTTAAAAAAAAAATCACTTTGAAACCACGAAAAAATAAAAATTTTACCTGCGGAGCTATTGTGGAAAACACCTACAAATACACCGAAATTACAACAAAACTTATTTTTTTTTGCTAAAACCGTAAAACGGTAAAACTTTACTCAGCAAAGCCACTAAACTGACTATCACATACACACCGCGAATAAATTGGTTGGAATTCCATTGTAACCAACAAAATTTAATCAAAAATTTTAATTGTAAGTACTTAAAATTCATCATCAGAATAATTAAACAATATTGTAAACAGAAAATATATAAAATTAACCAAAACACAGTCACATCATTCAAACTATTGGTTTTCCTTATCAATATTGAAAAAATATTATATTCTACATTACCTTTAATACCAACAACCAACCACTTTTCGAAGATTTTATGCCTTGAATAATATATTTGCAGTTAAAATCGAATATTAGTTTCGCCTGCAAAACAAACAATCACTCTATCTAAAATATAAGGTTTCGTTACCAATTTTAAAATAATATGAAGTTGGTAACACTAATAAAATATTAAGAACAGCAACCCAATTTTTGTTCTACATTTAAATCTATTTTTTTAGACATTAATTATTTAAAAAAATATTCAAAATAGAAATTTGAAAATACAAATTCAAATTGCGTTTAGGCTAGAGGTAATATAATTGCCTGACAAGCAGAAGGTCACCGGTTTGAGTCCTCTTACTGGCATAAGAATTTTTTTTTAATAAAATAATTTTAAAATAATATATTCATTTTTTAACTGTTTTGGTAACTCTTATAATATATTGAGATCAGCAACCGCATTTCTGTTGTACAAACAAAACTATTTTTAGAAATACATATTTAAATTTGAAACAAAAAAAAAAAACATTCAAGGTTGAAATTGGAAAATACAATTTCAAATTGGGTTTAGGCTAGAGGTAAAGTACCTAGCAAGCAGAAGATCGCCGGTTCGAGCCCAGTTCGCGGAGAAGAATTTTTTTTATAGTTTTGGTAACTCTAATAAAATATTGAGATTAGCAACCGAATTTCACACCCAAATATATTTTTAGACAAATATCTAAATTTGAAACTAGAAAATATCCAAGGCTGAAATTTAAAAAAAAAACATATTTAAATTGGGTTTAGGCTAGAGGTAAAGTACTTGCCTGACAAACGGAAGATCGCCGGTTCGAGCCCAGTTCGAGGCATATAGTTTTTTTTATTAATAAAATAAATTTTGTTGAACGCATGTGAATCTATTTATAGAATATTAGAGTCCATAAACATAAAATCTTCAATTGTTAGAATAAAAATTTGAAATTTGTAAATAAATGTCGGTTGTTACAATAGTATTAAAATTTAATAATAAAATCCGGTTGCAACTAAAAAAATTGTTTTCTGTGTGTAGGAGAGAACGCTTAAGCCCGGCCGAAGGCCGGTCAAGCTGAAAAACTTTCCTCAGCATAGCCGGGCTTTGGACAGACTGGAGAAGAAAACCTCTAAGCCAATAAATTTTGTAATATAACCTCCACGCGGTAATCGCTGGATTATGCCAACGATAGCATCTAAAAAGTCATATTTGTACTTAAAATATACTTAAAATAGCTCTAGAGGGCGTTATGTATCATGGATCATAAAAATAATATAATTTTTGATATCCCGACGAAATCTCCTTTTATTTGAGTATCCACACTTATATCTTTCTATGCATACCGGCTTTTGGAACCTGATAGAAAAAAAGCCGAAGAAAGAAAAATATTTTCCCTTTTAATTCCAGAGGGGTAATATTTTTTTTTTTTAGGAACGCCCCATAAAGTTCAGTTTTGCCAAAAAAGCTACTAGGAATTCGTTAAATATGAAATTGCAGAAAAAACTATTAAAATTAGCAATTTTTTTTTACTAAATATTAATAAAATAAGAATATCAAAAATAAAACCGTTAGCTTTACAAAATATTAGTTACATTCTAGTTGAATTTTAGTTAATTGAAAATAGCAACTTACTTTAGCAAAAACTTTTACTAAATATTTGTAGACTAAACACAGCAAAACAAAAACTGTTATTTAGAAAGGTTGAGGTTAAGGAGAAGAATATACGTTTTTCTCTAAAAATTATAAACACTGTTAATTTTTAAATCAGAGTAGACTAGTTTCTGCATTTTTTTGGACAGACGTCATCAGTGATTTTCCTTTTAAATTGTATTATTATTACGAGGGCGAATCAATAAGTCCGTGACTTTTCGAACTTCCCTCCTAGTTATATGAAATGCAACACTGCTCACATCATGTACAACCTGTTAATATACTACTGTCAAATTTTGAGCAAGTTCCGTCATTTACTTTGAGTTTAACAGCTGTTCAAAACATACTACCTCGTGGATTTTTTTAAAAATAGAAAAAAGTTGTGGTCGCACAAGTACAAATGACGCTGAACGTTCTGGACGACCAATTGAGGCCAATACACCCGAAAATGTCGAAAAAATCCACGATATGGTGTGAGATTGTTGATGCCATAGGCATTTCATGTGCATGGTGGTTTCGATTTGAAATGATCAGTTGGGTTTAAGAAAGCTGTATGCAAGATGGGTGCCTCGTTTGATCTCAATTGATCATAAACGTAATCGTGTGACAACTTCAAATGATTGTTTGGAGTTGTTTAACCGCAATTCGAATAAGTTTTTGCGGCGTTTTGTAACTGTCGATGAAACATGGATAAATTACAACACTCCGAAGACCAAGCAGCAGTGTAAACAAGGGGTTTCTCCAGGTGAACCGGCTCCGAAGAAGGCCAAGGTAAGTTTGTAGGCCAATAAGGGGATGGCAACAATTTTTTGGTAAGCACGCGGGATAATCCACATCGATTACCTTCAAAAGGGAAAAACAATAAATGGCAAATAATATGCCAACTTATTAGACCGATTTGACGAGGATTTAAAAAAAAAAAGACCCCATATGGTCAAGAAAAAAGTTCTTTTTCATCAAGGTGCACACGTGTGCAACCTCAATGGCAAAATTCCATGAAATGGGCTACGAATTGGTACCTCATCCGCCATATTCTCCGGATTTAGCCCCAGTGACTATTTCCTATTTCCAAACCTAAAGAAATGGCTCGGTGGAAAGAGATTTAGCTCCAACGATGAAATTATTGATCAAATAAATGCCTATTTTATGGACCTCGAAAAATCCTATTTTTTTGAAAGGGATACAAAAATTGGAGAAACGTTGGACTAAGTCTATTGAGCTAAAAGGAGATTATGTTGAAAAATAAATTTTTTTTTGCAAAAAAAAAAACTGTATTTCATTCAAAATGTCACGGACTTTTTGTTCCGCCCTCGTATTTGTGTCTTATAATTGTCAGATTGCCTTTATATGACAAATTTTATGTTGAAAAATAAATTTTTTTAAAAAAAAAAAAAAACTGTGTTTTATTCAAAATTGTACGGACTTTTTGTTCCGCCTTCGTATTTGTGTCTTATAATTGTCAGATTGTCTTTATATGACAAATTTTTCTCTATATGATAAATTTTTCAAACATTCTACCTTAAATTTAGTAGAATGCAGGTAACAGTATATTTTGCTAAAATCAGCGGAAATGTTTTCTTCAAAATTGTTGATTATTGATTTCAGAAAATCTAATTTTGATTCACATTAAAAAAAAAAATTCAAAATATTTTTGTTTTATTTAAAAATTTTTTATTATTTTTTTTTTTACAAATATTCAGCAAATTTATTGCTGATATAATCAGATTAATTTGTTACCTTCGTTTGACTAAAAATTTAGCTAAATTATAACTAAATATTTGTAGAGTTAACAGATTTATTTTTGATATCCTTTTCTTACTAATATTAAGTAAGAAAAATCTACTAATTTAGCAGTTTTTTCAGCAACCCAGCAAAACTTTGGTAATGGGTAGGACTTATTTCAGACCTCCCAAAGTAATGACTATCCATTCCAGTTTTTGTTATTTTGAAGGTCCGAAATAATACCTTACTAATATGAATATATGTAACTGCTTATTTGTAAGATAAAAAACAACGCCTTACTAATATTGTGTTAAATATCTGCTTATTTGGAATAGCAAAAATAATAAGTTACTTATTATCACTTATTTCAGACCTTTCGTAGTAATGACTATCCATTACATTTGTTGTTATTTTGAAGGTCTGAAATAATACCTTACTGATATGAACATACATCACTACTTATTTTGGAAGCTAAACAATTATGTCTTACTAATATTGTGTTATATACCTGCTTATTAGGAAGGGCCAAAGAAATAAGGTACTTGTAAGGTAATAAGTAACTACTTTTTTGTAAGGTATATTTATAAAGATTCATAATATATCATAATTAATAATTTAAATGCAATTTACTTAAGCAAACAAATATATAGTTATACATAAACGACTCTCACAAAACAAAAGCTTATTTAGTAAATAACAAAATTAAGATAATTGATATTAAGTAGAAATTATTAAATTTTATTTATTAATACATTAAGAGTTTTTGGTAATAATTTTCTTATTTTCGAAGAATAACCGAGTATTTTCGTTTGAAGATTTAAAAATTTGTTGTCTAAAATATGAAAAAAAAACTTTTATTAAAAAAGAAATTGGCTTTTGAAAATATGTATTATATATTACGTACGTTTAATTTTTCATGAATGGAATGAATTTCCGGAATCAATATATATTCATTATTGTACAACATTTTAAGCACTTTAGCCAGAATGTTTTCTATTTTAAATAACTGTTCTTCTGAGCCATCATGTTCGTCAACCAAAGCAATATTTAAATCCAATGAATCCATGGGATCGTTGAAAAAACTTCGTAAGTTTGAAAATCTTTTTGCTAGAAATTCTTCCTCACTTAGGATTTTAGTGATTTGTAAAAAAGTTTTATCCTTCATAAGGCAAATGTTGTCTGGAATATTTGTACTAAAATAGCCTTTTGGTAACAAAATTGACTTTGGAACTCATCTTCTATACCGCAGTCCGTAAACTGGATTTTTAAGTAAAACTTTATCATTTGAAAATTTATTAAAAATTTGTTGGCAAAGGTGTTTGGGCATTTTTAGATTTTGTTTAATTTTTTGCATATAGTTTTCAAATTTATACGCAGATATGCTATTTAGATCTTTAAATTCTTCGACACATTCATATATGTGTAGAAGATTGTGCACATTATATGTTACACTATTTCGACCATATAGCGCTGGAAACATTTCAACAAAAATTTGAATCATTGCATGTGCCTTAATAATATCTTGTTTGGTTGGAGAAGACAAAAGAATTCTGTATGAACAATGAATTAAAAGAAAATGGTCGTACATTTCTTCCGGAACGAAATCTTTCAATGCAACTATGCCTGTATACAAAGTAAACTGTCTGAACTCAGTTGCTTTCCATCTTGATATTTCGAGTAAACTTCGGGGACTTCTTTTTTGGTGATTCCTAAATCTATAAGATGCATAGGGTCAACTGGAAATTGGCTTACCATTCCAATTCCTATGCTTTCTAATTTCATTTCGTTATCAATATGCTACTACACCATCAACTAAGTGATAAGTAGTAGAACTGTTAATATGCCTTCGAAGTTTTTGAAATACATACTACAAACATTTTGAAAAGGCTTATTAACTATTCTACTACTTATCACTTAGTTGATGGTGTAGTAGATGGTAGATAATATGAACTTTTGATGTTTATTATTTGCAGTATTCCCACCTTCTAAAGATAACTGATGAAAGGGTAATTGGAAAATCCCCGGAAACGCGTCTTATCATTCCCGAAGGTATAGAACATTTTGAAAAACAAAAATTCTATTGAGTATGTTAGTTCATATATAATTCATATAAGTACAAAATTTTGGCCTCGACAAGAATTATTCTTTTTAATTGCAATTATTTTTGTCAAATTCAGTTTTGTTAATCCTTTTTTTGTAGTTTATTAATTAATAAACATTTTTAAAGTACTTTTTTTTAAAAACCAGCCAAATTTTAAATATGTATAAGGCATTTAAGTTCCTACACCCAAAAAAAAAGTTTGTAATGTTAGCAACTCGCACTCGCAAGTTTTTTTGCTGAGTTTAGCAACTTTTTTGCTGATGTTAGCAACTTTGTCTGCTAGGATCCTCCCAGCAAACGAGTTGCTAACATTACAAACTTTTTTTTTGGGTGTACTAGTATATAAGATTTTTAGTTTTTTATAGTGAATTTTTTTTGTTCTTTTTATGTTTAATAAATGTTATTAGAAAATAATAAACAAAGTCTTTTAATTTTTTTCTTGAGAAAATATATATTCACCACTTATTACACTTCTTCCTGGTAAGCAGTTATTATAGTCCTTCCTTGTAATGACTAAAATCAGTAGTTATTTTAGGACCTATTAATAACTAGTTATAATTGTCCTTATTAATAACTAGTTATTTTATTGCCTATTAATACCTTCTTATTTAGGTACATGTTAATACGTTCTTATTTTTGCACCTATAAATAACTACTTATTAACATCCATACAAGTAATACGTCGTATAATGGCTTTAAGCATTACTTTTGATGCTACAAATAAGAAATGAAATAAGTACTTATGTGTAACTGGTGATTTCACTACATATTTTGTAACGTCTTATTTTTGTCCCTATATGTAAGCACAAGGCAAGGCCTTGCCTCCTATGACACCCCCATGTTAAAATCAGGTGTTCTTGGCCTCAACTATAAGTACTATTGATTCTTGTTTTCTTCTTCCATTTCCCATTCTATGGTAATAGCAAGTTTTCCTGTGAACGTCACTTTTAGCTGGTTTCTAGTTGTTTTTATCAAATTCCTTATTGTGGATATTTTAAAAAATTTTGTATTGAAATATAAATCTCACCCTAATAAAAATATTTTTTTTATGTTTTTTCGATACAAATCTTAAGGATTCTATAACTTTTTTTGTGATATGAGTATGTTATTATTATTATTATTTTTTTTTGTAGCTGTTTTTATTAACATTGTCTATCTGTGTGTTGTCAGTCTGTCAGCCAGTCAGTCACTCATAATTTGTTAAGTGTTAATATTATATAAATATTTATTTACTTTTCCTGTCGACTTAAACATTTTGGTTAACAATGTTTATTTAGTTGTTTGTGTTGTTTAATTTTTTTTTTTGTTTTCTTTATAATTTAATATAATTGCTTCTAATTTATCATTAAATTGCATTTAAATAATGTATTTTCAAAAGCATTAAACAAATAACTAATTATATGTTTCACACTTTGTTGAACAAAAAGTGTGAAATTTCAATTTTTAACAAATTTTAATGATGTTTGTAAAATTTATAAGACACCAACCACATGCATTTCAGTTATTTTTGAAAAAAAAAAAAAATTAATTAAATATTTAAAAAAAATTAGAAACAATTTATAAAATATTAAAAAACAAATTAAGGATATGATATCATTTGGTATTTAAATTGTTCTTATATTATATTATAACTAGGAAAACATTTATTTTCAAATGTACCCAATCGAATTCTTGATAGTTACCACTAAATTTCTGTTGAGACAATCGAAATTTTATTGTCGTGGAAAAATTTCTGTTATCACAAACGAAAAATTCGGTTGTAGCAGCCGAAACATTTTATTGGCCACAAATACGTTAGCCACGACCGAGTCTGGTTTCTGGGGTTGGTTTTACTCAAACCGATTTCAAAAGACTTGATCCAACGTTTAAAGAAAAAAGCTTTATTCAAACAGTTTAAAAAGTTTCCTTAACTTGAGATAAATTTTAATAATACTTAGGAAAATTTCTTAAAACAAATTAAAATTAGGTAATTTGAGTAAAAACATAATAATTTTTATACTCATAATTCTATTTAGTAAAATTTCTTGATTTTAGAAAAAATTCTTACAAATTTTTGTTTAAAAAAATAACACAAAGTGTAGTTACAAAATAAAATTAAGTATATAATTTATTCAGAAATATACAGAGAGAATTTCTTGGACGAGATTAAATGAAATTTGTTCACTAAACTAAATAAGTTTTCTTCACAATGTGAATGAAAAACTTCTTAAACTTTATGAAAAAGTTTCATAGTTTTAATGATTTTTTTTTGTAATGAAACTTTTTTTATTAGTCGTATGAAATTTTTAATAAACAATATGAAATTTTTCAGTTAATTTTATGAGAAACTTCATTGGTTTAATGAATAGTTTCAATGGACGCATTCCAGTGACAATTGAGTAATCAAATGTAAAATAATAACAATAAAACAAATAAACAAATAATTCATTGGTATTATGCGGGTAATTCTCTCAGTGTAGTACTATACATAAGTTGATTTTCAGCCCACTTTAACACAACGTTTGCTGCATCCCTATTTAATAATTAAAATTAATTTTTTAACTTGATCTTAGTTCAGATAAACTAGATTAGTTAAGTTGTGCGCCCCGGTAGGCTAGTTGGTAGCGTGCTGGCTTATCAGTGAGGGGGTCGTGGGTTCGATTCCCACCAGAGGCACTGGTCTGTTTTCGCTACAACGCGCCGCATTCCATAGTAGCTAGTGCTCGGTTAGGGTAATAGTATATAATTTGTAATTATATAATTATTAATTAATAAAAAAAGAAAACAAAATTAGTTAAACATTTCTATTTACGGATTAAAATTTTTTAATATTTTGAAAAATAACAGACTCATCATTTTAAAAAATAGTTTTCCTTACAATTTTTCAATCAAATAACGAAAATAAGCATTAGGAAAATTATCGCATTTTTAAGAAAAAAATATTTCTTGAACGACAGATGAAATTTCTTTATTTCAAGAAGAAATTCTTCTTTCAACAAAATGAAAATTTATTTATGTTTAGGAAAAACATCTCGCAATGGAGGTATACCGATGCGAACCACTGAATGCGAACCCCCAATAAAACTTCGGCATGTGTTAGAGGGGATAAAAGTAAGAAATATTTGCTACTAAAAACATACCAGGCCAATTGAATTTTTAGGGGATTCAAATAGGTTCGAAGTTTATTTGAAACTTTTTAGTTTAATAACTTTTCAATTATTGTTTGACTCCTTTGGATACATCTTCCAAATACCTCTCATTTGATACCCAAGTTTCATATAATTTTTGCAACCAATAAGAATAAAACCAAAAAACCGAAAACTAGGGTCACTTTTGAGGCAACGTCTTAACTCATAACCTTCTGATGGCCGAACTTAAACCGCTGAAAAATTTTTTGACGAAACTTCGTGGACACTTGGGCCTATGAATAAGAAATATTTGCTTATAAAAACATACCAGCCCAATCGAATTTTTAGGGAGTTAAAATGGGTTCGAAGTTTATTTAAAACTTTTAAGTTTGAGAACTTTTCAATATCGGAGAAATATACACACAGAAAAAAATGTTGCTATTTGCCAACTGAAATTCGGTTACTACAACTCAATTTTGGTTATTACGAATTTCAGACGGTAGGCACAACTTTCCATAACAAAGTTCGGTTAATTAAACTTAATTTTATTTGCAACACACAAACTATTCAGAAATCTAATGCGAATATTGTCGTATTAACTGAATTTATAAGTTGTTATCATTAATATACACTTTTCAATTCGGTTGGCACTTTCTTTCTCTTTGTGTATTACAAAAGCTAAATCATTAATGGACTGCCACTATTTAATGGGTTAAGCTTTTGTCTAAGTTTTAATTTGGTATTTTGCTTTAATACACGCAGAAAAAGGACACTTTTGAATATGTTTTGCAGGTAATTGTATAAATGTTTACAATTATTCCAATTTTCAAACCTAAACAAAGACATATTTGCAATTTTAAAATTTTTGAATATTATGTTTGGCACATGCAAACATACTTATAATAAACATATATATATTTTCAGCCAAACATATCTATGCTTGCCGGTAGACGTTTTTACCTAATTTCAAACATATATATATTTACACCAAATTTCGAGGGAACTTTTATTCACGATTGGAATTGAGTGAAAAGGGAAAACAATTCGAGCGAAAACATATTCACGATAGGGGTGACTGTCTACCAGATTTATTCGAAGTTCTTCCGTTATAGATCTCCACACATCAATTACTGCTTCTATATGATGAAAAACGCTTTCACTTTGACGGTTTTCTGCTTAAACTCGACGGATTAATGCTCCCCAAATATTCTCAAAGAGGCTTGGATCCGGAAAATATGCGGGCCATTAGAGTAAGGGTAAAAAACCGAGTATAAGGAATTGTTATACAAAATTGTTTTCTTTTAAAATAATTTTGATTTGATAGGCTTAACAACATATTTAAAAATTTTTAAATTTGAATATTCATTATTGAAATTGTAGGCGATTTTCGTTTTACTCGGCTTACTTGATTTTGATCAACCTAATAAATATCCAGACAGAATTAAAAAATCCTAGCTAAAGGTTAGTAAAATTATTGCTGAATGTTAGTAGATTGAAAAAACTCAAGAAATTTGTAGAAAAATTATACTTTAGTTAATATATTGTTGAAAATCTTAATTTTAATTTTTTGTTATTCTTTTAAGACTAATTTACAACACAATACAAAATATAAAAGTGTACATAATCCCACACTTACGATACGAATTAATTTAATATTTGAAAATATATACGCCCAAGTCCTGTCTTTCCTTACTTTTTGAATACGAATGAATTTAAAAAAATAACATGAAATTGAAATTCGGTGCTTTCTAATCCCCATAAATGTATAAAATTCGAAATAATTTTCGAAAAATGTTAAAAAATTATTGAAAACTTTTGTTTTCTGGCAAAATGCTAAATTTTAACTTATAAAGCAGTCTTATGATTTTTAAAATATTCTGTAAGGAAAAAAGTGTTTTTGTTTTACTTTCTACAGGAAAGTAAATCAAAAATAAAAATGTGTATGTGAAAGTCAAAGTCAAAGCACCAAAAATTCGTATTGATTTCACTTTCATGGGAATGTGAAACATAGGACAGAGATGATAGAAATAATTATATACAATATAAACAAATTATTTTTCAACTACTTTCATCAATAGTTCTCTAAATGATGGCATCTTTCTAGAAACGAAACAAAACGAAATAACAAAATATGAAATATTCAACAATTTTTTTTAATAAGAACAAGAAAACATGCAAAATTACGTAAGATGTGTGATATTGTCTTTCGCTTTAGTCTGTCTACCTGAACGTTTGCAATTTGACCACACTACATTAATAGCCACTATAATCATTTAGTTTACAAATACAACACAAAATTTAAGTTTTTTTTTTTTTTTTTTTTTAATTCCGTTATAATTTTGTTTAATTATGATTACACACAGAGAAAAATTTAGCTGTTTTGCAATTGAAATTTAGTTACTTCGACTCAAATTCGGTTATTACGAATTTTAGTAGGTTGGATCAAATCAACATTAGCTTTCACTACAAAGTTTGGTTAATTCAAGTGAATTTTAGTTGCAACATTCAAATTATTCCGAAATCTAATGAAAATATCGTTGTACTAACGGAATTTATAAGTTTTTACCATAAAAATACACTTTTCAATTCTGTTGGCACTTTATTTCTCTGTGTGTACACATCAGAGCCATAGGTCGGCAAGTACTGATTTTTAAACATATCTTTTAGAGTAGCAGTAAAAGAATTATTGATAATGTAAAGTGATGTGAACTTGTAACTATTTTTAAACAATTTCTACCATTGCGCTTTTAGAAACCATTAACTTCTTAAGATAGAGAAAAAAATAAGAAAATCACAGAAGAAGTAAAAAATCATGTGTACACCCTAGGCTGCTTCTTAAAAAAAAAAACAAAAAAATTGACGAATTTTGGAAACAACAACCAAGAGTTAGATAAAGATTCACAAAAAAATTTCAATTTTTAAAATTTTTTCGAAATTTCCCGATTTTCAGAAAGGACATATTTTCATAAAATTACTTGTTTTATTTTATTTTGAATTGACAGGTTTGAGATCACAATTCACATGCAATGTAAAATCTAATAGGAAAACAATCAACTAGAATATGTTGTGTTTAAATATTAGTATACATGCAGGATTCCCAATTCGTTAACAGTAATAGTAACATTAGCAGTTGGACTGGCAACCCTGGCTAAACTTGTAAGAAAAGACGAAAATAACTCATATTGTTCGGGCAATGAAAAGAATACCTCTTAAGGGCAATTATATACGGATAACTTGAACGGATAACTTGAAAACTTATGGACGGATTTTTATGAAATTGGGCAGAAAGGAAAGTTTAGTTAATCTATGTTGAAGTTAAGGTGCGTTTTAGCTAAATTTCGCCTTTTTCGAAAAACTAAAATCATATCTTCTTTACTGAGAGCATAAAAATAATTATTAATTTTTGAAAATTAGTTATATCTTGGTAAGAAGAAACATTATTTATGTATCAACCAACCACGGAAAATCGATGATGTTAATTGATTCAGTTATTCAAATTTATTTATGTAACATTTTTGTTCTGCGGAAGACATGGCGGAAGACATGGAAGACATTGCGCCAAATAATTATTGTTTTTGAGCTGAGTAATTGTGAGCAAATAAAATAATTAACAACGTTAAATTAGTGTCTTTTACCAAAAATATACTTTCAAAATTATTTTTTATCAAAAATACTATGAATTGAGGGATCCCTTCAGTATTATTATAATTTTTTCTAATTCCTATGATGTATTTAAGAAAAAGCGCCCAAAATTATTATAATTCTTGCAAATTTTCAACTTTGTTTTATTTTTTATTCATAATTCGGGCTTTGAAAATAATGTAAAATTTTAAACCTTTTTTTTGTCATCGGTGGGGTTAAGGCTTATAAAAATTAAATATTTTTTGCTGGTTACTTGAGGGTTGTATGTAACACAAAAATATTGACATATTTCAAAATTTTTTTAAGTAAACTATATTAATGAAAATATGTCCTTTTTAGAGATCAGGAAAATTTTTAAAGTCTGCTAGCGACCCCTAATTTTTTTTCGAAAATTTTAAAAAAATTAAGAGAATTTTTTTTTTTTTATTAATCTTAATCTAACCCCGGGTTGTCCCGTCAAAAATTCAACATTTTCAAAAATAAGAAGCAGCCTAGTATACACAAAAGGGTCTGCTCAAGTAGCAGTGGCAAAAAATGGCATTACACTCAACATGAAACAAGATCATGTAATAAAGTCAGTCAGTAAAACAAGCTTATAGAATTTGAAATGTTTAATACTCACAGTATGTGTAAAATGCACATGCCAAACATTATAAAAAGACATGCCTGTGGCAACATGACTAGACTCTGCTGTTGCTGCTGCTGTTGGTATAAAATCAAAGACAACGATCTAAAAGAACTACAAAAAGTATAAACTGTTGAAATGAAAAACTTCACTGCAAGACGTTCTTAGTTTTTTTGCATAGATTATGAAAATTTTAAACCTTTTAATTTAAACCTTTAATGGTCAAATAGGCAAATTAGATTTCGCAAATTTAGCGAAAAGCTCTCGGGATAGTTAGTGTGTCTACGCTTATGTGTGCGATTAGGATTTGTATACGCTATAAATCGCGTAGACCGGATGGCATTATTTCAGCGGAACTGCAAATGTCTAATTTCTTTCTGCGGATTACTGACTGTATTGATATGACGTTCACACTGGTGGAGGGAGGTGGTATTCATTCATAAATTTGGGAAAATATTACATACGTTTCTTAAGAACTTCAGACTCATCAGCCTACCGCTACACTCAAAAAAATAAGTTAGTAGAAAAGTTAGTAAAATATCTTGTAAATCAGGTATACTATTTTTCAGCAATTTTTTTGCTAAACTTATGTTTTAAACTAAAATTTTAGTTATTCTTATTCAGCACTTAACTGTTTTGAACTAATGTTTTACTAATATTTTACTACTGTTTCACTAATTTATTTTGCTAAAAAAAATTGTGCTGATTAGCACATCAATAGTGTGAACGACAACCAGATTAAAAGTTATACGCAGAATGAATTAGATGTCGTGGCATGTCAAGATGTAGCAGTGACGAAGAAAATTGTACTAAAAAGTACAACTCTAGTAAGACATATAAAAAACTCAACCATGGAAGATTTTTGTATCTGTTTTTCATACATAGAACGAAATTGTGGATTAAAACAACTTAAATTTTGCGTCGTCACCGGCTTGTGAAAGTAATTGTCTATTAATTAAATAAAAGACAAAATAAAATATTTAAATTTAATAAAGACTAAATGTGTATTTGTAAACTAAATGTTTATAGAGATTAATAATCTAGTGTGGTCAAATTGCAAACAGACTAAAGCGAAAGACATACATCTTAGGTTGATTTTTATGTTTGCTTTTTCTTATTGCAAAAAAAAGGGTTGTACATTTTGTTATTTTTTCGTTTCGTTTCTATAATTCTCTGCGGCATTTGCGTTCTTTTAAAAGATAGCATCATTGAGACAATAATTGATGTAAGTAGTTGAAAGATACTTTTGTTTATGTTATATATAATTATTTCTATTGTTTTTACATATTACATTAATTTATGTCGTCAATTTGGGAGAATGAACATTTTTATATTTTGTAACGTATTGTGAATTATTTTAAAAAGAATCACAAAAATATATTTTTTTTAAGATTTTCAGCAAATAAATTAACTAAAGTATAATTTTTTTACAAATTTTTTGAGTTTGTTTCAGTCTACTAATATTCAGCAAAAATTTTATTAATTTTTAGCAAGGTTTTTTTAAATTCTAATCCACTAAGTTTTAGGAAAACTTTTGCTGAATCTACTAATTTTATTGCTAAAAATCAGCTCGCTGATTTTCAGTAAAAGATTTTGCTGACATTAGCAATTTTTTTGCAAGCACCCTCCTGACTAAAATTTTGCTGAGTCAGCAAAATTTTTTGCTGACTTTACTAACTTTTTTATTTGAGTGTAGGACATATAAGGAGGGTTTCAATAAAATCGAATCACACTCTATAGGGACAAGGGAGTCTCCTGTTGGGTTAGTTTCTAGTCCTTTTTTTATTAAAGAATTATAGTCGGATTGAGCTAAACAAAATGTACAGATCGCTCATTTACTGCATGAACGTCACAACTCAAAAAACACGATTTTTGAGTTAATGACGCAGATTTATTCGTTATATCACGTATCATATTTTGTAAAAAATTAGTATTGATATCTTGTATACTCACCTCTTGAGATAAATTATGTCGTTATTTTTTTTTTCAAGGTGGGAAATAAATTGAAAACTTTAAACTTGTTTTCTACAAAATCAAAATTTTTGAGTTATGACGTTATTGCAGTAAATGAGCGATATATTATTGTCTATTAAATTTAATCGAGGGTGTACCTGAGCTTTTTCAGATATTCGTAAGTGTTCGGCATTTATGCGACTTTTTCCGAAGAACTTTTTAACGTATATTTTAGTATTTAAATTAATGGCAACCTTAACACACTATATGGTATCAAAATTTTTGTTTTCTCGAGAACATTACAACTGAGTTCAAAAAAAAATCTGAATTCCATTAGTTTTAGACATGTTTCCGTACAAAAATAGTTTAACTTTGGCCCCTACCTTTTAACCCTTAAACAAGAGATTAGTCCGCTAAAAAAAATAAGTGTCCATTATTTATTTTCTTTATCACATGTCCAAATTTCATTTAGGTCGGAGAGACTCCACTTATGATTGAAATCTACTATTGAATCTTGTGCTTCTATCATTGGTAAGTAAGATTCAAAATCAAACCTTAAGCTCGATATTACGTCACTTATGCCTGTTCGAAATTTCATTGCAATAGGTCTATTAAATAAGAAATGGCCGCATTGTTTCCAAACATTTAGTGCTATATCCCACTTTGCGATATATGATTTTCTGTCGACTTGGATTGTTTCTAAATATTTTCGCGGCGTTGGTTGTTATTTATTTATTTTTTGACCTGAAACTTTGTCTGTTTTTCTTCACTTACTTTTAATCTTTCCAAGTAAAAAAAATAATATAGTGGCATGTCTAATTGGATACGAAATAATAACTAATCAGATACAATTTAATTCGAAAAATGGTGAATATAATTGTATATACTTGGGTCGAATTGAATTTAGGTTCTTCTAATGATATACAATTGAATCCGAATTCTTATCAGAATTGTACTAAATAAAATTTAATGCAATTAGGCTCAATTTCGTATAAATGGTTCAATTTGTACTTTTTTTAAATATAATATGTAAATTTAAAAAATTATGAATTAAATATTATTTTAAAAACTTTTGCATTAAACATTAATGATTTGAATTATGAAAGTGAGAAACGTTATTTTTTATATAAAATAAAGTTAACACATTTGATTTGAAATTTATTAAAATAATGAAGTTAATTTAAAATTAAAAATTTTCAAATCGTATCGAATAAATGGTTTTCCAAGAAAAATTCAACTGACAATACGTGGTTCATATTAACCGAGGAAAAATTCCGTTACCATTTATTTTTATAGTAGTTTACCACAAAGTCTTCAAAATTTAAAACTATTGAAAAATTGAGAAAATCTTTCATTCGAATTCTAAAAAATGAAAAGAAATGTATGGCCATCTTAGGATCATGAAAATTAGCATCTTACGGCATTTGAAGTAATTTTTTCAGAGTTACTAAAAATTGGTACAAAAACAAAATATTAATAAAATCTTTTTGGAATATCGTTATGCGATAAATAAATATATATACCTGTTAGGATGATAGAGTCAGTTTTTTAAAACCTGGTTTTAACTGGTTTTAGTGCGTTCTCGTTTTCGGTTTTTCCAAAAAGTTAAATTTTTGAATATCGAACAAACCGATTTTTTGTTGTGTAATACCCGAGTTTTTCTGAACTATTATTTTTTAGTTTCAATATATTCAAAACCGTAAGTTTACAAAAATCGTTGGTAAAAAACTGAATGTTCTGAACGATTTTTAAAAAAATTATTTTTTTCATAAAAGTTGTTCATGCAAGAGAGCTCCTTTTTATTTAAAAATTACTCAGATAGATTTTAAAAATTGCCAACAGTTTCTATTTTTCTATGTAATTTTTTTAATTATTCTTATGTCATTTTATATTATCAAAAAAATTATTTAAAATTTTGTAAATAAAAAGCACACAATTTTTTTTTTGACATTTTTAAAAAATATTGTTTATTAAAAGTTTTTTCATTCTTCTTAGTTTAAACGAGCTAAAGATCATTTATTTATAAATTATTTATTTTCAATATTTCGTCTCCACATTGGGTGACTTCTTCAGGGAACAAATATTACAATTTGGAAAACTAGTTTTAATATATGTATATAAGTTTTTAATTATTAAAACTAGTTTTTCGAGTTGTAATATTTGTTACCTGAAGAAGTCACGCAATGTGGAGACGAAATATTGGAAATAAATAATTTATAAATAAATGATCTTAAGATCGTTTAAACTAAGAAGAAAAAAAAAAAAAAAATAAAAGAAGATCGAAGAAAACTTAACATTTTTAAAAGTTTTTTCTGTAAAATATGTTTTATTTAAGTCGTTTTCAATAACGAACAGTTTTTTAATAAATTGTTTTGAATTGTTCTGTATCACACACAAATTTTTATTTTTTTGAAACCATAAAACATTTTTCTCAATCTGATACAAAATGGATAATAATCTTTGAAATAAAAAACTAAAATGATAAAAGCTATTAAAAGCAACAATGTATTTCTGAGTATAATTGTATAACACTTAAAAACCGGTTAACCGGTTTTTTTTTTCAAATTCCAGAAACCGAAACCGGGATTTTTTTAAATTCCAACTATTCGGAAAACCGGTTTTCGAAAAATATCGAATAATGGATCACCCTATTACCTATGCGAAATCGCAAATTTATACAAAATTATGTTCAAGAACTTGTCGAACAAAAAAATTATTTCGTCTCTGCAGTAGAAAAACTAGCAGATATTTTATCTTCGAGCATGCCTAGATAGAAAACTGAGTCTATACAATCCACAACAATGACAGCATGAGGTGCTGCTATCTTCTGCACTGGCCATCTTGGGGCCCTGTACATCTTGGGGCTCTCTCCCCTACCTAAAAAATTCGTCTGAAGTATAATTTTTCGGCTAGCCCTAAAAACAAGACAAAAACTATGTGACCTCCTCTAGAATAAGAAAAAAATTTTTTTATTATCGGTTAAGGGGTACGTACCCCTGTGGTACCCCATGTCCCAAAACCGTAACGCCTAATAATATTGTGTATAAGTGTGGGTACTCAAACGAAAGTAAAACTTCTCACGATTTAAATTATTAAAAACTTAACGTTTTTAGATTTTCCTTCCTCAAAAATGTAAAAATCTCTTAAAATAAATCTTACAAAATAATAAAGTGGATCATTAAATGGGTAAATTTATGATTTTGTTCGATTTTAGGTCATTTGATGATGTTTAAAATGAAAGTAAAATTGATAAAATTTGTTAGCAAAATAATGGAGAGAAAAATTTTTTTAAATTAATTCAATTAATTCCCTTAAAAAAATTGTTGATCTTAAAAGGTTTAAAACAATTCGTATGATGATAATAATGATGATGTCATTTGAGAACATCGACAGGAAGAAATCATTAGAACAAATAAACTTGTACTAAACGTGTACGAAAAAAAAGTATACTGAAGATAAACATTAAAATATACTACTTTTCAAACATAAAGTAATGGGTAGAAGGGGGAGCATTCGCCACTTTTTTTTTAAAAAAAGCTATAGTTACTCAACCAAAAACTTTTTGGAAAATTTTTTTACCTTAAATTTTACACATATTAACTTTAATTTGCACGTTTAAAGCATAAATTTCTCTGTAAGTAGAATCCAGTGGTATAATCCGTTTTAACAGGTTAGGTCAAAATTAAAAGATATTTCAATTTTAAGTTTACATTGACTTTTGATTGATTTTTTGAGAAGTTAAAGACATTAAAATCATTTTTGAAATTACTTTATTTATTGTTTGTATGGCGAAACTCAAAGCTAACAAAAATGGTCGTCCACGACGACCTAATGACATTTGAAGATTCGAACACACAGAAAACAGTTTTGTAGTTGTAACCGAATTTTTGCCAACCGAATTATTGTGGTTCCACGTACTATCACTATTATTAAATTTTAATACTATTGTAACAACCGACATTTAGTTACAAATTTCGAGTTGTTATCGTAACAATTAAATATTTTATGTTTATGCTTTACCTCTAGCCTAAACCCAATTTAAATATGTTTTTTTAAATTTAAACTTTGAATATTTTCTAGTTTCAAATTTAAATATTTGTCTAAAAATAGATTTGTATGTACAATAGAAATTCGGTTGCTAATCTCAATATTTTATTAGAGTGATCAAAACTATAACAAAAATTTGTATTATTTTAAAATTAATTTATTAATAAAAAATTCTTGTCCGCGAACTGGGCTCGAACCGGCGATCTTCTGATTGTCAGGCAATTACTTTACTTTTAGCCTTAACTCAATTTTAATTTCTATTTTCAAATTTCTGCCTTGAATATTTTTTTTCTTTCAAGTTTAAATAGGAATGTCTAAAAATAGATTTGTATGTACAACAGAAATTGGGTTGCTAAATTTTAACTGCAAATATTTTTTTCAAGGGATAAAATTTCCGAAAAGTGGTGTTAAAAGAAAACTAATATTGAATGATGTGACTGTGTTTTGGTTACTTTAATATATTTTCTGTTTACAATATAGTTTAATTATACTGATGATGGATTTTAAGTACTTACAATTAAAATTATTAAATAACGATTAAATTTTGTTGGTTCCAATGAAATTACAACGAATCTATTGTCTGTGTGAACTAAATGACAATGAACCAACAGATGTCAGTATAACTCAAATGTTATTACCCTGACTTTAGATTAGATTAGACTATATTGACACTATGCACCGCGACCAGAAGTTGGTATTTTGTGCTGCCAGCGAATACACCCTATAGGTTCAGGCTCCCTACGAAGCCAACTATCCTACCAGGTAAACAGTTCCAAACGTCCGATGGCGTCACTATTCGACCACCAAAATATCGCACCCTCCTGACGGAGAGCCTCGGACATTTGCAGAGAACATGCTCTGAGGTCTCGGGTTCCAATTCACAAAACCTGCACGTATCCGTAGAGGATTGTCCCATCTTGTACAATTGATACCTAAGGCCACAGTGTCCCGTGAGGTAACCCGTCACGGTCCTTAATTCGCCCCTCGTCATAGACAAGAGTTTCCGCGACCTCTCCCCAGAGTGAGATATAAACAGCTTCGCCTGTCGCTGCCCAGACGATCTGGCCCAATAGGCCCCAAACCCTGACTTAAAAGGTATTTGGTTTTAATGCACGAAATAAAAAATTTATTCCAAATTGTATATTTTTTTTTGTAACCCAAAAAACACAAAAACTTGTCTATTCTCAACCACTTGTAAAGGTACCAGTGAAAATTTGGTGACATGAAAGATGATCAATAACTGCACAAATTATGGAAAGAAATATTTAAATAACTCTTTTAAAAATAGTTAAATCGGGGGTGGCATATGTACTCCAGTGGCGAAACCTCCCCCTTCTACCCTACTACATACTGTGCATCATGATACGACTAAACAATAATCGTTTGTATACACGTAAAGTTGTCATGTTGCAAAGAAAACTGCAATAAAAAAGTTACATAAAAACAAGTGCAGGGCCTCAAAATTAGAGGGCTAACGAGATTTTATACGCTCCACTGATAGGAAAAGCTAACTGAGGAAAAACGCAATACTTTCTTGACTTTAATGTTTTCAATTAGAAAATCTAAAATTAACTACGACCAGAACAAGTTCAGGTTGTTATAAAGTAAAAAATCTTTTATTTTTTTTTTACGTACAGATTTCAATGCTCAAAGCAACAATGTGTTCGAATTATGAAACGGATGTTAAGGAAATCCAAACAACTGTTGGATCATCTCTCACTAATGATTGTACTAAAGAATTAATATTAAGAAATTCTACAACAGGATACATCTTGATGATTTCATTTACGCAAAAATGAAAGCTTAAAGATTTTTAGCCAGGAAGTACACTCTCAAAAATGCTTGTAAAATAACTACTATAAATATGTAAAATTACATTCAATATTAAGCAAAATGTTTAAATTTAGACACTGAATGTGTAAATTCTTGTATACACATTTTTGTCTACAAAGCAACGCATTATACGTATTAATAAGAATTTTTTATTTATACTTACAAACATTTTGTTTATAATTACTTTTGCTGTGCCGAAAAATAAATATTAGGCTTAAAGTGTGTAATTGTAGCAACATTATAAAGTACTTTATAATTTTTCATTTCCATATTTTATAAAAAACGAAAAATAATAAATTAATAACATTTTCAATTTTTAATAGGAAACGCGTTAATGACGCGGTAATGGTAATCCAAAATGTTGAGAATATGTAAGAAGCATTCCGAGGATGGTATTAAAGGTATGTATTCTCAAAAAAAAAGTTTTGTAAATCAAGTATACTATTTCTCAGCAAAATTTTTTGCTGAAATTGTGTTTTCAGCTAAAATTTTAGTTGTACTTATTCAGAATTTAACAGTTTTTAGCTAATGTTTTACTGATATTTTACTACTGTTTTACTAACTTATTTTGCTAAAAAAAAATTGTGCTATAAGCACATTAATAGTGTTAACGAAAATGTTAAACAAAAAATGTTGAGAATATGTAAGAAGCATTCCGAGGATGGTATTAAAGGTATGTACACTCATAGGACACATATCTTAGGTAATTTTTTGTATTTTCATTCTTTAATCGCAAAACAAAGTGTGTTCATGTGTATGCCATATTTTGTTATTATTTTTTTAGAATTATCCACGGCATTTATCTTCAGTCCGAATTGTCATCATTTATACAACCATGGATGTAAGTAGTTAAAATATACATTTCCTGAAATTTTAACTATTAACTAAATATTTGTGGGATATAACAGGCTATTAACGTACTAAAAACTTAAAAACTTAAACATTTTTAAAATTCTTTTCCTTTTTTGCCTTAATATTTTTTCTTTCACTTTTTCCTTTTCTTTTCTTTCCTCTTTTTCTTTTTTTTTTTTTGGTTGGTTATCCTCGCCTGCGCTTTACTCTAATTCATAATTATTTCAATTCAAATTACAAGAATTTGAAAAACTTATACAACACACTCCAATCCATTTAAAGAAGATGTATTAGTGGTGTTTGTCTACATTTGGCAGATAAAAATGCAAAAAAGTACATAAAACCGAAACAATTTCAAATTAACAAATAAACATTTATTTTAACCGAATCTGTACAAAATTCGCTTAATACAAAAGTCGCTTATTACTTTTTCAGCGTTATTTTATGAGAAGTTTTCTTTGTATTACTTTATTTTTTTTAAGTGCCGAAGTAACTCCCAAAATAGTGCTATGTAAAAAAAAAATTGTAAGTAAGATACATTTTTAGCATTTTATTAGTTAAATTTTTAATTTAAAGACTTTTTTATGAACTCATAACAAAATCTGATTACAAAAATTCACTTACCCCTAATTTTATATGAAACATATGCTAGAACTGGTTCTTGGGAGTTTAAATATTATGTTTCACTGTTCCAGAACCAGATACATAACTGGTTCTAGATCCGCTAATAAGATAAGCTTCATACAAAAAAGAACCGGTTATAGAACATATAAAAAAATTTTGTTTACAGTTCCCTTTTAGTTCCCTTTGGAGTTCCCTTTAACCAGGGAACGGTAAGTTAGGACTAGTAAATATGTATTGGTTGAAATTATGCGTATAGATGGTCATAAATAAGTGTTTCCAAGTTAGGAGTTTTCCCCCTAGATTTAGGGGGTTGTTAGTCATGTAGGGGGATTTTAGGGTGTAATAATTTGTTAGGTCGAATTTTGGGGGTAAAAATTTTATTAAAAAAATAATATTTTCGGTTCGACAACTATTTTTGTTAAATTTTTGGCATAACTTTAACTTTTTTTTCGATTGTTGGTAAACTTTAAGTCAGTTTACTGCATAATTTCAGATTTTGTGTATGAAAATTAAAACTCTAACAAAATTAGTTTATTTTACACTTTTATTGAAAGAATTTGAAATAAAAACTAAAAAAATTAGCACATTTCAGGAAACATATATAGGAGGGTTTTTTTTTGGACAATTTATACTTCACAACACTATAAAATACTTGACAATACTGTCATAATTGACATCTCCTTTATAAAAAAATTTTACAATCATGCAAAAGTCATTTAACTTACTGATCTTAACTCATTAATCCAAACCCTAAAAAAGTTCAATAGAAATTAAGATTACATTCATAAATTCCAACAACTGTTATAAAACTAAATCCGTTGAAATATTACGATAATTTATTAACAACAACCAGAATCCAGTACTGTTGTTTAGGATTTTAAAATGTGTCTTTTGTAATTTTTCAATTCTGAACTTTCCTACGCGAAACTCCTTTCTGCATGTGCATGGAAAATTAATGAATAATGAAAAATGTGTTAAATTTTATATTTAACTTTAAAAGATTTTACAGCTGAAGAAGTTGTTTAACAACTTACCAAAGTATTTAACAATTTGGTTAAAATCTAAAAATAGTTTCAATTGGAATAAAAAAAAAAATAAGAAAAAGAAAAATGATAAGGCTGCGTGTACAAAAATTCATATATATGTATATATATGTATATATATATGTTGCTAAATGTAGCAACCAAATCACACGTTGTTTAATAAATTTCACATAGACTTTGAACTATAAAAGCAAAAAAAAAAAAAGTGACTGCAACAAGAAAACATGCAACAAAACATGCCTCATATCTGTACTACTTACACATACTCTCAACATACAAACATGTATTATCAAACAATGAAGCGTGTCTTGCACAAGTAAAAATTTTAGAACTTTATATAAAAAAAGCCAGAGTCGAAATACCTTGAACACAGCTCCATCCCTCATCACTGACATTAACAATGGGCGGGAAATTTACAAATTTAAGATTTTTCCAAATAAACAACAGTTTAAGTTCTGAATATTATGGAGGCTCTAGCTTTTCTGATGAGATCTTCAGCCAGATCGAAATACTAGTATCAACCTAGCTAATATGTTTCATTTGCTTTATTTTTGTAAATATACGGAGATTGAATGATCGTTATAAATAAATAAAATAACATAAAAATAATCTCGATGTATAAAAAAACAAAAAACTAATATAACTGTAAAAAACCAACATTTAAGTTGGTCTTAAAATATAGTGTACGGGAAAACATACACAGCAAAAAATATTGTCAAAAAATATCAATTAAACTTTTTATTGCTTTCAAACTCACTTTCAATTAAAGTTTAATAATAAATGTTTAACATGAATATGAATTTGATGCACGCAAAATTGAAAGTTTTTATAACCCATAATGACAACAATGAAAAAAATATGCCAAAATTTAAATAAATCAGCAAAATTGGGAAAAATTCGCTAAAACCACAGAAAAAAAATAGCTTGAATTTTGAAAAAATTGAAAACAAATCTCTAAAATTAAAAAAAAAAACTCCAAAATTGAAAAAAAAAATCACCAAAAAATTAAAAAAAAAATTCTCCAAAATTTAAAAAAAAAATAAAATTAAAAAAAAGTCGAAATTAATAAACGTTCTAAATGTGATTTAATTTTTTTTTTTTAATTTTAGCGATTTTTTAAATTTTGGCAATTTTTTTTACATTTTAGCTGTTTTTAATTTTGTTGATTTTTTCAAATTTTGGAGATTCTTGCAAACATTAGCTATACTTTTCAATTTTGGCGTTTTTTTTGCCAACTTTTGACGATTTTTTTTAAATACAAGCGATTTTTGGTCATGTTTTTCAATTTTAATTTTTTTTTTTTAATTTGAAAAAAAAGGTTTATTTTTTAGCAACTTTTTTTCAGTTTTGATGATATTTTTCAATTTTAGTGTTTTCAATTTTGACAGTTTTTATAAATTTTGACGATTTCTTTTACAAATTTTGGCGTTTTTTTTAAATTTTTATTTAAGTTTTAATAGTAGCTACCATAAATTTTTTAAATTAAAAATAATATTCAATTACGTTTTTAATTAATATGATTAAAACAATTAATAGTGACAAATAATTTTAATTGATGCTACAATTTCCTGTAGGACCAAATTTAATTAAACTTTTAATTGAGGAATCAAATATTTTAATTGAAACTCGATTTTAGTTTTTTCTGTGTTTCTTCTACGGTGATCGAGCCGGTTTTTTAAAACAAGTTTCAACCGCTTTATTGTGTGTTGTCGGTTTCGGTTTTTCTAAAAAGTAAAATTTTCGATTATCGAATAAACCGGGTTTTTCTTAACTATATTTTTTAGCTTCAACATATTAGAAACTGTAAATTTACAAAGTTCATTGTTAAAAACCGATTATTCTGAAAACTTTCTTAAAAACCTGTTCTTTATTAAAGTGGTACATGCAAGAGAGCTCTCTTTTACTTAAAAACTACTCATATAAAAGACTTTAAAAACTCTCATAACCTCCCAGCAAAAAATAGTGCCTTACCCAGAAGCGCTTCCGGAAGGCATTATTTAATTACGAAGCACTTCAAAGCAAATAAAGAAGGCATGATTTTTGTTCGCAATGTCCCACTTGGTGTGTCTCTTTTCTACAGGTGAAAAGCGCTTATTTCATGTGCTCTAAGAAGCAATAAATTTATGCCTCCGTATGTTGGCAGCATTAATGCTTCATGGTATGCATTCTTTATTGATTCATTGTAAGCATTACGCACTGCTTTAAAGAAGGAATTTTGGGAAGCAAAACAGAATGCCTTCCATAATTGCTTTATTGTATGCAAGGCGGTGAAGCGCTATTTTAGAGGCATACAAATCTAGTTAATGGTTAGAAATCCAGGTTATTTTTTGCTGGGCTTAAACATTACTATTTTGTGTCATTTTTGGGTTGTTGAAATGTTATTATTCTGTCATTTATACTTGAATATGTTAACAAATAGAAACAAAAAGCAATAATTTTTTTTGTAATTAAAGAGGACTAATTTTCTATTTTTTTGTTGACATTTTTAAACAAATTTTGTTTATTGAACTTTTAAATTTTAAATAATTTTTATTAAAATCGTTTTAAATAATGAACTGTTCTTAAAAAATTGTTTTGAATGTAAAAGGTATATCTCTTAAAACAACATTTTAAATAATTTCTAAAAATTATTATTGGTTTTTTGAAAACCATCGAAAAAATGTTCTCAAGGTGATTCAAAATGACTAATAATATTTCAATTAAAGACTAAAATTATTCAAATTTATAAAAAAAAATCTGTTTCTATAATTTTATAACATTTAAAAAACAGTTAACAGCTTTTTTTAAAATTCCAAAAACCGAAACCGGGTTTTCTTAAATTCCAACTATTCGGAAAAACCAAAAACCGGGTTTCGAAAAATGTCAAATAACCAACGCCATAGTATCTTCAGCTAAAGGGCAACTTTAGTCCTTTAATCTTTTTAAGTTGATTTTGGTGAAATTTGAATAGAAGATATTTCAGTCCCTGGACTTTCCTTTTTTAAATTTTATCAAAATATCATCCATCATTAGGGGAATGTGGGGGTAATTTGGGATTTTGCTATTTCCCCATACTAATGCATGTTCAGAATTTATAGCTATTGTGTCCTTAATAAATTCTTATCACTTTAAGCAATCCATATTTCAGAAGGATATTTTTATCACTTTTATGTAGAAAATAAAAAAAATCATACAAAAAAAGTTTTTATTGGTGTTCTTGTTTTTTGTAAAAAAAATGCATTTCATTTACATTTTTAATCAGGTAAATATAAAAAATTATTGAGATATGCGTGGTAGAGAAGATTAAGCATACTTTTCTAAAAATCATAACTACATTGTAAATTTTTTATTGAATTAGACTGCGCAGTTTCTGGTAACACAACCTTCATCAGTAATCCTTTTTGACAATACTGTAATTATTTGTTATGGTTTTTATTGTTTGTTTATTATGTTATGTTTATTTTATTAAATGCAATCCTGACCGTGGCTTGAACCTGCTTTCTTTGCCACATGCACTTCGCACTACACTTTAGACAGAGGCTCTAACCAATTGTTCTAAAGTAAGGTCGATTTTTGCTGTGGCTTAAAACCAGTTTCAATTACACGGGGTCGATTTTACATTTAATTGTAATTGCAGAAGCTAGCTAAGACAAACACCACAACAATTCACAATTGTTAGAAAATCATATGTAATCTAATTTCCACTATTTCCCACATTTTGTGAGTTAGCGACAACTATGATGTATTTTTTGTACATACGGTAGTTTGGCTATTCACGTAGTTAGGGAAGAGTTGCCAGGGAGCAAATTTTTGATATATTTTATTGGGGATTTTTGAATTTTATTCATCGTCTTCTTAGACAGTGCAATTAATACTATAATTAATATGCACATATTTTTCAATTGTTTGAGATAGGCGTGGTAGAGAAGATTAAGCATACTTTTCTAAAAATCATAACTACATTGTAAATTTATTTATTTATTACATTACGTACGTTACAAATGACGTATTGGTTTTGGCAAATATTTAAACATTTGCAAAAATTATGGCAGTTTTTGTGACTTTGGACATTATGGGATAATTTGGAAAGTATGGTTAGGTTAAATTGGGAAGTGTATTTTATTTATTTTATTAATTAATAATCATATAATTACAAATTATATAATATTACCCTAACCGAGCACTAGCTACTATGGCCATAGGCACGTTGTAGCGAAAACAGACCAGTGCCTCTGGTGGGAATCGAACCCACCGCCCCTGCACTTATAATATAGCACGCTACAAACTAGCCTACCGGGGCGCACTTGGGAAGTGTAATTTAAGCAATATTAATGTTTCTTCATGGTGTTTGTATGCATATATTGTAAATTTATAATATATTTAGACATTACTCAACGGAAGTACAACAATTCATTGAAAAAATCGACAAAAAATCTAACTAATGAACAATTTAGTTGAGTTATTTTGGGCTAAGAAGCTACACCACTAACCACTCTTTGGAATGGATCTATCAAAGGACTTATACCCTGTTTTTAGATGACGCTTTTCTTCACAAGAACGAAAAACCAATAATAAAATACATGCAATACAAAAACAAAATACATGTAGTCACTTCGCTATGGGGAATGAGGAGTCAATTGAAATAAAAGTGACTGGTTAAAGAAGGACTTATCACAGGACTGGTATAATTTAATACTGAAGTGGGTTAAGCAGTGTCAATTGTCCTAAAATTACCAATCCTGTGACTGGTAAAGGGAGGACATACCACTTAACCCAAATGCTTATTAACACGAAAAAGCCAGTTGGCCAGAATTTTACCCATTGGAAGCTGTTAAGTTTTCGTTTATTTTATACGACATGAACCTTTTGCGACAGTCTTGTGGTATGTCCATCTTTGGTTAGTACTGTGGCATGCCACTATGTGGTTTAAAAGCAGGACAAATGACCCCCCTCCTATTACAAGCCAATGTTAAAGTTGCCAGTTGTTTACATAGGGTAGGGGTTTAGCAGAGGACCGGTCTCTGGCAAGAAGGGACCGATCCTGTGGCACACGCAGAACCGGTTCCATTCTTCATAGGGTTATTCGTGCAGCGACGAACGTCTTGTAAAAGTCAGTGCTAAATAAAAATACTGATATGTGATGTTAAAGTGCTAGAAAAAAACTAGTTCCAAATTACCCCACCTTGCCCTACATATTGGGATATTCCCTTAGAAGATAAATTTACTAAAATAATATATTTTTTATTTTTTTAGAATTGTTCATTTTGAAATCCCTGCCCTATAGTATTACGCATAAAACTAGCAAATAGCTAGAGACAAAAATAAAAATGAAAACAGAAATCCTCCTGAACTAAACAGAAAATGCCCATCACATCATGTCGTGTACGTGTTTATTTAATAAACTTCTTGCAGATTGTTTTTCATTCTTTTGCACATTCTTCGATATTTTTTGCTCTTCATTTTTCATTTATATTTTAATAAAGTTTTGATGATCTAGGGTAAGTAACTACAAGTATTTAGACCCTTTTATAGACAATTCTTTGTTGGTCAACTTAACTCAGCTCACAGGCAGCGGCAGCAGCAAAACCACAACTCAGCAAACACAACATACTCGTAATAACGATCAAAAAATTACAATCTTAATAATTCAACAAATATCATATCAATTGCAATAATTTAAAGACCCCACTAACCATAGTCAACCAACCAACCTACCTAACTTACAGCCATCCTTCCATCCATCCATCTATCTATCCATTCAGTTATGAGTAAAACTACATGTGTAACTAACTGGTCACTAGTTAGGTTTAATGGCTAATGGTTACAAAGGCAAAAAAGCAAAAAAGAAAAAAAACTTGCATGTACTTCTCGTTTACGATGTGAAAAATGCTGCTTGTTTGTAATTCATAAAAAGTATTTCAGATATTTTTCAACATATTAATGGCGCCACTTATAGTTCTAATGATAGTACCCCAACATTGTTATATGTTGAACACATTCAGATAGTTAAATTGAAATAAAACTGTTTACCGATAGAATTTTAAATAAGTTGATTGAGAGAAGAGGACAAATTGATGGTTGCTGTTTTTTTTTCGCAAGATATTATAAATTATGTTTTTAATTTAACTGGATATTCTAAAAGGAAGTTATAATTAATTGATCGTTTCTAAGATTAAGTAATATAGAAGAAAAATATCTGCATATCGTTGGATCAATTATAAGTTGTTGTGTATTTCATTAATATACATAAATTTCAACAGACGTCTTGCAAAACTCCTAAATTGGGCGCCAATTTATTGCCATTAAGAATTGCCATAAATATTTGATATAATGAGTAGCTTTAAAGAAAATAGATTCACAATAATGTATTTGTTTAACAAAAAACAAATGATCTTGAACTTGAATAATCTTGCTCACATCATAATTATTATTTTCTGTTAGAAAAAAGTTTCTACTTAGTTATATATTGTTCAGTGTTTGTTATTCAATGTTGTTGTTTCCGTGTTTGTTATTCAATGTTGAAAGTTACAAAATCCGATAAATTCTTTTTTAGGGTTTTTAAAGTTTTTTTTTTCAAACCACTTATTTCTTTCATATAATTTGAAGAGAACTTTATGAAAAAAAATTTCCGAAATGGAAAGGAATTTTCTACAAATTTTAAGGTCGTAAACTTTTTGCAAGTTACTAAAGTCTGAATGGGTTAATAATTTTGTTTGTCTTTCCTGACACTTACAATTTAGAGAAATTTAATTCAAATATTCATAGACACTATTCTCTATTCCCTCCTCCCCATAACCTATTTTCCTGATATCCTGTTGGTCTATAGTTAAAAAAAATAATTTTTTTGGCAAATATTTCGAATTTTAATTGAGTTTTTAAGGCAAAAAACGCATACAACTATAATTGATTTTGTATATGTTTGTATTAGTTCAGATATAATTTTAAACTATTATATAAAATCTGATTAAACTGTAACGCGCCATTATTCCGATGTAAGTTAATCTGTTATATGCCCCCATAAGCATATCTTATAACATAAGCATATCTTATATCACACACAAACATATTTTTTTATGAGACAGTATATATATTATATCTTAAATTATATAGCTTATGTTGCACCATATATGATTACATGTTATGTTATATATGATAATGTATTATTATATATGACAATAGATATTGAATAAATATATGCTTAATAATTTTATAAAGGTCAATATATAAAAATTATACCGTTATATATGTTACCACATAAGAAACATATAATGATATATGGCTATGCATGGCACATTATAAAATCACATATTATAATATATTTTAAGATTAAAAAACATAAGACCATAAATACATTTTTTTACTCGGGAAGCTGTGGCTAAACAGTTGGTTCGTTTGATTTAGTTGTTCTATCTAAACTAAAACATTAATTAGCATAATAATTTCTTTTGTATTAAAGTTTAAACATTTTTGTATTTTCTGGAGTTTAGTTAACGCGTTCATAATCATTAATTCTACAGCCAATTTAGTTTAAAAACAGTGCAAGTAAGTATTTTTAATTTGGCTCATTAAAATAACGTACAGTTAGTAAATTATACAATTTAGGAGTTTAATTTACCAGCATCAAAACAAAATTAAAGTTTGACTACACCGATCTAAAAATGTTGTACTTTGAAGAGTTGATTAATGGACACAGAACTGTATCTTAAAAAAAACCCCAAAATGATAACATCATGAGACAAAAGCATTAAAAAAGCATTAGAGAATCACTAAGAACCCAAATTTACAACATTGGCAACACTAAAAGAGAGGTGGTCTAAAAATGTTTCAGATACAAATATTTATTTTTATATATGTGACCATATAAGGACATATATTGATCTATATTTGGTCATAGACATATAATCAGCTTTTCCCATATATAATCTATATGAGTCATTCCATGTCAAATCGAACGATTTTTGACTTCACGATTTTTGTTTGCTTTGAAATTCGGCCGACGTATTCTTATTTAAAAAATATTTGAGAAGTATTTTTGTAAAAAAATAATTTTTTTTTTAAAGTTATTTGGGTTTAAAAATTCAAGAAAATATGAAAATTGTTATAATTATAATTGTTTGTTACAATTATCTACAAAAAATGTATTTACAAATTTAGATAAAAATCCTATATTTAATAAATTGTCTCTATTTTATCATATAAAAAGCTTATCCGTCATGGTTAATCAGATACCAAACAAGACTGATTACACTAAAAAAAGTCCGTAAAGTTTGTAAAAAAAGTTAGTTGAGTTAGCAAAATTTTTGCTGCGAGCATCGTTGAAGAAAAAACCTAATATCTGCAAAAGTGTTTTGCTGAACATTAGTAAGCTGATTTTTAGCAAAAACTTAGTTAATTCAGCAAAATGTTTATCTCATACTTAGCTTAATGCATATTAAAATCGACTTGCTGAAATCAACAAAAAATTTCCTGGATCTTAGTGGATTGAAATAAACTTTAAGAACAAAACATAATAATTCCCAATTACTTACATGCATGTATCAGAGCTGTAAATGAATCATTCTTTTTTGATTTCAATTCATTACGAATTTGAATAGAATTTTGAATAATTCTTTTTTGATAAAATAAAAATTGAATGAAATTTGAATTAATTCAAATGAATTTGGCAAAAATAAATTGGAATTAATTTCCAATTCAAATGAATTCGGCAAAATGAATTTCAATTCATTTTCAATTCAAATGAGTTTGGCGAAATGAATTGCAATTCATTTGACTTGAATTGCTCTTGAATTAATTCAAATGAATTAGAAAAATTAATTGCAATTCATTTTCAATTCATTTGAATTGAATTGATTTTGAATTGATTCAAATGAATTAGAAAAAAAATTGCAATTCATATTAATGAAATGAAAAATTAATTGCAATTAATCAAAGTAAACATGGTGTTTGGAGTTTGTTTCTTCAAGTTTTACTTATTTTGGCTTTGGCATACGCTAAACGACAAAACACGTTTAATATTCGAGAAACAGTTAATAGTTTATGAAATTTTGTGACCCATGACTACCCAACGACAAACACCTTAGTAATATTTATTTTACAAAATGGAGGTGTCTTTGAGAAATAAACAAATAACTTCAAATAACAATTGAGAGGTCGAATAATATACAACATTAAATGTACAACATTAAATTTACAACATTAAATATAAACCAAATAAATAAAAAAATGATAATAAATGCAGTTCAAACACAATTAATTATGCCTCATAAACATTGTAAACATATTACCTTAAATACGAGGGCGGATCAATAAGTCCGTGACTTTTTGAATGAAATACAGTTTTTTAACACAGACTTATTGCTCCGCCCTCGTACATCAACTAATTATACTATTATTTTAATTATAAAATAAATGCTAATTATATTAAACTAGAATGCATCGTTCACTTTCAACAACAATAAATTTTCAAAATTCCCGTCTAATAGACATCCACGTTTAGGAATATTTAGAATAGAGGTGTACGGAAATAATCTTTCAACAGCAGCTGACGATGGTAACGGTGCATTGAACTTTAAAAAAGCCTTTTTAACCGTTTGAAACATCAGCTAGTCAACTTCAACAGAAAACTTTTTATGAAAAAATATTGCTCTTTCTTACGAAATCACTCATTTGTTCTTATTGAATATTGCACAACTCAACTCAAAGGCAAAGAAACAATAAAAAATCGCCATAATTTAAAAAAAATCGTTACATTAACAATTTTAAACCGATTTCAAAAAACAAGGTCTTACTTTACGCATTATTAAATGTCCTCTAAAATAAAAATAAGAAAAAACTAGGTTTTTAAAGAATGTTTACACTCAAAAAAATAAGTTAGTACAAAAGTTAGTAAAACGTCTTGTAAATCAGGTATACTATTTTTTAGCAAATTTTTTTGCTATATAAAAATATAAAATTTTTGTTATACTTATTCAGCACTTAACTGTTTTATACTAATGCTTTACTAATATACTTATGTTTTACTAATTAATTTTGCTAAAAAAAATTGTGCTGATAAGCACATTAATAGTGTGGACGACAACCAGATTGAAAGATATAAGCAGAATGAAGCAGATGTCGCGGCATGTCAAGATGTAGTAGAGAAGAGGAAAATGATACTAAAAAGTACAACTCTAATAAGACATATAAAAAAATGGAAGACTTTTGTTTCTGTTTTTCATACATAAAACAAAATTGAGGATTAAAACAACTTAAATTTTGCGTTGTCACCGGCTTGTGAAAATAATTGTCTATTAATAAATAAAAGACAAGAAAAAATATTTAAATTTAATATGTATTTCTATAATAAATGTTAATAGATTAATAATCTAGTGTGGTCAAATTGCAAACAAACATATACAGACATGTAGACAGAGTAAAGCGAAAGACAAAGACACACATCTTAGGTAGATTTCTATGGTTCCTTTTTCTTATTGCAAAACAAGGGTTGTTTTTTTCGTTTCGTTTGTTTTTGTTTATTTTTTCGTTTCTATAATTATCTTCGGTAGTCCTTTAAAAGAAAGCATCATTTAGACTACCATTGATGTAAGTAGTTGAAAGAAAATTTTTGTTATGTTATATATATTTATTTCTATATATTTTCAGATATTAAATTAATTCATGTCGTCAATGTGGGAAAATGAAAATTTTTATATTAGAAAGTGTTTTGCAACCGTCAGATAATGACAATCGTAATTAATTTTTTATATTAATTACTGTAGAATATTTCTTTTAGTTAGTCTCTTTACAGGAAGAAGAAGAAGAAAACATTTTTATTGAAAAATTTTACGGACACAAGGGATACACCAGACTGCCGCAGTTTCGTCCCCCTCCTGGGACTCGTCAGTGGTTAATTTATGTGTCAATTGAACAAAGTATTTTATATTGTTAATTTTGCTCTATATGAAAAACTTTTTTTTTTTTTTTTTTTTTTTTATTTTTTGGTGTCGTACTGTGATTTGAACTCACAGTCTTAGCATCAAAGCTATGCATCGTAATCTCACCTCTTAACCAGTTGAGCCACGGTCGACACAGCGTTGACTGCGACTAAATTGGAGTTTGGTCACACTACGTACACACAAGTATTGTTTTGATCAGAAGAGACAGAATTAGCTAATACCAATGCACAATTCATTTCTCAACTAGAATGCTTTTTCTTCTTAATCCTATCTCTTTTTCACAAGTAATTATCACGTTTTATGATGCGCTTTATTCACATACAATAGTTGGATACCAAGTGTAGGTTAGAGATTGAGTCGCCGTTAAGCAAGTTTATTCAAATTTTATGTTAGAAAGTGTTTTGCAACCGTCAGATAATGACAATCGTAATTAATTTTTTATATTAATTACTGTAGAATATTTCTTTTAGTTAGTCTCTTTACAGGAAGAAGAAGAAGAAAACATTTCGTAATTATTGTAAATTATTTTTAAAGAATCACAAAAATATGTTTTATGATTTTCAGCAAATATATTAACTAAATTACAATTTTTTTGCGTTTTTTTCAGTCTACTAAAATTTAGCAAAAAATTTATTAATTTTTACCAAAGCTTTTTTATTTCTAATCTACTAAGTGTTAGCAAAACTTTTGCTGAATCTACTAATTTTGCTGACATTAGCAAGATTTTGCTAGCACCCTCCTGACTAAAATTTTGCTGACTCAGCAAAATTTTTTGCTGACTTTACAAACTTTTTTTTTGAGTGTAGGAAAAAAGGCGTTAAAGAGGAAAAAATTAAAAAAAAATTTAAAGTTCGAAGTATAAACAGATATATATATATATTTGTACAGCTTAACTATTCATCTTTCTAAAACCGTTCAAAATTTTACAATTGGCTTAGAAGTAATTAAGTTAAAAATATTTTTGTCCGTAAAGTACTGAAAAAACGTTTTTTGTTGATAACTTCAGATTTACTCAACAAGTCCACAACCTACAATAGGTCATTTTACAAGTTTCTTTCACTGTAGCACCGTGTTATTAATCATATTTATAAAATTTTCTTATATGTGATGGAAAAAAATTCATTTGAATTAATTCAAAATCAATTCAAATGAATTGAAATTGAATTGCAATTCATTTTTCTAATTCATTTGAATTAATTCAAAATCAATTTAAGTCAAATGAATTGGAAATGAATTGCAATTCATTTCGCCAAACTCATTTGAATTGAAATTGAATTGCAATTCATTTTGGGCCGAATTCATTTGATTTAAAATGAATTGCAATTCATTCCAGCCAAATGCATATGAATCCATTCAAATTTCATTCAATTCGTTTTTTGGCGAAAAGAATTAATTCAAAATTTTACTAATTCAGTGCATGAATGATTCGCGAATTAATCCAAAAATGAATGATTCATTTACAGCTCTGGCATGTATGTATGACGCAATTTTACATATTTCAAAGGAAGATAATTCTAAAATACAACAAAGAAATATTCAAAATATCGCTAAATATCATAAAAACCCTTTGAATTTTAAAAACAATTACCTGAGACTGTCATTTATTGTTTTGTACAGTCGAACCAAAGCGTAGTTTATATTTTACTTTTGTCTGCATCCTCAATTTATCAAAATATTGTTTTGTACAGCACCAGCAGCACCAAAGCGTAATTTATTTTTGCTTGCATCTTTAATTTTGAAATTTATCAAAATATTATTGATTTAGTATTTTTTTTTTCAAATTAGTTTATTTAATTTAAATATAGTTTTATTTATATTTTTTAAATTCATATTTTTATGTACACGGGCCAGCCTTTGTTTAATGTGTAGTATACAAAAGAAAAAATTAAATGAACGAAATCAATCGCGCTTGCATTTGGTATAAGTCTTATAATGGTTATGTTTGTTTGTGTTTGTTTGTGTCTCTTCTTTTTTCTTCACTTCGTCGATATACTAAGAAAAAAATCTGTAATAGCTACTGAATATTTTGCTGTTATTTTTTAGCTAAATTTAGCAACACATGTCTTTTGATTTGTGGTAAAAGAAATTAGTTGAGAAAATTAGTAACCGCTACTAAGTTTTAGTAAAATTTCATTAAACTGCAGTTTAATATTAATAATTTATTAAAATCAGCAAAAAAAAAAAATTGCTAAATTTTAGTACATTTAGTACATAGTAAAAAATTGTATTTATTTAAAATATTTATTTTTGTGATTAGCAAAATTTAGTAACATGATTTCAACAATTTGTAAAATATTTTGCTGAAATCAGCAACAAGAATTAGTACAAACTTCAGTAATTTCTAAAATGAGAATAGCAAAAATGTTACTAGAATAATAAATTGTACTAAAAATTAGTATAAAAATAGTAAAGTGCATTTGCAAATTTTTTTTACTAACTTTATTTTCTGTAGTGTACAAGCTGCGACATCTTTATCTAATCTTTTTACTTGTTCTCCATACTATTAATGTGTTTATCAACATATTTTTGGAAGCAACGTGAATTAGATAAACTTTAGTTCAAAATAGGTTTTTTGGTAAAAGCGTTTAACTTAAATTTAAGCTAAAAACGCGATGTCAGCAAAAAAAAAAAAAATTGCTCAAAGTTAGTTAAATATTTTAAATAGACGTTTAAAAAAATTTTTAACTAACTTTGAGTGTAGAAAATAAGTAATAAAATTTGAATAAAATAGAAAATACTTTTCAAGTTTGAACTTAAATTCCGAATTTGTTTCTTTTTTCTAGAACAAAGCACTTTTTATAAACAATTATTTTTCGCCAATTACAATTGGTTGTTTTAGGCATTTCATTACCATTGGTCTAATCCATGGCAATTAAAGAAATTTTGATTGGAATTGGATTGATAATGAAATTTTTTGGCATTGACATTGACCACAAGTAATGCCAATTAAATTTCAATGACAATGCAAAATTCCCAAGTATGCTTTTCATTGACCACGCCTACGGTTAAGTCCACTCTTTTTGTAAATTTTTTATTTTACATTGGATGGCTCTTAATTTTTTCACGGATTTCGTTTGAATTTAATTCTCAGCCATAATAAAATGCAATGTTTCAAATACTATCATAAACCAATAACGCCAAAATGGTATCAAGTGTACCCTACACCAAAGGTAATTGACCGATAGGCTTTATGAATAATTTAAAACACTTACTAAGACTTTACTTCAATACTAAGAAAAAAAAACTAAAATTCACACCACATTAATTATACAAAATGTTTATTTGGTTTAAGAAAAATTTTAAAATTCTGAAAAAAATAAACAGATTTTAAAGAAAGATAAAAAAAATTAAATGTTTTTGGAAGTTTTTATTGAATGCACTTATTTTGCCAAACAGTTTTCAAGGTCAATTTGTAACACTCCAAATTAGGGTTTTCAAATTTCCGACTTTTTTCAACTCCCGGGAATCGGGAAATTTTTTTGAACATTCTCGGATTTTCAAAATAAATATTCATTAAGGTTTTGATAGTCAAATCTTATTTTTTTTGTGAAAAAGGGAAATATATAATTAAATTTAAGGATCACTGTTAATTTAAGAATATTTTTAACATTTATTTTACTAAAAACAACTCAAAATATTTTTTTCAAAACTTTTTAAAAATTTTGTTTTCATACAGTGGCTGTGCTTTTTTTCTTAAAAACTAGTGCTGAGGCCATTCTGAGACATATATCTTATTCATTTGCCTAGTAAGCAAATATTTTTATCATTTATATTATGGTTATAGTAACCTGACCAATCATCCCGCTTTTGTTAAGATAATGCCGCTTTTAAAAGGCAGTTTTTTTCGATTTTTAAATCAAAATCACTTTTTTCCATATTTTGGAACTTCTTAATACAATCATAAAGATTAATAAAACATTCTTATTTTAAACGAGCTTAAACACATTTATTTATTAATTATAATTATTTATTTCCAATATTTCGTATCCACATTGGGTGACTTCTTCAGGGAATAATTAATAATTGTAATAATTGTTCCCTGAAGTAACCCAAAGTGGAGACGAAATATTTGGAAATAAATAATTATAATAAATAAATAAATGATCATAAGCTCGTTCAAAATAAGAAGAATTAAATAAAAGAAGATCAAAGAAAACTTAACATTTTTAGATTAATAAAACCTTTTCAAAAGGTTTCTATATCGATAATGTGTTTAAGTTTTAAAAATGTAGCAGTTTTTTAATTTAAATACAACCCGAAGGTTTTGAGAGAAAGGTGTTCTTTCAATTAAAAAATTTTCTGTGATTAGAGATTTTTTTTATAATAAACTTTTTTATTAGAATCAAGGAATTTTGGATAGGAATTTTTTTTTAATTTAACATTTACTCTATAATAACTAAAGTATTATAGAATTTCAGTTTTTTTTTTTTTTTTTTTTTTTTGTTGGAAAGATTTACCAAAATCCCATAGTATTTCAATGTAAAAGCATCCTAAGTGTAGTTAGGCAGTTTTAAGGAAGATCTTGATGGGATATAGTTGAAATAGTAAGCGTTATCTAAGCATTTTCCTATACAAAAAGAATTTTTAAAAATGTAATATTTAATTTTTTTTTTTTTATTTATACAAATTGTTATAAAATGTTGGTTTCATATAGCCTCTTAACCATACTATTTTAACCCTTTAACGCCCAAATCAAGTACGGCATTGAAAAACTAATTTAAATTAGTTTATTAAATAAATTACGTTAAATTAGAATACAAAATGAAGATAAATAATTTAAATGTACATTGATGTCCTTTTGCAGAATATGTCCCCAAATGGGTACAATGGGCAGCAGTGATATAAAACTGTTAAATCAAAATTTCTTAACGAAAAGTATTTTTATAGATTTTGTTGCTTTGCTCCGTTCAATACTAAGCGAATTAATGATTTTTTAATGATAATTTTAAATAACACAGCGATGTGATATGTGTGTTTACATCATCAATTATATAGGCGCTCTACAATATTTTTTATATAATTTGACTGGAAGTTTTACATCTTTAATATTATATTTGTATTATACATCTTTCGTAGTTATTTTGTTGGAAATATGATCAGAATTACAATATTGATGTCCCATTAGATTCGGTGGTATTTACTAGGATTTGATCATAATCTTATAAGTTCTTATATTGTCACATCATAATTTTAATCCAATATCATATACTGCATTTTTTCTATTCCATTTTATACATTTTTTAATGAACCTTTTCATATTTAATGCAATATTTAGAAATGTTTTGATTTACGAACAGTTTCTTTACATATCAACCCATTGGCCTTATTTGGTGACATCAACATAACTATGAAAGTAAAATAATTTATTTTTATAATTTTTTAAAATTTTTATTTATTTTTCTTCGAAAATACAATATTTTTTTGTAAAAAATGAGTAATCAGCTCATTTACAGCACCTTTTCATTTCATTCAGAAAAATTTGTCATTCAATTCTTAGTCTTCAATTTTATCTAATAATGTTGAAAAAACCATTTTTACAATATTTTGTTAAATATAATCTCGGTAATCCATGAAAACTATAAAATAAATATTATTTTTAAAACCAAATAAACTTTTGACTGCACAAAATAAGAGTATTGGTGTCCTCATATGGGGACAGTGGTTAACAAAATTATTTTTACACAGAAACTATAAATATGTCGGTTTTTTGTACAAAAAATCCCATTGTTTCGTCATAGAAATTAAAATGTCCCTTCACCCAGGGAACTTCTGCTGTAAATATTTGAAATTGTTTAAGTTGTTATATAGTTTCTTTATTTTTAAGTGAAAAACAGTCATTTGTAGAAGAAATTACATTTTTGACTACATATGTAGTTCATTTAAAAAACAAACCACATCAAATTACTGTATTATGATTTTACATTCATTTTAAGCAGTAGTTTTTTTTTTTTTATTTAAAAAAATAAAACAAATAAAAGTTTGTTAATTTTTTACTGCAATGAACCACATAAGTTTTACTACAATTGTGGTTGATTTTTTGAACATTAAAAAAACAAATGACAATGTTAGTTGAATTTACTGAAATGTAAGTTGTCCTTTCTTTAAGTGAACTTTCATTTGTTTTTAACTACATTTGCAGTTGGGTTTCCCTACATAGTATTCTAAGTGTAGGCTTTTTCAATCTATTTGTGTTTTTTTTTTAATATAATCGTCTAAAATTTCAATTCCAGAAAAGATGAATTACTCAATTAAACAAAATTAGACAAAAATAGTTAAAAATTTTAAACAATTTAAGGAGGTTTTCATGTTTTTTTTACGAATTTTTAGTTAAGCAAACATGATTATTTTAGTGTTTTTAATTCCGACAAAAATCCCCGGTAATCGGGAAGTTAAAAAGCGGCTAAACTCCCGTGTTAAAAACCCTACTCCAAACTTATCCCCATCATATTTGCAGTTAGTTTCTGCTTCCTTTTTGGCGGTATTTTATCTTTTTGAAATGTTAATGCCCCCTTGATTTTGGGGACAAGTAATAAACATGTGTTTTCTCTTTTGTTTGTCATCGTTTATCATTCGTAGAAATACTTAATTAATTTTGAGCCAATTTAGAATCAAATAAACCGTAAAAATTGCATTAATAATTCTCACAAACAAATAATTTATTTGATTAAATCCACTTCTTTGAAATTTTTATTTTAAAGTTTGTTAACCTTTTGTTATTTTGCTTTTGTTTGTTATCACACAAATTTGATTTGATATATTTAATTAATTCATAATTCAGTTTTTTCAAGAAGTTTTAAATATAATTAACATATCTATAACATATCTTAACGGTAAAGGCAAAGAGATTTTTGTTTAAAAAAGATGATTGATAAGAAAATTATTTCACTGGCACCAATTGTCACTGACCAGATTCGTAGTTCGTTTCTTTTTTTGCAAAATGCTCAATTTTAGATTTTTTTTTAAATAGAAATTTTCAAATTTTCAAGTGTTTCTTTCACAGAATGAGTATTTATTAAAAAAAAATATATGCAATTTTACCATTTTTGTGCGTAAACACCACAAAACATGCGATGTACGGCAAACCTTTTTTTTTTTTTTTTGGTCATATATATTTTTTAGTGGCAACTAATCCACAGTGGGGGAATTACAAGAAAAAAAAAAGAATTGGAAATAGTTCGGCCATTTCTTACGGGGTAGTTCGATTGCAATAAAATTTGGCAAATTAATAAACAAGGTGCTAATGAGCTTAAATTTTCGAGATGCGCCCACAGGCTCATCCAATTTGCATGGTCCCCAAAGTGAGGCATCTCGTACATAAGACAAATTTTAAAGCTAAGCAATGTTATAAATGTGATCCGATTTCCAAGATTGTAACATATTATTATTCTACTAAAAATTGTTAAGAAAAAACACCCAGAAAAAAATAGTGCTTACCCAGAAGCGCTTCCAGAAGGCATTATTTAATCACGAAGCGCTTCCAAAGCAAATCCAGAGGCATGATTTTTGTTCGCGATGTCTCACTTGGTATGCCTCTTTTAAGTAGGTGGAAAGCGCTTCTTTCATGTGCTCTTAGAAGCAATAAATTCATGCCTTCTTAGGCAATAAGAAGTGCTTTTTTTGTATGTTGACAACATTAATGCATTCTTTATTGCTTCATTGTAAGCATTCACAGCTTCAAAGAAGGCATTTTGTGAAGTACTGCACAATGCACTCCCTAATTGCTTATAGTATGCAATGCGGTGAAGCGCTATTTTTTAAGGATACAAATACTGCTTACCAAATCCAGGTTATTTTTTGCTGGGCATGCAGCCTATCTTCTATCAATCTTTATTTTTATTTTATATTATATATATATATAACAGGATGTGTGTATGTATGTAACGTATGGACTCCAAAACGGCTAGGATGATTTTTATGAAATTTTCAGGGAATCTTCCGAATATTCCGGCGGGTGACACTGTGAAGTCTGATTTTTTATTTTCAGTCTGTGGGCTGAGGGGCGTGGCAAAATCAAATTTTCATATCACACCAATGACATATGTATATGTACATATATTTATTTTTTTTGCTTTTTTATTATATTTTTTTGAAAGCTGTTGTCATGTTTTTCAAAACGAGATATCCAACTCTTATTTCGGTTATGTAGTTCCGAAGATATTTACAAAAAACCTATGTTAATCTTCAAGCTATGTTACACGAACACAACAGCCGCATCCGTCTATTCAAAACAGCCCTAGACCAGATGCCGACAGATGATTATACGGTTGTGATAAGAGCTGACAAGACACCGGTTGATGAGCATGAGCGACGCTTCAATGCACCGGTGATAGGTGACGTTGTTATGGCAGTTTTTTTCAGCTATTCATTTTATATACTTCAGCAAATAAAGGCGATAGAAGCACAAAGAGGCGTTGGGCTTCCCATGAAATTACTAATGTGAATTTATTTTTTAATTATTTATTTGCGTAAAAAAAATTTCTTCTTTTAAAGAATTAATTACAATTAAAATTGGAAGGAAAAACAACGTTTGCCGGGTCAGCTAGTCTCATATACTTTCTGAGTTGTTGAGTTTTGAAAACATTTTTTCGACTTTATGCCTTAACTAAGGCGGAGGTTTTTTAAATTCTGGCCCCAGGTATCTGCCAATTGTTTTAAAAATTATTTTAAACGTATACATCAATTTTATCAATATACTAAAGAAAATCTGAATTTAAAATCTTGATTGGTTAAAAAAAAACGGCACTTGAATATTGCAAAACAATTTTTTTTGTCATTAAGGTACCAACATTATTTTGCCTCCGGAATTAATTTTATTTAAAAACATACACTGTATTTATACTTGTCGGAAACATAGCGTAACATAGATGACACTAACTTAAAAAACTTAGCCGATTTTTAAATAGTTCTCCCCCCAGCCGCCTCCAAATTCCGGAATTTTTTTTACAAAAATATTTAATTGAAACTATAATTTCTCTGAGTGCGTGTCTTGAAATGGAAGTTTACAATCACATATATCTTCATAAAAGTCCTAAAATGTTCTGGTATTAGTCCAGCCTGATCAACGTATAAAATGTGGACACAGCAGCCGAAAGTCGAAAAAAATCTAAATTTTTAAAATTTTCTAAACATTTTTGGGAATTGTTTTTTGCTGAAGGATAATTTAACACAGATAAATTAAAAGTAAACACATTTCTTCCCATTGGCCCTCTCCGAATTTAGCGTATTTTTTAAAAAATATAAATTTGAAAAACAAGTTTTCAATTTATTTTTTGATCAATGGTTATTATCTTTAACTTCAAGCTCATATATTAGGTCTCATGTAGTGAGTAAACAGTTTATATGAATGTCTGATGTTTGGCATGAGATTGTTACCGCTTTCAAAACGTGTTCTGATTATGGGAACCTAGAAAATTCCCGAAATAGATCTATCAACACATTCCTGAAAGAGTCAAATAATAAATTTGAAAACAAAAATCTCTATAGATTATTTGTTAGAACAATATCCTTATAAAGAAATATAGAGTATGGCCTTGAATTTAAATAATTTTCATTTTCATTGCACAATTAAAGGTCGAAAAAAACATAATTTTTATTTTTAATAAAAATTATATCAAACTTTTATAAATTTTACTAAATTATTTCCCTGAATGCATACATGCGATTGGGAAATAAATAACATATACAAATTCAATAATGTCTTCTAAATTATTTGTAGAAATGCGATTTAATCAACGCCCATATCTGATCAAAAAACCCAAATAAAAAAAAAAAAAATACAATTATTGGAAATTTTGTGTAATATTTTTGGGAATTGCGGTATTGTGTTTATCAAATTTAAAATTTTTAAGTTTTCGTTTTGATACAAACTTTTTATATGCAACATTTCATCGAAATATATGCATTTTGAACACTCTGTGGATAGTGAAATTTAAACACCAATTGACCAATTCCCTTTAATATCACCGTGAAATTAATCGATGTTTTTCGATTTTGATAAAAAAAAAAATTATTTTTTTTTTTGGAAAACTCTGGCAACCCTATATCTTTAAATTAAATATAAAAGGTCATAACTTTTAATGTGTAAAAAGTATCGACACATTTTTTTTGCATAGAACGGCTAGGTTTTTGAATATAAAAAAATAAATAAAAAAATATTTCACACATTTTTTAAAAATTAAAATTTTTGAAAAAAAAAAAACTAAAATCAATTTTTGGAAAAAATCGATTTTTTAAAATTTTTATAAAAACAGCTACAAATGTGTTCTAAACACCCTGTAAAATTTCAGAGTGGAAAGCTCCTTACTTAGTGAAATATCAGAAAAAAATGAAGAAGTATGTACACCAGAAAATGTGTGTTTTTTTTTCAATAGTAATAGTAATAGTAGTTTTAATAGAAGCATCGGGTGAACTTTGTGTGATGCGTTAACTTTGACGGGTTAACTTTGTGTGATTGCCTTTTAATAAGTAATAACCTTATCATATACTTAAGTCCTTGGTATCTCCGGAAAAAAAATTCCTCTTGTTTATTATACAAATAAAAAATTATAAAGGACTACAGAATTGGGAAGATCCAAATAATATGAAAAATGAAATATTTGTTCCTATGTTAATTTTTTTGTTTTCCTGTCCAAGACATGCACTCAGAGAAATTGTTATTTAAATTTAAAATGTTTGAAACAAATTGCCCTAATAATGAGGGGCCTGGGGGGAGAACTACACTCACAATATTTTTTCCATAAAGACTAATTAATATACACATTAAATTAACTGGAAATCAGTTAAAAACAGGACAACTTACTTTTTGTTTCAAACAATTGTATTTTTTAGTTTATTTTCAACTGTTACAATATAACTCAACTCAATATAATAAGGGTGTTTTTATACAGATATAGAACTTTAAGTTGGCAAGACTTTTTTAACTGGTTGCCATTTTGTCATCTGTCAAGTTATTTATGTTTAATTTGGTTTGGCATTTCAACATAATAGACTGACGGCTGAACAACGCTTCCAAATTGTGCAAATTTATTTTGAAAATCATGGTTCTGTTCGAAATAGGTATCGCACAAAACCGAATCCGAGTAATTTGAATATCCTATTTACTACTACACTCAGGGAACTTCTGCTTTACAAATATGTAGTTGTTTGGATTGTAATGCAGTTTCTTTATTTTTAATATAAATGTCAGTCATTTGTAAAACAAATTAAATTTTTTAGTAGTTCATTTAAAAAAAAAACAAACCACATCAAATGACTGTTTTATGATTTTACAATCATTTTTTACAGTAATTTTTTGTTATTTAAAGAAATAAAAAAATAAATGTTTATCTATTTTATACTAACTTATGTGGTTCATTTTTACTACACGTGTTAGTAATTTTTTGATCGGTAAAAACGAATGACAAATGTTAGTTGAATTTAATGAAATGTTAGTAGTCTTTTCTTCAACTGAAATTTGATTTCTTTATGGCTACAATTGCTGTCGTCTTTTACCTACATAATATCGTTAGTGTCCTGGAATTGAATAGTGATTTTAACAACAAAATTTAGTTAATACAATAGAATTTTAGTTACAGCAACCAAAATATTCATAAATCACATTTGAATTGGTTGTGGCCAATAATACACATGTGTATTATACACTTAATAATTAGCCTGACAATTTATTTTTCGGTGTGTACAAGCTTTACACATTCTGTGTCTAAATTTACGACTTTTGAGTGATATTAAGCAAAATGTTACTTGCTTATAGTACTAAGTAAATAAAAAAAAAAATCTTTTGAGTGCATATGAGCAAAATCCAGTTCAATATCAAATTACAAAAACTAATTTAAATTTTTTTTAATTGTGTAATTTATTAACCATAAATAATTAAAAAATCACCATTCAAAACATTCCCAACTAATAGTGATTCATTAACACATTATACACCTTAAAACTAAAAGAGAATTATAAATTATTATAATCTTGGGAAATCAAATGAAGGAACAAAAAAAAAAAATATCTGCTAAATCATTAAAATTACAGCAAATGTTCTTATGACCAGCAGGCAACAAGAGTACAAACATTCATAAAAAGTTTAACAACGACAAATAACCATGAAATTTATTTAAATCATAAAGCTAATTTAATACGATACTTGTACTTCAGATGGAAAAGAAAATCAAAAATACTCCTTGGACATTAGGGTGTCCCGAAAAAGTTACTTTTTGCGAATTGGCTTGAGTAATAGCTAGGGTATTCAATTTACTCGGCTTTGCTTTTGCTCGAGTAACTCGATTTTGAGGTTTTTAATTTACTCGAGTAGGCGAGTAAGATTTTAAAATTGCTCGAATAACTCGAGTAACTCGAACAATTTTAATACTTTAATTTTATTTTCCAAAAACTCACATTTTTGTAAGTTTTTATATTTTATTAGTACTAATATAACATATATATAAAAATTAACAAATTAATTAAAATTTTTAGTAAAAAGTATATCTAAAAGAGAAAAACATTTGCTAAGATCATTTATTATTGCGACAGTTTTGTCTCAGTACACTCAAAGCAAAAGCGTTATTATATCAATGAAATTCTTTATAAATATGTTGAAATCTTCATTGATTTTCTTTCAATATAACTGGTTCATAAATATGTATTAAACTGTTTTATAAAAATATTTGTAAGGTGATCCGTTTTGTAATTTCACTCAGACTTGACACAGTGTTGTTATATTAGTGTGTTAGTACTAAACGAAAAAATAGTCCATTTTGTCCTATCATTTTGGGATTTTGAGATATGTAATTTTTCTAAAAAAAAATTATAAAGAAGTTTTGAAACAACTTTCATGAATATTTAAGAAGATTTTCATCATATTAATGCAAACTTCATTACTTCTCTATGTAAATTTTAATATGTGGAAATTTTGAGTAGGACCGCTATGAATTTCCATATAGGGCTTCTAAAATTGGCTTGTTACAACGACATAAAAGGGACCAACAAAAAGTTTTTAGTAAATGACATTTAAAAATTCTTTTTTGAAAATATAGTATTTATATGTAGTTTCTTTAGATCAAATGGCAACTAAATTAAAAAAAAAAAAAAAATAATGTTTGATCCCACTTTTAACCCTCAAATCTGCACCAATAATCTTAAACACCCCAGTCTTAGAACTTGTTTCTTTAAAAATATCCAAGTTTCTTCGATATCGGAGTTTTTCGCATTAAGTTCTTCGTTTTTCGTAATATAATTTCTTTAACAGTGATCACTTAATATAAAAATACACTTAACATTTAAATATTCACTATAACAGTCACATTATTTTATACAAAATATTAAAAAAAATATAAAATAGTTCATATTTTTAAATTACTCGAGTTACTCGATTAATCGACCAAAATTGTTCGAGTTATTCTTTACTCGAAATTGGCCACTTCGAATTACTCGACATCATTTCATCGATTAATCGAGTAACGGTTAACCGATTGAATACCCTAGTAATAGCACTAAAACGATGAGTATTAGAGAATTGCATACGGGAAAAATAACGAAATTTTTTTAGAGTGTACTTTTAGGTCGCGGCACTTGATTAAAGATTTAAAAAATGGTACGTTTTGCTAAAAAAAATTTGTCTTATTTTTTTTTATCAAAAACGAGCTCAATAGTTTCGTTATGTAGAGCTTATGATGGGAAAAAGATTCATATTTTTTTTTTAAGAATACTTTTGGTCCTCCACAGCATTTTTTAGTTTTGAGGAAGTACATACACACAGATAATAAATTGGTGGAATTCTATTGTAACCAACAAAATGTAATCATTATTGAATAATTTTAATTGTAAGTACTTAAAATTCATCATCAGAATAATCAAATTATATTGTAAACATAAAATATATAAAATTAACTAAAACACAGTAACATCATTCAAAATATTGGTTTTCTTATTCAATATTGAAAAAATATTATCTTCTGCATTACTTTAACACCAACAACCAACCACTTTTCCGAAATTGTATCCCTTGAATAAAATATTTGCAGTTTAAATCGAATATTAGTTTCGCCTGCAAAACAAACAATCACTCTATCTAAAATATTAGTTTTCGTTGCCAATTTTAAAATAATTAGGGAATTTACAAGGTGTACACTCATAAAAAAAAGTTTGTAAAGTCAGCAAAAAATTTTGCTGAGTCAGCAAAATTTTAGTCAGGAGGATGCTAGCAAAAAAGTTGCTAATGTCAGCAAAATCTTTTGCTGAAAATCAGCGAGCTGATTTTTAGCAACAAAATTTGTAGATTCAGCAAAAGTTTTGCTAACACTTAGTAGATTAGAAATAAAAAAGCGTTGGTAAAAATTAATAAATTTTTTGCTGAATTTTAGTAGACTGAAAAAAACGCAAAAAATTTGTAGAAAAATTGTAATTTAGTTAATTTATTTGCTGAAAATCATAAAACATATTTTTGTGATTCTTTTAAAAATAATTTACTATAATAACGAAATATAACAATTTTAATTTTCCCCACATTGACGACATGAATTAATTTAATATCTGAAAATATATAGAAATAAATATATATAACATAACAAAAATTTTCTTTCAACTACTTACATCAATGGTTGTCTTAATGATGCTATGACGAAACTGCCGAAGATAATTCTAGAAACGAAACGAAAAAATAAACAAAACAAACGAAACGAAAAAAAACAACCCTTTTTTTGCAATAAGAAAAAGAAACCATACAAATCTACCTAAGATGTGTGTTTTTGTCTTTCTCTTTACTCTGTCTACATGTCTGTATATGTTTTTTCATGGTTGATTTTTTACTTGTCTTGTTAGAGTTGTACTTTTTAATATCATTTTCCTCTTCTCTACTACATCTTGCCATGCCGCGACATCTGCTTATCAGCACAATTTTTTTTAGCAAAATTAATTAGTAAAACATTAGTATATTAGTAAAGCATTAGTATAAAACAGTTAAGTGCTGAATAAGTATAACAAAAATTTTAGCTGAAAACACGATTTTAGCAAAAATATTTGCTAAAAAATAGTATACCTGATTTACAAGACGTTTTACTAACTTTTCTACTAACTTATTTTTTTGAGTGTACTATAGTGTTGTATTTGTCGTATGTGCTAATATTATACAACAGTTTCTAAAAATGTTATTGATATTCTTCGTGCAAATATATTTTACGACAATACAAATTGAGCATGTATGTTTTTCCAGTATAGTATGTTTAGTGTCAGCTGTTTTTTGATTACTATTTAATCAGCTGTTTTTGTTATTCCGTTTTAAAAGAATTTTTTTGAGCTTCTGCAACATTTAAAACAAATAAATTTGTCTGTGCCAATAAAAAAGGAAATTTGTCAAATTAATAAAATGGAAGCTCAAAAAAAAAAAAAATTAAATGCTGTTTCAGATAAAGCCGAAGCGGGTATTGAAAAAAAACAGTTGAATTCTTATTTGTTTTTACCATAAGTACATCGGATGCATATTTTTCGCACAAAGCCGTAATAATTTTATATTTTACAGGTTTTGTCGGCATTTTTTAATATTTTTTTCCGACGTTTCGATTTTGACGTTTTTAGTACTTAAGAATTAGAAAATATAACATGCTGCTGATATATGTACTATTTTTTTGCACATGACTTTACGACTTATGACTTTAAGGCACCATGTGAATTCACCAAAATATAAAGTTTTTTAATAGTTTTGGCAACTCTAATAAAATATTAAGATTAGCAACCCAATTTCTGCTGTAAATACAAATCTATTTTTAGACATTAATATTTGACTTGAAAGAAAAAAAATATTTAAGGTAGAAATTTGAAAATACAAATTTAAATTGGGTTCAGGCTAGATGTAAAGCAATTGCCTGACAAGCAGAAGGTCACCGGTTTGAGCGCTGATACTGGCATAAGAATTTTTTTTAATAAAATAATTTTAAAATAATATATTAATTTTTTTATAGTTTTTGGTAACTCTTATAAATATTGAGATCAGCAGCCGGATTTCTGTTGTACATACACAACTATTTTTAGAAATACATATTTAAATTTGAAACAAAAAAAACTTTCAAGGTTGAAATTGGAAAATACAATTTCAAATTGGGTTTAGGCTAGAGGTAAAGTTCGTCAAGCAGAAGATCGCCGGTTCGAGCCCAGATCGAGAATAGCAAAACAAAATATCTATTGTACATACAAATCTATTTTTAGACAAATATTTAAATTTGAAACTAGAAAATATTCAAGGTTGAAATTTAAAAAAAAAAAAAGTATTTAAATTCGGTTTAGGGTAGAGGTAAAGTACTTGCCTGACCAATGCAAGATCGCGGGTTCGAGCCCAGTTCGAGGCATATCGTTTTTTTATTAATAAAATAAATGTTGTTGAACGCATGCGAATCTATTTATTTATGCGAATCCAAAAACATAAAATATTCAATTGTTACAATAAAAATTCGAAATTTGTAAAGAAATATCGGTTGTTACAATAGTATAAAAATTTACTAATAGTGATAGTACGTGGAACCGCAAAAAGTCGGTTGGCAAAAAATTCGGTTGCAACTACAAAACTGTTTTCTGTGTGTACTAATTTTATATTTTTTTTTTTGTAAATTGTTAATAATAACACTCAAATAACACCTTGGTAATGACAACTTTTAACAAAATGAATTTATGAATGAATTAAATGAATTTTTTAACTAAAATTGGGCTCAACATTTTTGCAATTCTAAGTTTATTGAAGAAAATTTTTAAAAATATTTTTTTAAATACTTTTTCCTAAACATGCTTTGCATTGCAAAAATTTTAAGTCATATTTTAAAATTTAAAAAAAATAATAATAATCAAAATTTAATTATTATTTTGATTATTCCGCGAATAGCGGATTGAAAAATTCTTTAAAAAATTTTCTATTATTATTTTTTTTTAAATTTTGACACAGTTAAGTGTCACACAACTGTTTTTATAAGAACAAAATAACATCAAAATATTATATACCTGTTGAAAACTCAAAAATGCTGTGGGGGACCTAATTGTATTGTAACAAAAAATTATGAATATTTTTCCCATAATAAGATCTACATAACTTTTTAAAAAGTTCGAGTAAGGCAACTTTTTTAAGCAAAACGTACCAATTTAGAAATCATAAATTGCATGTCGGGACCTAAAAGTACCCTCCAAAATGTTTTCTCTATTTTTCCATTGGTCAGGCAGGTACTTTAATACTCATCGATTTGAGTGATACTACTTAAAAAAAAATTTTCCGGGACACCCTATTGCACATACACTCATCTATACAAAAGTGTACATATAAAAATGATTAGGGAAGGTATGAATATTGTGTGCATAGTAAGTATGCAAGCACGCAATGCGTAAATTTCAGATATCCACAACTTTAAGCACAACTAGAGCTGTAGATAATCGGTTACTTTTCATAAATACTGAATTACACTGCGCAACTCGAAAAATAAAACAAGAGTACCAACCATTGATTCTAAATATTTCGATCGCTCTGATTTTAATGGTGTACCCAGTTTTTTCACTAATGTCCAAGATTTTTTACGAAATTTTATTAAAATTTAGCATGTTTTAACTTAGTTTTTTATATAAGATATTTGCTCTTAATTTTTTATGTTAAATACTGATAAGACCTTCAGCAACATTTGTGTATAATCCCAAGTTAATCCGCTATTTTTCTCAGTGTTTACTATATTTTACTATTTATGCACAATTTATGATCCCATTTCGCAATCAATCAAAGCATTTTTGAGCATAAGTAAAAAAAAAAAAAAAACAAATATGAGCAAATATTTCGTGTAGAAAAAAAAAAAACAAAGAAAATGCCGTTCAATTGAAAGTCAATCTAAAACCTCATTTATATTATAACCAAAAACTAGTAGTTTTTAAAAACTATTAAAATTTTCATGGAATATGACAAATAAACACAAGTATTTTTGAAAAACTGCTAGTTTTTGGTTGTAGTATAAATGAGGTATAACGCTTTTCTTCGGTACAGTAAGATTTTTAAAACAAAAAAAAAATCGTTTTCCTAAATCAAAATATAAAAATGATTTCATTAACCCTCTAACGGGCAAGCCCGCCTCCAGGCGGGGTATTTTAAATTTGCAGTAAGTGCGCCAAATAAGTCATTTATAATAAGAATTTAAGCTATTTCAGTAGATAACCATCTTTACAAAATATGTTGTATAATAATTTGTTGTGTGTAAGGCACGGTTTGAAAGCGAAAAAGTGTTAAAATTAAAATTTTCTTAAAATTTCAAAAAATTAATATTTCGAAATGAATACAATATTCAAAAATCTAGAAAACAAATTTATGTTGACGGGAAACCCTTGATACTAAACACAAATCAAGATTGGAGTTAAAACTTTTAAAAAAGCTCTAATTTTGGTATAAGGACATACAGGGTTTCAAAAGGATACCTGTACAGGACATCGTCTTAATTTAAAAACGCACGCACGGATTTTTTAAAATTTAGCAGAAAGATTATATTAAGTATTCTAAGGAAAACCTTAAAGTTTATTCAAAATATATTGAAGTTAAGGTGCATTTTCGCTCAATTTCGCGTTTTGCGAAAAACGAAAATCGCCATATCTTCTTTACTAAAAGCACAAAAACGGTAATTTTATTTTTAAATCTTGCTAAGAGGAATTGTATGCCTAAAGTGATTTATTTTTATGGATTAGTTTTTGGGATTCTCTCTTAACCTATTTTGACACATATCGGCTGAAATAGGCAACGAAAAACTTTGTGTCTTTTTTTTCGTGCCGAAGAAATAGTATAAATTTCATTGCAAAAAAGCTTAGGCCGGTTTGAGTATTAAATAAATATTTGGTCCATATCAGTTTCAGACAATCGATAAAAAAAACATGTAATTGCATTGAATTCCTTGGCCACTAGTCACTTTCAATAAAGTGATATAATGATTTAGGGTAATTTAATAACTCGTTTTATGATTTAATTCACGAAGAATAAATCAAAAGAACCATTTTTGGTTGATATTATTTGTTAAAGAATCCAGAAAATTCAAATTGACTGTTTTCATTAAAAATGGATTTTGCGAATTCATTCGTTGAAAATCGAATTAGATTTAAAAATGGAATTAAGGTATTTCTATACTTCTTATCACTGGATTGATTCAGTTCTCCAAAATTCAGATGTAATTTTCTACAAAGAAAAAGCATGCTCAAATTTAATTTTTAATAATATTAATTGTCTTCAATACACATTTTGAAAATTTAAAATAAAAAAAGTACAAAAACCAGTACACAACCAAAAGTACTTTTGCAAACTATTTTAGGTGGTACGCATAAAACAGTACATGTACTGCGAAAAACAGTACGTCTGGAAACCCTTCTAACATGTAGATACGGGAAGGATTTTCTGAGTGTACATATTGGAACTCAAGTCATTATTTTAACTTTTAAGGTAATATAATGATTAATAAGTAATGATCTATCATTACTTGGTAATCTATTAGGTAATGACCAGTCATTACACAGAGCTAACTATGCTTTTTTTATAGATATCAGCTACCTGTTCTAAGTTAGTTCTATGACATGTCACAAGGTGTACATTTTTGTGACAGGTTCTCCTTTATTTTAAAGGCCCTTTTTTATGTTATTTTGTTTTTTTTTATCGATTACCCATTAACAATTTTCCAGAACACTAATGCAAATAACTTTTTGATTGCGTATTGAAAAGAAACTTTGGCAACAGAAAAAATATGTGTGCAACACAACAACGCCTGTGGTAATAATAAAGATAAATGTCATGTCAGATCAGGACTAAAGGAATAAAAAAAAAAAAAAAATCTTGAAAAAAACACGAAACTAAAGGCAAAATGTTTAAGACTTTTTTCATTCAGTTTGGCGCATGTGTAGACAGACACGTTGTTGTCAGTTAAAACATTTGCATTTAGAACATACAGATGAGACCTGTATGATTTTATGCTGAGTTTGGTCAGTGTCTTAATATACTACTGACTCCGACCAAACGACCAAAGCCAGGCGACCATCTATGACTAATGTGAATGATAAATTTGTATTAATAAAATATGTAGAGACCAAAAATAAAAAGGTAACCACTTCATGCTACACTCATAAAAAAAGAAGTTAGTTCAAAAGTCTGTTAAACTTATTCTAGTTCGGTTGAGCTAATTTTTTCTGCTGTTATCGTTTAAAATCAGTTATTTAGCTAAAGTTATCTCATTTTACATATATTTAGTTAGAATATTGCTCTACCCTCATGTCCAAACATCTAATATGTTATTGTAATATTAGATTTATTTGTTGCTTTTCAAAAAGTTTAATCATTTTCATGATAGACAATACAATTGTTTCATTGGCATCACTCAAATCATCCGTTGTCTGCAATAGAAAAAGATAATTGACTTAACTCAAATGGAGAGATTACATACAACAGAGAAAATAAACTCTATGAGAATTATTTTGTCTGACTTAATGTATAAACTGCCTGATCTGGTAACCCTAATTATAAAATCGAAACTATTTGAAAAAAATAACAATTCTACATATATTTTGTACTTCAGTACATGTATTTGTTGTATTACAATTTGTATAAACAATATATATCCCAACAAACTGTGTTTGTTGAGAAGAGCCGTGGTATGCTTATTGTTCAAAATGTTTTAAAATTTCATCCGTATTTAAACTAATTGTCGACCTAAAATGTATTAATTCGTGATTCTCAAATTTACAAATTTTGCCAGTTAATTTAAACCACAATTGTTTTCAAACCATTGTTTTTTTGTGTCTCCGCTATCTGTCTTACTTGTAGATGGCGGTATTTTCTCATATTTTTATTTTATAATCATAAAATAGGCTATATCTCGGGAACTAAGCGAGATGAAGCAAAAAGGATCAAAAATCGTTCGTACCTATTGAGTACTCTTTATTAACTACTTATATTCCCAGTAATAAATATGGACCTGCCTTCTGTCAGCTCCGGCAAGACCTGTTTAGCAGAAATTTTCAGTTGATTTAGCTTAAAAATTCGGTTAATTTAGATAAATTCTTAGTTAGTTTAACTACAAATGTCCACTCAAATTTAGTTCTTCTAAAATTAAGGTCACCTAAATTTAGTAGACTCTAATTCTCAACATCATTGAAAATTCTGCTGGTTGTCGTAGCTGAAATTTCAACTATTTGTACGGGCTGTTTTTTATGAGTGTAATATTCGTATAAATGCGTATTAAATGGGTTTGTTGTGACATTTATATTATTGTGTTATTTCGAATAAAAAAATATCAAGAAGAAATAATTCATACATTCATAAGAAATATGAAAAAAAAAAAAAAAATACAAAAATGCAAATTTTATTCATAATAATACAAGTCACTTGTGCGTTGGTTAAGATGTCTAGATTAAATATTATGGTTTGATTTAAATTTTTCTTTTATTAACTTGCCTATTGTGATGAAATAAATAACTTTATCAGAATTGACTTTGTAGCGTCGTCGTCGTTTTTTTTCTTACACAGAAAGAAAATATCTAAAATAGTTTGAAATACCTGAAACGTTTAAAATAATGAGAGAAAAATCGGTTAAAATTTAACAAAACACGGACAACATGTCCCAAATTAGGCAAGAACCGATCATTGATCGGACTTTTATATGAAAGACACCGGTGTCATTAATATGGCGTTAACATATGAAGTGATCAATTGACACATATTAGACACCTCGTCACGTATTAAGTGGTGTGTCTAAAAATAGATTTCAAAATAAATTAAAAAAAAAACTAAAAGCTTTTAAAAATCGGAACCAACAATTTTAACATGGCGTTGTCAAAGACACATTTTAGGAATTTAAGTTGTGCGTATAAAAATAATTGTTTAAATAAATGAAAAAGGTTCGAGATCAGAACGTTTTGCTTACAACGAAATATGATCTACTGTCTAAACTAACGTTGCACAGTGTAAGGTTTCACCATTTTAGGGAGACAAAATTATATATGTTAAAAAATAATAAAGCTATACCTATAAAATTTAGTAGAAGATATTATTTTTAATCAACCTTAGGTTAAAAAATGCGCGGAACTGGACAACTGACACTCCCACATCCATATATACTCCCACTCAGACATATATAATTGGATAAATTTACTTATGATACGATTATTGTTTAAAAGCTTTGGATAATCAAGATAAACTAAAAAACAGACATGGGCGACGTCAATTACATTTCACAATTACTCACTTGTGATTATTGGTCATATAATTACTGACTTCAGACCCTACGCTCACAATGTTTATTTTTTGAAATCTATAACATCCTACTAAAAATTTTCATATCAACTCGAAAATTTCTTTGAAAATTTCTTAGATGAACATCACAATTTAAAATATCAAGCCCCAAAAATTTTAGTTTGACATAAGCAATTTTGATTGCTAAATTTAAATGGGGATTTTAATAATCAGACCATAATATTTAGCCCCTTTATTCAATTTAGCAACTTCAATGTAATAGTTTTCGAATCAAATTGTATTTCAATTAGATATAAGCATATATCAAATTGATACATTTCTTTCTTGCATCATATTAATTTGAGATTCATGTGAATTACACGTGATCACGCGTGAGTGAAAACTTATTTCATGTGAGCGTGAGTTAGTGTGAGTAGGAAAGTTTCTTCTTGAGCCAAATTTTTGCGTCAGTAAATGTGCGTGAGTAGAATTTTTTTAAAAAAAAAAAGATTTGCTCTTAAAATAAATATTTTCTTTAACTTTTTATACTGGGTTATTATTGTCATATTGAGAAGAAATCAAATTTTCAGCCATTTTAATTATGATACAAATTCAATTCAAGAGAAGTCTATTGACTTTTTAAAATTAAAAATTTCAAAACATTTGCCTAAGAAAACAAACCTGTTTTAGTGATTTTTTATAATTTCCGAGAGTTCTGAGAAAAGTTTCCGGTGATCGGGAAGTGAAAAATCTTAATTAGAGAAAAACTTTAGATTCTAAAATTATTGAGACTTTTTAAATCCGAGATGAACTATCGAATCTAAAAACAGTATAAAAATAATGTTTTTTTTTTTAAAGATGGGGCTAGTCATTTTTTTTAATTTCTGGGAGTTTGGAGAAAAATCCCGAGATTAAAACCAATATTGCGAACTCTTTTGTAATTTTTACTTCAATATTATTTGAATGGATTTACTTTATAATGAAATAATTACTTTAAAATCTTAATTCTTTTATATTCCTTTCTTTAACTTCAATTGTTAGAGACACAACAAATGAATTTCCGTCAAAATAATACAAAAACTTGTCTAATCCTTAAATACTTATTTGAAGACTAAATAATCACTTCTTACCAAACAATAAGACACACACACACTTGCAATCTTGGGTAATGCAACATCTAAGGAAAATCAATATTTCATACAATGAAAAAGATGCAATTAAGTTATCAACACTTCAGAAAAACTAAAATTAAAAAAGTATAGAACACAAAAGTCTAACAAAAACTATGATGCTGATGACAACAAGTGCAACAATTTGTACTAATAAGCTACCAAATTTAGACACAATTACTTTTTTAAGTACACGAACTTAGTTATTATAGAGAGGTTTTTCATTTAGTTGGTAGTTGAAGATAGATATATATATATATATGTATCTTCTTCTATTCTATTTAGCAGAAAGACAATAGAAAAACTTCCATCTTCTGATAGTACTACACGTACAGTTTTATAGCAGACAACTAACAGACATAAGATAAACATACATGAAAAACGTAGTTCATAGTTAACGTGACCAACTGTTTTTTGATCAAAAAGAGGGACTCGGCAGACGAAAAAGCGGGATTTTTATCTAAAAACATGGATTTTTAAAAACAAATTTTTATTACTTTTGTTTAAATAAAAACTTTAAATAAACTTAACTAGTAAGTGAGATACTTTTTCTTTAAAAAAATCAGGAACAAAATCAATATTTTCTTTGTATGGTTTAAAAATCGGGTTCATAAAACGTCCCAGAACTATAACGAACCAAAAACGTTGAGTTTAAATAATTGAAATACATCAAAAAGTACTAAAAGTTGCAATATATAACAAAAGAAATATAAGTTTTCTGATTTATATTAAAAAAAAAAAACGATACAAATAAAGTGTGCTTTTGACGAAAACACACAAATTCGCTACGTCTCGCAACGAATTGCAAATCTTTTAAATTTTTTTTCTTTAGACTTTTGTATTTAGTTTGATGTAAAAATCTTGTTTGTAGCTTTTCATTTGATAAAGTTATGATGAAAACATATATTTTAAACTTACTTATGCAAACATTTGCCGAAATAACTGCAAAAAACAACTGTTACTAAAATACGGTAATTTTTTTGGATTTTTATGTTTTTTGGCGCAGGGAATGGCTTTGTGCCACATTTTAGACTTCGATTCGGCACTAACACAAAATTTGAAAATCCCATCACTGGTTCTGCAAACTTTAATTCAATTAAAAAACAACTAAATTTCGGATATATTAAAAATGTATAAAACAATACTAGTATCAACCTAGCTAATATGTTTGATTTGCTTTATTTTTGTAAATATACGGAGGTTTGAAAAGCTCGTTATAAATTAAAAATAACATAAAAATAATCTCGATGTATATAAAAACAAAAAACTAATATAACTGTAAAAAATATTACTTGAGCCAGAGTACACACTAAAATTTTTTTATATAAATAGAACATTTTTGGTCTTCAAAGTTTAGTAACGTCATGATGCTTGTTAGGAAAAGACCTAACCACGTGGTCAGTGGCGTACCCAGGGGGGCCTGGGGGCCAAAGCCCCCCCCCCGAAATATTTTCGATTTTATATTTTATTTTTGTTTTGGTTAGTATGTAATAAATGAATTTATAATATTTTTTTGAGACTATAATTTTTCAAACTAATGATATATTAACTGAAATTGATCTATGGAAACACTACCATAAAGACCATCAAATCCGCTAGATGCTATTCAAGATTGCAACAAGGAACTGTTTCCAAACGTTTACATGTTTTTACATTTACTGATAGTAATTCCTGTTACAACTGCATCCGCGGAGAGAAGTTTTTCCACCATAAAAAGAGTGAAAACATATTTAAGGAATTCTATGGGTGAAGCTAGACTTCGTGCTCTAGCTCTTGCATCAGTGTATCGAGAAAAGCAGGGACCGAAAATAGCAGTTATTTCCAAATTTTTAAACAAAAAAAGCAATTAGAAGTAAATGTCGGAAAACTGTTTTGATCCTATGAACTAGTCTATAATAAATGCACTGCTTTTTAAAATTTTGATTTTTATTTTTTTTAGCAAAAATAAAAGTTTTTTTTGATTTTTATTTTGTTGAGCAAAAATAAAAAATATGTTTTGATTTTTATTTTTTCGAACAAAAATAAAAGTTATATTTGATTTTTATTTTTTCGAGCAAAAATAAGAGTTATTTTTGATTTTTATTTTTTCGAGCAAAATAAAAGTAATTTTCTGATTTTTGTTTTTTCGGGCAAAAATAAAAGTTAGTTTTTGATTTTTATTTTTTCGAGCAAAAATAAAAGTTATTTTTGGTTTTTATTTTTTCGGGCAAAATTAAAAGTTATTTTTTGATTTTTATTTTTTCGGGTAAAAGTTATTATTTGATTTTTATGTTTTCGAGCAAAAATAAAAGTTATTTTGATATTTATTTCAATTTCTTGAGTTGAAATTCCATAAGTTATAAATTTTTATTTTATAACGAATAAATAACAAATAACGCAGTTATATTATATATATATAATATATAAATATATACATATAATATATAAATTTTATGGTTGCCTTTAGTAATATTTTCGAGTTTTATAATCAGTAAAACTTATTTTTAATATGACGATTTTTTTGAAGAATTCTTGTTTTAAAAATGACGATTTTATTTTCCAAAAATTGGAGCACTGCTCGTACAAATAGAGATGTTTGTCTTGTAGTTAGATACTTAAAAATGTATAATAATATATATTAATACAGTTATCACAAAAAATAACATTGCAAAATATTTGCTGTATATCTATCATCACTGAAAAATCAGAATTACAAAGCTAATAACTTTTATTTTTGGTAAAAAAAAAAAATTAAAACCAAAAAATGGCTTTTATACTTGCTCGAAAAAAATAAAATCAAAAAAAAAACCTTTATTTTTGCTCGAAAAATTAAAAATCAAAAAATAACTTTTATTTTTGCTCGAAAAAATAAAAACCAAAAAATAACTTTTATTTTTGCTCAAAAAAATAAAAATCAAAAAAAAACTTATTTTTGCCCGAAAAAATAAAAATCAAAAAATAACTTTTATTTTTGCTCGAAAAAATAGAAATCAAAAAATAATTTTAACTTTTGCTCGAAAAAATAGAAATCAAAAAATAATTATAACTTTTGCTCGAAAAAATAAAATCAAAAAATAACTTTTATTTTTGCTCGAAAAAATAAAAATCAAAAAAATAACTTTTATCATCTGGCTTTTATGAAAAAAGGAATAATTTTTGCGGTCCCTGGAGAAAAGGTTGAACCTGACATTGTCATTGACACTTATGAAATTGACACTTTTATGAAAAAAATCGTTGAATTAAATTTTAAAGAGCTTTGATAATAGTATATAAGGATCTTAATTAATATGATAGCTCACTTTAAAAATCAAAATAAAATTATTTAATTGATACATAAATTTGTTTAATATTTCAAAAAAAAAAAAAACTTGTTTGTAGATATAAGAAAACTAAAAAAACAAAGACATGTCAAAACATTTTTGCTTCAAAATTGCTATCATAACTGGGTATAACGTCAATGGTAACTTTCCCATCCAAAACTTATTTAACAGATACAAAATATTAGTGTCCGACCGAACTCATTTTTTTCGGCCGAAGCCGAACTTCGGCCATAATATCAATGTTCGGCCGAAGCCGAAGCTGAACTTTTTGTTTTAATAAAAAAAAATATGAATTGTTTTTTTAGATCAATAAATTTAAACCAAAATTATATGCTTTTCAAACAAAAAAAAATTTTAAAAACAAAAATTGGGCCGCCCCGAAACAAAATTCTGGGTACGCCGCTGCACGTGGTTGATTACTAAGAAGACAAGAATGGAGCAAAATTGATTATTAATAGGTTTTTTGTTAAAGTTCTGCCTATTATATAGGCTCTAGCTTTTCTAAAACTTCGGGTTCTGATGAGATCTTTAGCCAGATCGAAATACTAGTATCAACCTAGCTAATATGTTTTATTTGCTTTATTTTTGTAAATATACGGAGGTTGAAAGCTCGTTATAAATTAAAATAACATTTTACCATTGTTTATGAAAAAATCTATTACTAAGTTCTAATAAAGAAAACGAAGAATTTTGGTTTAAAAAGCATGAGGCGGGATGGTTGGTAAGGTTTTTCATAGTACAACATACATACAAACTACATTCTACATGAGGAATAAGGTGTGCGTTCGAAAAAATGTTATCACAGAAAAAAATTATTAAAAAGTTAAACACAAAATGTATGGTCCTTAAAATCTTTTCTTTTTTTTTTTTTGTTAATAAAAAATTCATTCTAACTTGTTTACAAGAAAAAAAAAAATCAGTTTTATTCTCCTTTATACATTAATTCTCCTTTTCGGGAAACCCTCTCATTAAGGACTTTAAAATACTTTCAGTAACCTTCCTTGGAGCAGGTTTTTTATCTCTGCTTTTAATTGTCCAATTCACCTTTTCGGGGAACCCTCTTATTAATGACTTCAAAGTACTTTCAATAACCTTCTTCGAGAAGGTTTTCTATCTCTGCTTTTAATCGTCCAAGCCATGGGACACCCTTTTTGTGGCCTTTAACTATTGTTTAGGAAGAGCCCAATATTTTTCAACTGGTCTTAGCGCCGGTCTTGGAGATTTGCCTCCCTTGGTACAAAAACAATGTTATTTACTTCATACCACTCAAGGGCTCCCTTGCTGTAGTGGCAAGATGCCAAGTCAGGCCAGAAGTAAGTGAACATATTGTGCTGGCGTATAAATGAGAGAAGTCTTTTTTTGCAAACATTCTGTTATATAAATTTCGGTTTTTATTGTTAATGTCTTGCTCCTTTTTCCGCAACTGCAAATTGCTTGTCATACCACGAATTTTTACCGAATATTTTTATCATGACGACCTCGTTTTCTTCCTTAGCCAGATTTCTCTCAATGGTCAAATTTCCTTTAAACCATTGAATTACTTTCAAACAGTGTGACGACTAACTTTTGATTTCTTGGTGAATTTTGTATATGTCCAAGAAGGATTTTGTTAAAAAAAAAAACTTTTTTCCATCACTTATTTTATGATAAATTGATAAGACAAATTCTAGATTGTCAATAATTTATTTATTGACATATTTTTAAAAGGAACTATGATCAAAAAATTAAAGCTTATGGTGAAATTTACAAGGGAATGCATTTTAAACATTTTTTTCGAACGCACACCTTAGAAAGACAATGATTGAATTTTTAATGTTAATGAACAATGGGAAGGGAATCTATAAACGATTTTGTAATCGTTTTCAATTTTGGCGAAGTAGAATTTATTTTTATTTTTAATAAAACTTATATCAAACTTAATTGTTTTGATTTAAATAACTAAATTAGTTTTTGCGATGGAACGTATATAAGCACACTGATTTTTCGGGCACCCGCTTTGTTTTCATACTCAATTTCATTCGAAATGTCCACTTTTTACTAATTGCACAACAATTGATTAGAAAGAAGTTTTAACTACAAAGTATAAGCGGTAAAATTAACTGTTTCTACACAATAACTAAGAAAAAATATTAACGATGAAAGTGAAAATTAATCAAGTTCGAGGCCATACTCTATATTTTTTCATTAGGATATTATCCTAACAAATAATCTATAGAGTTTTTTTGTTTTCAAATTTATTATTTGACCCTTTCAGGAATGTGTTGATAGATCTATTTCGGGAATTTTCTAGGTTCCCATCATCAGAACACGTTTTGAAAGCGGTAACAATCCCATGCCAAACATCAAACATTCATATGAACTAGTTTACTCACTACATGAGAACTAATATACATATGAGTTTGAAGTTAAAGATTATAACCATTGATCAAAAAATAAATTGAAAACTTGTTTGATGTGCAAGATCCACCTCTGGTGGATATTCAATACACGTTTTTTGTTTTTCTCTCCTTTTTATATTTTGTTTAGTTTGTAAACAAAACATGGGAAGTAAACTAGGCGGTACTTTGCCTTTTTTACAAGTTTGTTATAATTTTTATTAAAAATAAAATTTATGTTTTTTCGACCTTTAATTGTGCAATGAAAGTGAAAATTATTCAAGTTCGAGGCCATACTCTATATTCTTCATTAGGATATTGTCCTAACAAATAATCTATAGAGTTTTTTTGTTTTCAAACTAAACAAAATATAAAAAGGAGAGAAAAACAAAAAAACGTGTATTGAATATCCACCGGAGGTGGATCTTGCACATCAAACAAGTTTTCAATTTATTTTTTGATCAACGGTTATAATCTTTAACTTCAAACTCATATGTATATTAGTTCTCATGTAGTGAGTAAACTAGTTCATATGAATGTTTGATGTTGGGCATGGGATTGTTACCGCTTTCAAAACGTATTCTGATGATGGGAACCTAGAAAATTCCCGAAATAGATCTATCAACACATTCCTGAAAGGGTCAAATAATAAATTTGAAAACAAAAAAACTCTATAGATTATTTGTTAGGACAATATCCTTATAAAGAAATATAGAGTATGGCCTCGAACTTGAATAATTTTCACTTTCATTGCACAATTAAAGGTCGAAAAAAACATAATTTTTATTTTTAATAAAAATTATAACAAACTTGTAAAAAATATTAACTTTTATCATTAATTGTTAAATAATTTAATAATGAATACTGAACGTTATGTCCGTAAGTGGGTGGACATAATTCCCATAATTACGATATCAAGTAATTCTGGGGATTATGTCCGTTTTTAATGAACATAACCACCACTTCTTGGTATTATGTCCGTTTTAATACATGGTCATAAATGCAATAATGGGGAATATGTCCATTTGTCGAAGTTCCAATTTCTGGGGATAATGTCCTATGTAATGCTGAGACATAAAACCCATGGGCATAATATCCATTTTTTAAGGGTATTATCATAACACCATTAAACCCGTATTTTGTGAAAGTAACAATGTGTTGGATGGACATATCTCAGGAAGTAGGAGGAGCTTATCCAAGATTATGGAATCAATCTCTTCTTTGGAAGATTCTCTAGGAGATTAATGCATCAATCATATTTGTGGGTGGGGTTTAAGCGGTTAATTTTTAATTTCAAAATAGGGCTTTTTGCCGTAAAGTCAAAATGTGGAAGCTCGATTTTCACCGTAGACGTATGGTCTAGTGGACTTTTTTGCTCAGTACAATCCCAAGAATCAGAAACGCGAAGCGCCAATTAAGGTTTTTTTCCTTCCATACTAATCGCTCCACCCTAGTGTTATGTCCTCAACTTATTATACCTCAAACTGTTCCACCATTTTTTATATGCTGTTCTCAAAGCCATTCCATTAAACAGCGCAAAAACCCTATTAAAATCATGCGAAAGTTTAAAAATCGGGAAATTTTGGTTTCCCTTGTAAACCATCATGAAACGTTTTAACAAACAGCGAAATTACTTTTTTAGTGAACGCATCTCCCAAGCTATGAGCAAAAAAATAAAATTAATGAAAAAACTCCTGTAAGTTTCAAGTATTTCTTTTCATTTTTCGGAGTTTAAATGGCTAGTGATTCTTTAGGTGAAAACTTTTCAACATGAATCTTTGCATGTCATAGTTTTGAAGTATATTCAACCTTACCCAGTCAATCGTTTTTCTCAATTACAAAGAACTTGAGAAATAAGAGTCATCTAAAGTCAGTTTCAAAAGAAGTCGAACATTTTTGAAACAGCTTATATAACATTTCAGATTTTTAACTTTAAAATGTTAAAAATAAGCAGAAACGTATTTAAATTAAAATGAAAACATACTTGTTTTAATTTTAAGCTGTTTCTAATAAGTTTAATGTTATTGCTGCATGATTAAAACAATTTTTTTCTCTGTGTATAACTATCATATCAAATGCCCAAAATTGGGCGCCATATTGCTAAATCCAATATTACTTGATTTTGAGCTCTAAATAATTGTATATTTAAAATATATTTGTTGATCTCAATTTAGTGACTCCAATCCATAGTTGATATACTGATGCCGTCTCTAATGTTCTATTGAGTTTATACGAAATTAAATGTTTAAGTTCTATTACGGGCTTATTTTGCCATTGGTGTTAATTCTACTGCTACTGCTATTGCTCTTGTTATTTATTGCTGCTATTGCTCTGCTGATGATGGTGTTAAAATTTCCATCATTAAAATGCAATTTTCAACAATTTGTAGGAAAAAAAATTGTATAAAGAAATTGGTAAAGCACGATTTATGCTACTGATTTTGTTGCTACACTTAAACTACTGCATTCAAGATATATTTAGAGTAAACAAGGAATAATACAACAAAATCAATTATGGGTATGAGCCACTAAACCACCCAAGCATAACCCCAGAAAAACAATAAAAAAAAGACATCCAAGACGTTGAAATGTTAGAATAGTATTAAATAGTAAATGGTACACAGAGAAAATTTACGCATTGTGACAAATGAACATCTAATCTACTGAAATGTTTGGTTGCAATACCAACAATTGGTCAATATAACAAAATTGCGGTTAAGATGGCAAATTTCAAGCGTCTTCGAAAATCATTTGTTAAACGACTAACTATTTTCTTCTGTGTTAGAAACAAATTCCAAAAATAAATTCACAAAATAGATTGTCAGTGTCAAAGCCACACTAATAACAAAAAAAAAACAACATGTTGTTTAGTAGACAATTTCCTACATTTGTACCCAAATATTTCCTCCTGGAATATAAGTTTGTATGTGTGCGAGAGTACTTTGTAGCATAAAGATATTTAATACTGTAAATAAACGTAATTTTTTGTATTTAACACATACTCTCATAATAATGCAGCATACCCTCAAGGCTTTAATATTAACAGGAATCATTCTAAAGAAATATCCTTAACTAAATGTCTTACAGCCATCATAGTAAGGAGTGAGATCGAATAATTTCCGAAACAGATTATCACTTATAACTTTTTTATGTTTAAAAGTGAACTTTATCTTTTAAAAAGTCGGCAGATTACAAAATACGAGTATTAGCGAAATCGAACCATTAGTTCTGCTTACAAATGGACTTTGAACAAAAAGTGTAGTGTAGCAAATTTACAAAAAAAAACCTTGAATTTTTTACAAAAAAAAAAAACTCAGAACACTAAAATGGTATTAATATTATTTTTAAATTATTAAAGAAGGCGTTAAAACAAGTTCCCTATACTGTTTTTTTTTTTTTTTAAATATTCTGCTCCTATCAATTAGGGCACTGAAGATATCAAGAAAATGTATTACTAACTTTTTGTTTAGATTCCATTTGTAAGGGAAATAAATAGCGGATCACTTTAATATTTTGCACACATAATCTGACAACCTTCTTAAAAAAGTTCATTGTCGTACATAAAAGCAGTTGTAATTGAAAATGTGTGTTGTGTATTTTTCTCGATCTCAATCCTTATTAACTATGGAATACTTAAATGATTTTTAATTGAAAAATTTCTATTAATTTTCTATGATTTTTTGTATACAAATATTTTTTCTTATATATTTTTGCACTTGATGTGTCGATACTTGCTGATGAGACTTTAATCACAAGTGTCACAGCTTTTATAAGGTCTATTTCATATTTATAACATAAGCATTAAATTATACTTTGTAGCTCTATAAAATTTAAACAACTCATGCTATTTTAATTTATTTTTAATTTAGAACGAGCTTTCAACCTGCGTATATTTACAAAAATAAAGCAAATCAAACATATTAACTAGGTTGATACTAGTATTTCGATCTGGCTAAATATCTCATCAGAGCCAGAAGTTTTAGAAAAGCTAGAGCCTCCAGAATAGGCAGAGTTTTAACAAAAAACCTACTAATCATCAATTTTGCTACCTTCTTGTCTTCTTAGTAATCATACACGTGGCTAGGGTCTTTTCCTAACAAGCATCACGACGTTATTTTAATTTGACAGCTGAAAATTATTGTTTTTTTTTGTTGGCTACATATCCGATTTACAAAATCGTTAACTATGTCGCGTAAAAGGATTTTTAAAAATGTTTTAATTTTTTGTATTAAAAATACAAAAAGTCCAATAACGGAATATGATATGGTTATATTAAACTTTATTTGACGCTTTTCAAAAAGTTTGATAATTTTCATGATTGACAGTACAATTGTTTCATTGGCATCACCCAAATCTTCAGCTGTCTGAAATAGAAAAAGATAATTGGCTTAACTCAAACCGATACATTACATACACCCATACAAAATAAACTATATGAGAATCTTTTTGGGTTTTTTCAAAAACTGTATTATTCTCTGCGTTTCATATTTATATGAGGACGGATCAATAAGTCCGCGACTTTTCGAACTTCCCTCGTAGTTATATGAAATGCAACACTGCTCCCATCAAGTACCACCTGTTAATAGACTACTGTCAAATTTTGAGCAAGTTCCGTCCTTTACTTTGCGTTTAACAGCTGTTAAAAACATACAACCTAGTGGATTTTTTTAAAAAATGGAAAAAAGTGAATTTCGAGTGCTCATTAAACATTATTTTTTGCGAAAAAAAAAACCGTCAATCAAACCAAGGAAAAGCTTGATTAATAGTATAGGTGCTCTGCACCATCGATTTCAATGGTAAAAAGTGGTTTACTGACTTTCGTTGTGGTCGCACAAGTACAAATGACGCTGAACGTTCTGGACGGCCAATTGAGGTCAATACACCCGAAAATGTCGAAAAACTCCACTATATGGTGTTGGCCGATCGAAGAGTAAAAGTGCGTGAGATTCTTGAGCCATAGGCATTTCATGTGGCAGTGTGGTTTCGATTTTAAATGATTTGTTGGGTTTAAGAAAGCTGTCTGCAAGATGGGTGACGCGTTTGCTCTCATTTGACCATAAACGTAATAGTGTGACAACTTCAAAGGATTGTTTGGAGTTTTTTCACCGCAATTCGAATGAGTGTTTGCGGCGTTTTGTACATGTAGATGAAACATGGATCCATTACAACACTGCGGAGACCAAGCAGCAGTCTAAACAATGGGTTTCTCCGGGTGAGGCCAAGATAAGTTTGTCGGCCAATAAGGTGATGGTAACAGTTTTTTGGGATGCACGCGGGATAATCCACATCGATTACCTACAAAGGGAAAAACAATAAACGGCGAATATTATGCCAACGTATTGGACCGATTTAACGAGGTTTTTTAAAAAAAAACCACCCATATGGCCAAGAAAAAAGTTATTTTTCATCAAGATAATGCACGGGTGCACACGTGTGCAGTCTCAATGGCAAAATTATTTGAATTGGGCTACGAGAGAGATTAGCTCCAACGATGAAATTATTGATCAAACAATCTGGCTAAAGATCTCATCAGAACCAGAAGTTTTAGAAAAGCTATAGCCTCCAGAATAGGCAGAGTTTTAACAAAAAACATATTAATCATCAATTTTGCTCCATTATGTTCTTCTTAGTAATCAATCACGTGGCTAGGGTCTTTTCCTAACAAGCATCACGACGTTATTTTAATTTGACAGCTGATAATAATTGTTTGTTTTGTTGGCTACATATCCGATTTACAAAATCTATAAACTATAAGATCTATGTCGCGTAAAAGGATTGTTTCAAAAACTGTATTATTCTCTGAGTTTCACATTTATAACTCAGCTCAAGATCTTTTTTAACGAAAAAGCGCATTTTAATCTTTTTAATTGCCAATGTGACCACCATTCATCTTTATTACCTCAAATAATCTATTTTGATATTTCACGACTAAAAGAGTTTTTTGCGCATTAAAATTTCAATAATATAAATTTGGGTTATTCTTAATACATTCACATTGATTCACACTAAATAAATATTTTAAAAATTGACATTCTGCGAATTAATACCCAATTCAGGGTTACTTGATTAGTTTAAATTCTATAGATCTGCAAAGTATAATTTCATACATGGGTTATAAATATGAAACAGACCTAACAACTATATATATATATAGTTGTATATATATATATTCTATTAAGTGAATGTCACTAATAGATAATGAACCTTACCGGTGAAGTGCTTCAAAACAGGTAAGACAAATGCTTGATTATCTTAATGGTAGGGGAGTGAGGTGTCAATTGTCCTCAAATGACCTATTCTGCTACATGTTAAGGAAGGACTTATTACAGAAATAGAGCGATATCATATGGCTGTGGATTTAGCAGTGTCAATCATATTAAAAGAACTGCTCTGTTGAGTACTTTATTTAATTATCGAAATATTTTTTAAAATCATTTATAGCTAATTTAATTTTTGTTTTAGTTTTTTTTAGATTTGTTTTGTTTATTTCTTTTTTAAATTTCAATATCGCGGCCTTATATTCCATATCCTCTATGAACCAAATTCTTGAAAATCACTTTTTGGTGGAAAACTGTTCACTGGTGACAACCACATCTCTGACAAAAATTTCAGCGAGTTAAAAATCAATATTAGTACTGTGTTTTTAATATTTTTTTCTCTGCATCAACCATTATTAACATTTATTTTCGAATGCAATACCCTCTATCAACCACATTAAGGTTATCGACATATTAAAAGTGTCCTATAATTACATATATTACACGAAGTTGTTTCCTACAACTGTACTTAATATATCAAGGTCCGTTAATTGCTTGTTAATTAGTGTGTCCCGTAAATTTTCCGGATTCTTTAAGAAATAGCATTCAATCATAGGAAAAATTATTAGAAAGTACTTTACAATTTTTTTTTTTTTTTGAGAAATATTGAAAGAAAATCATTGAATAATTTTAAATTCACGATGCGATTTTATAATATTGTAATACATGGGGAACCGATTTTTCGAATAATACGATAACCGAACTTTATGAAAAACCGGTTTTAAAAACCCGAAAAAATAAAACAACACCGGTTTATCGAATAATGCCAAATTTCTAAAAATGTGTTCAAACGTTTTCAAGTTAAGACAATGTTCCTTTGCATCCTGCATGTCCTTGAACCAAAATGTGAGCTTTTGGGAAAGTTTAAGCTTTAGTGTTACTTTCCGTTAAGTATCAACGGTTTCTGGTCAACATAAATGTGTTTTAAAGATTTTTGAAAATTTTGTTCATTTAAAAATATTTATTTGTTTAAATTTTACGAAATTCTTACTTTATCGCTTCCAAACTTATTTTTTGTAAGCTAGCAAGTAATAATATGTCATTGTTTTGCGCGACATCCTCATATAAAAGTAATTGGATTTGTAATGGCAATTGTAATGGCAATTGTAAGTACTTGCCATTACCAAATATGTACTTATATAACCACTTATATGGCAATGTTTTTCTACCCTGGGTAGATTAACGTTCTTACAATCGCTTTATATTTAGATCTTAAGTTCTCGTTTAGTTTTCTTTTAAAAACTTCTAAAATTTCTTTTCGTTAAATCCCTTTTTAACCCTCTAACGGGTAAGGCTGTATCAGGGCAGTCTTCATAAAATTTACCACAAAGAAATTAATATATTCCGATAGAAAACTAAATTTTGCTAAATATTTTGCGAAGAAATTTTTTGTGTGCCGTCCACGGTTTGGAAGCAAGAAAGCTTCAAAATCAAAATTTCGTAAAATTTCACAAAGTTTTCAAAAATCTAAAAAACCAACATAATTAAGTTGACTAAAAACTCTTAATTAGTAAGTAAGATTGAAGCTTTATGTTAAATAAAAAGTCCTTACTTTGGTAAAAGGACTCACAGGATTTTATCAGGATTCCTCTAAAGAACATCATCTTAACTTATAAACTAATAGACGGATTTTATGAAATTTTGTAGAAAGAAGACATTAAGTATTAATAGCAAAGCGTTGAAGTTTGAACAATATAAATTGAAGTTTAGATACTTTTTCGCCTAATTTCGCTTTTTCCAAAAAGCGAAAATCGTGATATCTCCTTAAATAGGAGCAGAAAAATATAGTTTTTCGAGCGTGGTTATATCTTGGTAAGAGAAATATTTGTTGTCCAAAACTTCTCTTTTATATGCTTTAGTTTCCAAAATGCACCCTAAAATATTTTGGCTCATATCGTCTAAATAAGCCAATGATAAATAATTTTGATGAAGAACTTATTATTTGTTTTTCGAGTGGAGCACATGGTATGAATTTCATTGCAAAACAGCGTTTGCCAGTTAGAGGGTTAAGATATTAAATTAAATATAAAAACTTCTTGAAATCATACCAACATAATAAATATGCAAGCAACTTTTAATTGTTTATTTCGTCCTTCTTTGGAATCTGTTACTATTTACAACTTTCACATTTTACTTCACTTATTTCTTTGCGTTTTTCAAAAAAAAAAAAAAATAAAGTTGAAATCCTTCGTTAAAAGCATTTAACATAACTGCATTCAACTTTTAAGTGCTTTACTTTATATTTAACCCTCTGCAGTTTCATTGTCATCTTCACTAGCACCATCATCATCATCACCAGGGCAGCGACTTGCATGCACTAAAAATTCGAAAATATGCACTTAAAGTAAGCAGTAAAAAAACAAAATATGGGCTTAAATATGCAATTAAATTTAAATATGCACTGAAAACACCAACAAAATATGCATTTTAATTGGTTTGATATTAAAAAATCATGTTCATAACTCAAGAACGATAGTGTAAAATAAAATATGCAAAAACATGCAATAAAAACCATTTAAAATTTCAAAGATATGCACTTAAGTGACAATTTGCAAAAACATGCATTTATAACAAAATATGCTAAAATATTCAACAAGTTGTAGCAAATTATTTGATTCGGAAAAGTATTTGGTTTAAATCGAATTTGGGCTCGTACAAATAGTTGAAAATTCAGCTACGATAACATAAAATTGTACCTGCATTTGCGACAGCAGAATTTTTAAAGAAGTTGAAAATCACCGTCTGCAAAATTTGGTTGACCTAAGTTTTAGAAGAAATAAATTTGAGTTGACAGTTTTAGTTAACTTAACTAAGAATTAAGCTAAATCAATAGAAAATTTCTGCTAAAAAGTGTTTCCTGCCTAGAGGCAGGTCCACATTTATTACCGGGATTACAAGTAGTTAAAAAACAGTACCTATACTAAGGCTATTATGTAAGTAAACACGATAGCAAATGTAGTAAAAAACAAATGAAATTTCACTTGAAGAAAGGACGACTAACATTTCATTGAATTCAACAAACATTTGTCATTTGTTTTTACTGTTCAAAAAATTACTAACAATTGTAGTAAAAACAAATAAACAAACATTTATATTTATTATTTTTTTAAATAACAAAAAACTACTGTAAAAACTGAATATAAAATCATAAAATAGTCATTTGATGTGGTTTGCTATTTTAAATGAACTACAAGGTTAGTAAAAAAAATTTAATTTGTTCTACAAATGACTGACATTTACATTAAAAATAAAGAAACTGTATTACAACCCAAATAAATACACATTTTTAAAGCAGAAGTTCCCCGAGGGCAGTAGAGTAACGATTTTTGGTACATTTTGCTCTAGCCCGCTTTATTTTTCGAGATATAGCCTATTTTATGATTATAAAATAAAAAATATGAGAAAATAACGCCATCTACAAGTGAGGCTGATAGCGAAGACAAAAGGTCGAAAAATTAGTTCAAATACGAATGAAATTTGTTCTTGAGGTAAAATGACATAACTAATTACTTTAGTTAAATAACCAATTTAACAGACCTTTGAACAACATTTTTTTATGTGATCCCAAACATGCATAAAGTCGCAGCCCTGATCGTCACCATCCTCTTTAAAGTAAATATTGTAGTTGTTGTTATTCTCTTGTTAGTTGTTATAGTCATTGCCGTCATCATAAATACTTTTACTCCACTTACAGTTTTTCTCCAAAAAAAAATAAATTTTTCATTCGTCGACACGGGCGTCAAATGAATGATGAATGATACTTTGTATCCCTTGGATGCGATTAAACTTCTATTTACTATATGAAATTCTCTTATTCCTTTTTTTCTGTTTTTTCTCGAATATATGCATTTAATTTTCCATCTTATCCTGCCCCCCCAACATTTACTTTTCAAAGTATCAAGTGGTGGAGTTGGGAATAGCGTTTATTAGTTTATACAAAACTGAGTACAAGTGTTTATACGTTTTTTGTTTTTATTTGTGTACCTTGCACTCTGTTTGAAGTATAGTATATTTAAGTTTATCCTTTTGTTTGTAACTTCGAGAAAGACACAACTAGTATCTCTCTCTACACTCATAATAATCTATACTTACAAATATTAACTATTGTCAACTTTAGCGGCATTTTTTAGTATGAAGAAAAAAAAAATTTAATTATTTCAATTTATAGTTCAGATTATTTTAAAGCGTGTTTTTTTATAGATTGTCACAACTTTGAGTTGGCATCACAGCTTTATTGGACAACCCATTTAACAGCTGATAGTTGCTTTTATTTAGTTTCCTTTAAAATTTCATTATGAATCGACTTACACCAGAGCAACGCGTGCAAATTGTTGAAATTTTTAATCAAAATAATTGTTCTATTCGTCAAACTTATCGTGCACTTCTTCCATTTTATGGCTAAACCATTTTATGGTTGAATGGGTACGGAAATAAGCAGAATTGTCGCATTTGGAGTGAGGAGAATCAACAAGCTTTTATCGAGACAACCAATACATCCACAGAAAATTACTGTTTGGTGCGCTTTATGGGCTGGCGGAGTCATTGTCATTGGCCCATATGTCTTCAAAAACGATGATGGTCAGAATGTTACTGTCAATGGTGAACGGTATAGGAACATGATTCGAAATTTTTTCGTACCTAAATTACGTGGCGTTAATCTTGCTGAAATTTGGTTCCAACAATTGCTGAACTCAAAGAAACTTTTGATGAAAAAATAATTTCACGTAATGGCCCAATTAATTGGCCACCAAGATCATGTGATTTCACACCATTGGATTTTTTTTCTTTGGGGTCACTTGTCTACATCGATAAACCACAAACAATTGAACACCTGAAAATGAACATTCGAAGAGTTATAGGCGCAATACGGCTGCAAATGCTGCGAAAAGTTGTTGAAAATTGGTCTTCCAGATTGCGCCTTCTACGCACCAGCCGTGGCGGCCACATGGCTGAAATCATATTTAAGCATTAATTTCATAAAATTTTCTTTCCAATAAAGCCCGTTTCATTGATATTAAAAATATATTTCTTTGTTTTATTATGATTTCAACTTGTGTCACTCTATAAAAAACACCCTTTAGTATTAGGTCTTAAAGTTATTTGGTGCAAATTTGAGAAAAATCGGATAGCTTTAATTCTTTCGCGACAGAACTTAAACTGGTGGAAAATGTCAAATTTTTTCTGCGGATTCGTGTTTATCGAATCAACTATACTCAGCGAAGCCCCTAAACTGACTATCACGTCACAATTGTGAGAAAACTGCCTAAGGTGTTCCCATAGTACTTAGCCCCACCGAAGTAAAATAATGAATCAGGGCTGTGAATTAAAAATCTTCAATAAGTTCGCCTACTCTCCATCAGGCGGCGAGCAACAGACGTTCTAAGACTTATCATCTCGCGCAATTACAGTTTGAAGCACTTCATCTTCCCCAACTTTCACCTCTCTACTATCCCCCTTTCCAAAGAAAGCAACACATTAGTTAATAGGAAGAATTTTAAAAAAAGGCTATTTTGGCTCTTTTTGAAGCCACTTATCATACGATTGGCGCTTTCTAATGATTCAGTATAAAAATAAGCAATTAGAATATACTTACTCTTAAAGATACCGAAATGAAATTTTTCAAAACTGGTTGTTAAAATAGCGTAAAGATACAGTTATCAAATGCCTTCTACAAAAAAATATAATTACATTTTTAATTTGAAATTGAGAAAAAAGAATTACGATTTCGTACAATTTTGACATGATGGAAAAATTTGAAAAACAGATTTAAAATCAGCGATGCAAATTCTTTAAAAATATGTATCGTGGTTTAAAACTAAATCGACTATTTCTAATTTTGTGACTGTGTGTAATCTTTAGCAACAATTAAAAAAAAAAAAACTTTTTTAATGTTTGCAGAATTAAAACTTCAGAATAGTTTCTTTTAACATTTTAAGATCATATTAATTTACTACAATAACATTTTAGCACATTTATTGTAAATTCCTTATTATTGCTTTTATTAGCATAATTTTTTTTTTAAAACCTTAAATAATGTGATTTATTTTTGGAATTTTCATACAGTATTTTCTCAAATATTTTTTTTTTATATAAAGTTTTGACTATTTGACTATATATCGATTTAGATTTCAGCTAATTTGGTCAGTCAAATTGCAAATCAAATATCCTTTAAACGCGTAACAAAAATTTTGTATGATGTTTTAAAATCGGTACAGCAGTTTTGGACTTATGGGTCGAAATTGCACTCAAAAATTTCTTTTTTGATAAAAACTTAAAATGGAAAATTTCGAATGCTAAATACAAGTCGTATTTTTTCTGTAAACTAGTGTTATTAATATATTTTGAATATATTTTTTTTATCGCGTGTAAAATTGTGGGGTATTAAAAATTCGGTACAGCCCAATTTAGCACTCTTAATTTTGATATTTCTTTGTGGTGTATGTGTTAAGTTCACACATCTCATTACCGTTACCAAAGGGCATAGAGACTAAAGAACAACCAGGTACTCAATATCTGTTAAATTTTATATGCCAACTGCTTTTAAGAGAAACATTTTTTTAGGGTTTTTTTAATGGACTTTTTTTAGTATACATATATAAATAAAATTTTGTGTTAATTCTACAAAACTTAGGCAGAGAATACATTAAACAATACAAATTAAATTTAAAATTTAATTAAAATTGCTTAAAAGCACTAAATTAATTAATTAAAAATACCACTATTAACACATTTTTTTCGAAACTCTCTTAAAACCAGTTCAGATTTTTAAAAGAGAGCCTTGCAAACGGCTTGACGTTACACATTGTAAATTAATGTGTCTGTAAAGGGAATTTATCATATGGGATTAGTTTTGGGGTTACTTAGTTTAGTTTGTATACTTAAGTGTACTTGCATGTATTTAAAACTTGCTAGACAATTATTTTATAATTGAAATTTATCCTTATTTTCATTATATATCCACAAGTAGATTTAAAACTGGTTAAACATTTAAGCTATTATTAAAGTTTTAGTCAAAGTTTCAGTTGATGTAGAAGATGAGACAGTTACAATTTATTTGTGCAACTATATTTTTACACCAAACTTCGAAGGGCATTTATTGAAGAAATTTTTTAATATGTCCCATTATATTTTTTTTACTTTCTAGATGTTTTTGGCCAAATTGATTAAATTTTCATGTGTATATTTGAATCTAGTAGGACCTTTAATTTCCCATGTACACGTACAGAAACAATATGGGTTGCAATATGATTGCGGCCACAAAACTATGTTTTCTATAGCCACAGATGTTTCTTGTACCAATCATAAATCACCAATGATATGGTTGCTTTAATCTAGTAAAAATCTCTCTTTTTTCGGTTACCATATTCTTATTTTTTCTACAACCATATATTCAATCATATTATTATATAATTAGAGAGAGATCTTGTCAGTTATTATTTAAAACTTGAAGCAATAATTGTTATAGTTGCGCCAACTATAGGATGATTAGCCTGTTTTATTTAAGTGTCTTCGCTCTTTTAGTGTGTAAATTAGTTATGAGAACCATACATGGGACTAATTAATTGATGATTTCATTACAATTTCATTGATATTAATTGTAATGAAATTATTTTCATTAGCATTTTTTTAATAATTGATATAAATTTTATTTTTTATTTTTTTATTTATTTATTTATTTATTTATTTGAATTGCTCCATACACAAGACTAAGAGTCTTATTTTCAGTATGGAACTGATGATTTGAAAAATTATAAGATCATTAATTAATAACTTAACAACTAATTACAATTTTTATATGGAAAACAAAAAAACAATTTAAATTAAACAAGATGAACAAAACAAAAAAAACACTAAATAAAAAATTTAAATAAATTTAAATAATTTAATTTATCAAATAATTATGTTTGATTTTCTTATGCCGAAAACAGTTTAAAAATATTTTCTTTAAATTTTCGTGCGTTACTTAAAAGTTGAGAGCTGTGGGGTATAGAATTCCAGAGAGATACTGCGAATATGTAGAAATGCCACTCCGAAATTAAACTTTTGTATCTAAATGATCTAAGTCTTTTTCCCCTGCTTATATCTGAAATAACAAGTTTGCTGTACAGATGATCAGGTATGTGGGTATATATTATTTTATGTAAAAAAACTAAAACTCTAATGTTTAGTAGATTGTTTAAAAGAAAGGCCATATAGCTGAGATGAAAAGGAAGATACACTAGAACGCCTATTAAGTCCATACAACGTATCGGATTATGTTGTTAAATGCAACGTGCAATTTCCCTTTACTAGTTGCATCACATTTAGCAAAAAGCTCACAACCATATAGTAAAACAGGCATCAGATAAGTTTTGGCAAGTAGCATTCTTATTCGAATAGGTGTACAATGCTGGGTTCGCCAAAGAGTTCTAGTCATAGAGAAAGTGCGACCACAAGCATAGTTAATGTGGTTCGACCACGTAAGAGTGTCATTAAAAAATATTCCGAGATTCTTAGCAGATTTTACTATTTCAATTTTTTGATTATTTATAATATATTAGGTATAATACTTAGTTTGGCAAGTCGCTTTTGAATTACTATGCATTTAGATTTTTTGGATTTATTCCTAGACCATTTGCGGTTGCCCACGTATAAATACGATGTAGTTGCTGATTAATAGAGATAATACACTGGTCGATTAAGGCATTAGTACAACTGGCATAAAGTTGAACGTCATCCGCGTACATTCTTACATTACAATTTGTTAAAATGCCTGGAAGGTCATTAGAGTACAGTGAGAATAATAGTGGCCCAACAATGGACCCCTGAGGTACCCCTCTGGTTACAGGCAGTGCCTTGGATTTTTGGATTGCAGTTTCAACATACTGATATCTGTTACGTAGGTATGTTTGACAATAACTGAGTAGCGGTCGAAGAGAAATTGAAAAAGTTATTAAGTTTGTAACAAAGGAATGTTATGATCTACGGTATCAAACGCTTTTGAATGATCTAAAAGTATTAAAAATGTAGTCTTGCCATCATCAAGTTTCTCCCTAATCTCCTCTGTAACATCAACTAAGGCTGTTATGCAACTGTGCTTCTTTCTGAACCCAGATTGACGATCTGTTAGCAAGTTATTGTTATCCAAGAAATAAGTAATTTGGTTATGCATAATACGTTCAAATGCTTTAGAGAGAAATGGAAGAATGGCTATTGGTCTATAATCAGAACCAGCTTTGGGTATTGGGACGATTTTAGCTATTTTCCAATTCGAGGGAAAGTAACTTGAAGTTAATATTTTGTTAAACAAAATGTTATTATTGGAAGTAGTTGAGGTAAAAGAATCTTTAGAAACTTTGGATTAATCCCGTCCACTCCTATAGAGTTGGATTTTATAGACAATATACTAGATAAAACGTCACATTGGTCTACTGCAGCAAAGAAAAAAAGTTAGATTCAGAATTGTTACTAGAATGATTATTGATATAATAATTTTGATCTGCTTGAACCATAGGAACATTTAAAAACTTTTTATTGATTATATCGGCATCAATCGAACATGGTTCTTGATTCGTAGATTTGCCGATACCAACTTCACGTATCGTTTGCCATGTTCTTTTGGAGCAGTTGTCGGGCAAACACTTGTTGAAACAACGAAGACTAATCGTGTTTCAGACAGACACAACCCGAACGTAAATAAAAATATAAAGAGAAACCGAAAAAAACCAAAAAAAATTGTTTAGTTGCTTGCCAGCATTGGATGGAGTAGGTTTATGTCGCTTTGTTTAATAAAATAAGTACACAGAGAGTATTTGACAACAACCAATGATATTTTAATTAATAAAGCCAAGCGTACTATAATTTTTTTTAAATGTTTTTTTTTCATTCATTATGTGGGATTTTGATTGGGAAAACGCATTTTTATTTAGCTTGAATATTTTTAATGAAGCAGAGTGCCTTGTGTCTTAAATACCTTTTTTAAATATATTTACTTATATTTCTTTATTCATTAAATATCGTAATTTATTTATTTCATTCATTTACACATTCATTAATTCATTAACTTTTTCATTAATAAATTTTTTTATACATTTATTCATTACTTACATTTAACGCACAACACCAAAAGTATTTAAATAATCTAACTTCAAAAAAATAAAACAATGCAGAGTTTTGCAACTTTTTCTGTTTAATAAAAATTAATAATGTTTTTCCGATTAATTTTAATATTTTTTGAATTTATTAACACCTTTTTCGTATTCAAATTTGAGCACTTTATAACATGTTCATAGAACAAACTTTCGACACAAAATGATACAACAAAGAAATTTATAAATTAATTGAATTTTATAATTTTTATTTAATATGAATTTATAAATAACATTAGTTATAATTTTATTTTAATGCAATACATTGTGTGAAAATAACTTATTTACCTGTTTCTTAAAGAACGTTTTTTATTACCTATAAATTCTATTTACTCACTTTTCTTTATTAAATCATTATTATTCATATACGTACATAAATATATCTTGATTTATTTATTCATTCATAACTTAATTTTAACACACAAAACCTAAAATATTAAAACAATCTATAAGTTAAAAAATTTAAAAATCCCTGAGCTATAATTTTTTATATTAAAAAACAATTACAACGCAAGTATTTTGAATTTTGTTGTATTTTATAAGAATTAATATAAAATATTTTTTTTTGCTTTTTGTTTTTTTAATTTTTTAATCCATATTTGTTTTATATATATTTGTTTGCCCAGTACATTATTGGCAAAGAACTCATGTGACTATTTTCTTAAAAAGACTTTTTTATTACCTATTAATTTTCTCTTATTAATATTTCTTTTTTTTTTATTCGCCTCATAGCTGAAATTTATCACGTTAGGACATAAATAGTAAAACAATAGAACAATGTAAACAAACAAAAAAAAAAAAACAAACAAAACCAAGTGATTTTGTTCAGTGCAATTGTACCAATACAATCTCATTTTTTGTAAAATAACTAATACATACTCATTTCTCTTTGTGCCCAAGATTGTTTTGGAGCCAATGGCGGAAGAAAACTTTTCAGCATAAAAAACGGATTTGGCCTTTTTAATCATTTTATTTGTTTCTCTTTAGCAGTCAGATAATCCTCATGCAATGTTGTAGTTTTAAATCTTTTCCAACGTGCATACGCAAAATCTCTTTGATTGATATAATCTTTTATTTCAGATTTGATTTCATTGATTAATGGCAATAATATTAAATTTCATTGCCATTAATATTGCATTAATAAAATGAAACAAAATACAATTGAGAGATATGATTTTCGAGAAACTAATGGTGAATATCGGTGAAATCAATGCTTCAAAGAAGTATTAAGTAACCCTCATAATACAAATAGGCTATGTCCGGGAAAGATCCCGAGAGATTTATTTTTAATAAAAAAGCCACATTGTGTCCGATAAAAGAATGAAACATTGGTCCAAAATGGAACGATATGAAATGAAACGGGGAACGAGTTTAATCGGAACACCTAATACATTTGTATTATCGGAACGTGTTACGAATGTTAAGTTTTGCAAACATTTTGCTAGCCATTTTATAAAATGGCGAATTTTTAAAATGGCCAGTATCTTCGAAACTAAGCGAGAGAGGGCAAAACGGTCAAACTACTATAAATCAACGGATGCCCAGAAAACAGCGAAATCCGTAAAACAATAAATGTGGCTTATCAAGTTTTACAATAAGCTCTTTAATTATCCAGAATAAATTTAGTATTTCAAAAATATACCAATTTTTTTATATGAAATTATATAAAAGAAATCGCTTGAAAATGATTTCGTTATAAAAATGAATATGGTTATATGTGAAGCCATATACAATAAAGTCTTAACTTGCATATATATAACTTAATTTTATATTGAACTTTACCAAAATATGTATGGGATTATATGTAATGACATATAAAATTATAAGGAAAATATTTCAGAATGACGCAGCATTTAGTTTAATAAGACTTAGCCTGGGACCATATATAATAATGTCGAAAAGTACATATTTGGATTATTATTATTAATATATATATGGGGTTAGATTTTCAGACATATAATTATATCAAGAATCATATAAAAAATTATTTCCATAAAAATTATGAGATTTTGTATATAATGATATAAGCCGTAATGTTGCTCCATTTAAAGTCAGATATGACATAATCATGTTATATATGACTAGATATAACTATTTTTACCCGGGGAACCCCGAAAATATCAAAACATAATAATTATTATTTTTGGGTTATTATTACTTGATTTGAATAAAGGTAGTCGAAATGTATGCAAAAATCGACATTTTGCATTTCAACTTTCGATATACGGTCTTAATTAACGAAATAATACCTTTAAAAATACCAAAATTTTGACACATTAAAAAAATAGTGGGTACATCTTTATGTTATTAACATTATATTTTCTGGAAAGAATATTTATTTATATAAAAATTTGCGTTGACCGTATACGTATGCTGGATGACAGTGAGGGTTAAACAAATAAATTATTCCGAACTTCAAGAGGTTTATGAGGGAGCTGTTTTGAAAACAGCGTAATATAATGTTTTTGAATATATTTTCGTGGACCATACCACTATAATAGGTGATATTTGATGTTTGGAAAAGCGTTTCAAAAATTTTAAACCTACACTCAAAGGAAAAGCTTCATCATATTTATGAAATGTTTCATAGATTTTCATCCAATGTAACGTTTCATAGTATTTATGAAGCATTAAAAAAAATATCAATTTCATCATATTAATGAAATGTTTCACTATATATATGCAGGCTATTTTGTATAAGTAAGGATTTGTAGAAAAAAGTTCATAGAAACCATGATTTGGTTCATATAATTCTTGCTGATTATGAAATGTTTCAAAAATATTGATGAAATTGTTACATTGGACGAATATTTATGAAACTTATTTCTGTTTTTCTCTGGGTGTACTGAGCATTTTACTTTAACTTTCGATATGTAGTGCGAATTTGAGGGAATCGGAAAGCTTAATCCTTGGTGACCTGCGACCAAAGTTTTTCGAATTTTGTTTTTATTCTTTAAATTTTAATTACAGTAATACGTGGTGTGAGACATCATTATTAACTACACTCAAAAAAATAAGTTAATGGATAAGTTAGTAAAACGTCTATTAAATCAAGTATACTATTTTTCATCAACATTTTTTTTCTAAAATTAGGCTAAACTAAAGTTTTCAACTAAAGTTTTATGTTGTACTAATTTTTTTGCAAAAAAAAAACTGTGCTGATAAGCAGATTAATAGTGTGGACGACAACCAGTTTGAAAAGATATACGCAGAATGAAGTAGATGTTGCGGCATGTCAAGATGTAGTTGAGCCGAGGAAATTTATACTAAAAAGTAAAACTCTTGCAAGACATACAACAAATTCATGCATGGAAGATTTTTATATCTGTTTTTCATATATAAGACAAAAGGATATATAAGACAAACAAATATACGCTCAGGTAGACAGACTAAAGCGAAAGACAAGGACACTCATCTAAGTAATTTTTTATGTTTTCTTATTACAAAAAAGGGTTATATGGCTCCACAATTCCGCCCGTAGTATTGGAAAACTACAAATTATTGTGACCCATGTAAACTAGAAGTGGGAAAAGAAGATGATGATATTCAGTGTGTCAAGTGCAGTAAAACATATCATGCTTTTTGCACTACATTAGACAAAAGGCAGTACGACTATTTGGCGTAAACTGTAGAGAAAGAATATGTTTGTCATGTGTGCAATGAGAGTGGTGGGAGTCTAAGCAAAGCATTTAAAGAAAAAAACGAAAACAAAATCAAATATTGTAACAACAAAGCAAAATAAACTTTATCAGCTGGATGTACTCTGCAAGAGACCATGCAGGTTATGTCAAGTCAATTTGATGACATATTAAAAACTGTAGCTGACAACAAAAAAAAAGGTTAGCGTGTTTAAAAAGCGAGAACAAAAACTTGAAAATTAAATAACTGAATTAAAAACTTTGACACGATTTTAAACGATCATAGAGAGAAGTAGGGACTGCCCGAGAAAAAAAGTTTATATAGTCGTATATAGCTAATATAGTGGTATCTGCTTATATATGTAAACATAAAGATGTCCCTTAAAATTACGATTTTTCGATTTTCGTTCATTACACCCCAAGTTTAATTGCAATGATTCCAAAACGTTAACCCGTGCAGCCTGACGCACGAAAAATGGGCCATTTTGGAAAAAAAGTGTTTTATTTCGAAATTTCGAAAAAATATACTTTTTATTTCAATTGTCTTTTTAATATAATCAAAAACTATTTAGATATAGAATTCTGACTTCATCGGATATCATTAACCCACTTTAGCCAGAAATCCAAAATGACCCACAAATTTGATAAAAATGCACGTTTTTTTAAAAATTACTTTTAAAGATTTTTTAAATATCTAATTTTCTGATGTCGATTGCCATTTTTATAATATAATAGTTATTAAAAAAAAATTGAAGAGATGATAATTCAAGTTTGTATTTGGAGCGACTCCTTTCCAGAACATTTTATGAAAATAGCTATTTTGTCAAAAATTTACAAAAATTTAAATGTTTTCATTAAATTTTTCATAATTTTCGGAAAAATGTCGATACATTTTTTAAGACTATAATTTTCTTTATTGTTATTTAAAAAATATTTAACCCTTAGTGGCCTGCGGACAAAAAACCCCCATGGAACTTAATTTTAATTATGATTACAAAATTGTAAGCTTTTAAATTGATTTAAAAAAAATCTCAACTTGATAACAAGAATTAGTTTATGTAACTTGATAAATAAAAGGTCACTTATACACTTTTAGCCAAAAAAAAAGACCCACATAGGAAATTTACAGAATTACACATTTAATAATTTTCGGAAAAACTTAATTAAAGTGAAGTTTATATATGGAAATATTTACACATACACACAGAGAAAAATTTAGCTATTTGCCAACTGAAATTTGGGTTACTACAAACTCATATCCGGTTATTACGAATTTCAGTCGGTTGGTACAGCTGATCATTAGTTTTCACAACAAAATTCGGTTAATTCAACTGAATTTAGTTGCAGCAAGCACCCAAAATATTCAGTCATATAATGTAAATATCGTTGTTCTAACTGAATTTATAAGTTGTTTCAATGTAAAATACACTTTTCAATTCGGTTGGCACTTTATTTTTCTATGTGTTTATTTTTTTATTAACACAAATTAATCTTGCGGTTAATATAGAAAATATTTATATATTTACTATTTTTTTTTTTATTTGTAAAAGGTTAATTACCAATATGTTGTATTAAAAACAATCATTTTTGATTTAATTTTTTTTGATTTTTTAAACTTAAATTTTTTTTAAGGATAATATTATTATTACTAATGTGTATATTTAAGTATCTTTTTTTAAATAAAACTATTTTTAGATTTTATAATATCCAGCTAGCCTCTACAATGCCCTTGTGCGCTGATCACTTAATAATTTAATGAATTAAAATAAAAAATGTTTTAAATTAACCTATATCATATTTTGTCATATTTGTCATATTTTGTTATTTATTTGGTGTCGGATCAATAATTACTACTGCATTTGTCTTCCTTTAACAGATGGCATCATTTAGACAACCATTGATGTAAATAGTTGAAAGATAATTTTGTTTATGTTATATATAATTATTTCTATATATTTTCGGATATTAAATTAATTCATTGTGGGAGTATGAACGTTTTTATATTTTGTAACTTATTGTAAATTATTTTTAAAAGAATCACAAAAAAAAGTTAAGATTTCCAGCAGCAAATAATTTAACTAAAGTATAATTTGTTAACAAATTTTAAAGTTTTTTTTATTAAACTAAATTTTATTAACTTTTAGCAAGAATTTTTTAATTTTAAGCAAAACTTTTGCTGAATCTACTAATTTTGGTGCTTAAAAATCATTTCGCTGACGATTTTACAGACATTAGCAATTTTTTTGCAAGCACCCCTCCTGACTTTTTTGCTGACTTTACTAACATTTTTGTGTAATTTCGGCATGCTGAACACGATTACATAAAAATTTTTAAATTTAAAAGATATTGCGTCTTGACTCTTGCTTAAAATGTTTTTTTCTTTAAAATTATTCCGACTTCTGACTTATATCAGATATTAAGTGGATTCTTGTACACCTAGGTTTAAAGGTTTTGTATTCCAAATTTAAGGATCTACGATCAAATCCTTTAAAGTTCGAAAATTTACACCGCTCAACAAAAGCAGAAAAATTGATGCATCGGCGATGCGATCTATCATTCCTAAATAACTCTAGGACGCAGATCACGAATATGGCTTTCAAAGTTAGTTTTAGTTAAGAAATATTTGCAAAACACTTTTTGTAGAAATTTAATTTATTTGATAAACTTTTTGCAAAACAAATATAAAATTGTAAATAATAATGCTACTTTTAAGCAACATTTAATAGTATAAACCTTTTAATTTGATATATTACACGTTGCGAAAGATGTGGTAATATTCCCTACACTTAGAATACTATGTAGGGTAAACCCCACTGCAAATGTAGTTAAAAACAAATGAAATTTCACTTAAAGAACGACGACTTACATTTCCGTAAATTCAACTAACATTGTCATTTGTTTATAATGTTCAAAAAATGAATCACAATTGTAGTAAAATGAACCACATGTTTGTAAAAAATAAACAAATATTTTTCTATTATTTTTTTAAATAATCAAAAACTACTGTACAAAATTAATGTAAAATCATAAAACAGTCATTTGATGTGGGTGTGTTGTTTTTTTAATGAACTACATGGTTAGTAAATAATTTAATTTGTTCTACATATGACTGACATTTACATTAAAAATAAGCAAACTGTATCACAATCCAAACAACTACATATTTTTAAAGCAAGAAGTTAACTGAAAAATTAAATTTCTCATTTTCACGATCAGGGTTTAAAAGACTACGATACGTTTAAAAAGTTTTTCTTTTAACTTTTAACTATAACTTTCAATAATTCAAAATGGAACCAGTTATTAAAAAAAAACTTCCGGTTATTTAAAACTAGCCAGTCTTTGTTTTAGTAGTGTTTATTTTCTTTATATGCTTTAACTTTCAATCACGATTTCGCTAATAAAAAAATTTACAACAAAAAGAATATCCAAAATTTTAATATATACGTACCTTCAGTAAATATGACGGCTTACTTAATTTATGAAAAAATTGCGTACTTTCTATTTTAGTTTAAGAAAACAATAGTTTTAACAAAAAAAAATAAAATTTATATATTTTTATGCCTCAAATACTTAGATTTGCTCTTTGACAACTCCTTTCTAATAAAAACTCAGATAAAAACATTCAAATATGCTTAAACATGTTTTTTAATCAATACCAACCAAGTTCTAGTGAATCGAAGCGCGTTTTCCTAAAAAATAATGATTTTTAATTATACAGGTTTAAAATGTACTTTTTTATTTTTTCCATAGTAAATTTTACAAAGTAAATTTTAGTAAACAAGTTATAAAAATTGTATTTCAGATTGAATTTCTGAAAATTTTTGATGCAGAATTCATATTTTACAAATTCGATTAATGGATTTTTTATATCTTCACAAAAATAAAAACAAGTGAAGGTTTTCACTTTAATTGAAAGGATATCGTACATCCTTTACCCACCGCAAATAATTGATATGTTTTTAAGGTCCTCAAAGTCCGTCATTAAAAATATATTAAACGATATTAGTATTTCAAGAAAAAACTAGATTTATGGTAAACGTTTAAATTCGCGAATATTTCACAAATATTAAATTTTGTGTGCACATTTGTGATCCACGTCCTAAAATCTATCAGAATTATTAAAATCGAATGTCCGATGCATTTTTACTGTTTAACTGTGTTTTCAATAATAAAGTCTATTGTGTTTAGTGCAATTTATTAATTTGAAGTCAGCCAAAATCATTCCACTTATGGAAACAACTAGTTTATTTATTAAAATATTTTCATTGTCAGAGTTTGCTTGTAATTACCGGTAAAATATAAATATGGAGTCAATATAATTTGATAAATTCTCATATAAACACATACAAATTGATCCGTATAAATATGGAGTCTAATATAATTTGATAAATTCTCATATATAAACACATACAAATTGATCCGAAAATGGCCCATCTACATGTATCTAACATTAGATATAATATGATACCATTTTATCCGAGATTTGACCATATGCGGGACATTGAATTATATCTAATGGATAAAATTATATGTGATATCATATAATTTTAGCCGATATGCTTTGGTGACTTAAGTTATGCTTAAAGTATATAAATTAAAATTAAAAATTCTAGAAGCCAACAATTTAAATGACCCAAAAAATTTTAAATAAAACATAATGAAATGTTTAAGAATGATCAAGAAAATATTGAGTGTTTCAAAAATATATATTTCTGTAGTCTTTCTCATATAATGTGCGCATTTTTTAATTTGAAAACATATGTGTGTATGATATATAAAGCTATATCAAATGATAAGGAAAATATTTTCAGTATGATATCATATAGTTTAAAAAAACTTATTATGGGATCATATAAAATCATATCAATCACTATATATATTTAGATTATTATTATTGGCTAATGTCCATTCAGGAAACTTCTGCTGTAAATATTTGTAGTCGTTTGAGTTGTAATACAGTATCTTTATTTTTAAATGAAAAACAGTCATTTGTAGAAGAAATTTAATTTTTGACTACATATGTAGTTCATTTAAAAAAACAAACCACATAAAATTACTGTATTATGATTTTACATTCATTTTATACAGTAGTTTTGTTTTTTTTATTTAAAAAAATAAAACAAATATATCTTTTTTTTTGTTTTTAATTTTTACTACAAATTTGTGGTTAATTTTTTGAACAGTAAAAACAAATGACAATGTTAATTGAATTTACTGAAATGTAAGTTAAATTTCATTTATTTTTAACTAAATTTGCTGTGGTCTTCACCTTCTAAGTGTAGTTATATATAATAAGATTTGAAGACTTATAATAACATCAAGTACCATATAAAAAATTCTGTCCTAAAAAAAAAAACATTATCAGATGTATTTGTATATAATGATATAAGCCGTAATGACTCCATTCAAAGTCAGATATGACTTAATCATATTATAAATGACTAGATATAACTATTTTTACCCGGGTATGTAAAAATTTAACTCCATTAATTTCTTATGATGTCATCTAATCTCACATTCAGGTCGAAAGTATATTTGTGTCTATATCACACATTTAGATGTCCACAAACCATAATATATCTTGTGTAACTACTATTAAAATTACATAAAAAAATTAACATTGTAAAATTATTTTGCTGTTAAAAACACGTACTAAACAAATAAAAAGTTAAGAAAAGATTTTTGAAATTCCTCATAGAAAATTTATCAAATTAAACTTGTTAAATTATAGAAAACAGCAAATGCGCATTAAAAGTTCAAATGAAATTCATCAAGAGATGCACAGACAGACAAAACCAACGGTTCCCAAATGGGGGTCCGTAGGAGTATCAAAATATTTTTTTTGCCATTTTATTAATAATTTAAATTAATAAAAAAAAAAATTAATCAATAATTGAAGATTTGTTGGATTGCATTGGTTAGAAAAAATTCACTTACCATAAGTACACTGAAAGAATTCTCCTTCATGATATTAATCAAACAATTTCTTAGAATTTTTTTCGTAGATTCAATGAAGAATTCATTATATACAAGAAATTTCATTTTCACAAACTTTTTTTTCATTAATTTTACAATTTCATTAGTTTCATACATTTTAAACTTTACTTTTAAGATTTAACTCTCAAGGCGTTCAACGTATTTTTAAAGGGCTTTATTATTTCAATGCAGCCTTTTATTAATTTTGCACTTCTATGAAATTGTTTAAAAACATCATATGAAACGGTTCATTAGCTTAGTTCCAATGCATTTTCAAGGACATTTACATTTTATTTAATTCAAAGAAATTCTTAATATTTAAGCATTTTATGAAACTGTTTCATAAAATCTATTAACGCTTCACTGTCGAAATGATTCATTAGTTTTATGAAAATTTTCGTTAATTCTACAAAATTTCATAATCGTTGACTTTAATGACACCTGTTTCATAGATTCTATGAAAAGCATCAAGTGAAGAGTTCCTGTGACAATTTTCATTAAAGCTATGAAGAATTAATTTCTGAATTGAAGATAATTTTCTCAGTGTGTATATAATTTTTTTTAAATTTAATTTCAGAAA